>JBBMOC010000099.1:543366-890535 GCA_037975185.1 Centropyge bicolor | reverse complement strand
CCAGCAAAATAAAAACAGCACACTGCACATCCTGTGGAAGTGATTTGTTGTACTTCGCCACGGCAAAGTCATTATCCAGCGCCGATAATTAACACGTAAATAAATCATAGCAGTGTGATTGTCACCTCTGCAGACACCTCCATGTTTGTGAGAAGCATCCTGAATATATGAGAGTCTATTTTAAAAAAATGTCTCACTTTTAAATTCCTTTCCTCCCGTCTCTGTGGTCAAGGTACAGAAAGCACACAAACCCCTACGAGGCAAAACTTTATCCAAGAAGCTTCTGTAAAAAAAAAAAAACACATTCGTTCTGATCTGTTCATGCTTCTAACATGAAGTGGAATAACACGCTAAGGCTGCAACACGTGAACAGACAAACACACACAAAGTCACTGCCTCTGCATGACAATTTAATGGTAGAGGTGGAAAGTGGAGCAGATCTGGCTGCAGGGCAGCACGGGTGGTGAAGGCAGGTTGCAGCGGTGCTACTGTGGCAGAGAAAATCGGCGCAGGGTCAGTTTGAGCCGAGCGGCCGAGTCAATGCTTCTCATTTCTCTGAGCCCCACAGTGGAAGACATGGAGTCCGACACAGAGCGGGGATAATGCAGTTTAGGAAGCGTGGTCGATATCAGCTTGTTATTAAATGAGCTTTTGCTGATTTCTGGCCTTTTTGACCAAATAATTGAGCATTTCATTCTGCAGGGAGAAATTTTTTTTGATACGTTTTTTTAAAAAATTAAAGCAGACGATGTCAAATCTGGCTCGACACGAACTCGTCTCCTCGCAAATAAAGAAGCAAAAACAAAGAGACGCATGTGACAGGAGAGAGGTTTCTCATGACGACTTCCATTTCTTCTTCCTGTTGGGTGTCAGGTGATTGACAGTAAGCACGGCGTAACGCGGCGCCGATATGAAAACACTCGAGTCGGGCACAAAGCGGTGACAAGAAAACAGAGGGGAAACTTTGGCGAGAACCAAATGAGGGCGTCGTGTTTACTGTGATGGATTATCTCAGTGGCTGGAAGTTGTTTTTCATACTGTACAGGAGTGAAAACCAGGGCCTGATGTCTGCGAGTGCGATGACAGACGTAAAAATATGAGAGGAGAAGGGCACGCTGAGGAAAACAGAAGCATTGTGCTTTAACTACTAGATATCAAACTGCCTATTACTCGTCATTGAAAGGCAGCCTGAGCCTCCTGCCTTAAAGCTCTGGCAGTGTTTTGGTGCCAAACGCTCTAAATGCTTCAGTTGGTTTTCCACCCTGCAGAGAAACTCAAACTGGTGCCTCTTTTTTCTCCTTATCATCATTTAAAAATATTCAAATATCAGCACAAAATACCCTCTTCTGGCTGACTCAGTCTAGCAGCACCATGCCTTTCAAAAACCGGTCAAAGTCCAGCATTTGATTTCCTGTACAGAGGAGCAGACTCATCGTTGGCCGGCGTCGACGCGATGACGCTAAATTAAGTGAGAATGTGAGATAAAGGCGTGAATGTAAAGCCTCCCCAGTCGTCCCCCGGCTCTGTTTCTCTTACACACAGTCTTCTAATCCCATTTGCCAGTCTCACAACAGGATTACCAGAGCTACAGCGCTCAGTAACCAATCACACACTTCCTCTGATCCATATTCTCCTCCATCATTGTGTACGTCGCCACTCGTGGGCCAGAATACACAACGCAACCTGCCCGGAACTTAAGTTAATTAAGGTTTGAGACGCTTCATAAAGGCGTCTCACGGTGATGCTTAAGTTTATACTGAATTCTCTTTAAGTTGTTTGCTGAAGGGAAACCAACATGTAGATTTAGTTTCTATAAGGTAAAAAGGCAGCACGTGAGCAGTTTTCATCGAGATAATAAAAACATGGCACTCCATTGATTTTCCCTTGACCTTCCCTCTTTGTTTGTCTCTTTCAGAGCGAGGGGTCAGCTGAAGAGACACAGTAATCCTGCAGCTGGCGGGTCTTCAAGGACACCTACAGCACACACACACACGCACACACACACACAGTCTTTGTGACGCAGGAGCTCGAACCTGAGTCCTCCGGTTGAAAGGTGGTCGCCCCACTCAGCGACTCCTCACAGCTCATTCATTTGAATTCAGCTCTCATGCTTCGCTAGCAGATTGGAAGCTGTGTACGTTTCACATGCTGGAAAAGACACCATGCAACATCTGTAAAGAGTCCAATAAGAGGCTTTATAGAGTTTATGCACATTAGAAAAGAGGAACTTGCTCTGTAGAGTTGCAGAAGCCAAACAGCGAGTGGATAACCGATAAATGAAAAAGGCTGAGTTATGACTCTGCTTTGCCAGTCATTCATTCTAATCATGTCCCCGCGATAAAAGCAAAAAACCACCTAGTATTTTTTTGGGGAATCGTGCTCTTAAAAAGTCTTTAAACTGAGACCTTAACTTCCACACCTTCACAGACACATAAATATCTCGTCCTGTCCTTGCGGCGACATGATATAATTTATAAAAGCTGCTGATGGCTTGTGCAAAATACTACATCATGCTGCATTTTCCACTCACTCACTGTGGAGACGGTGGAGCTCACAGGCAACAAAAACACAGTTCATCATGTTGCACAGTCAGAGATCTCACACATTTAGCATTTAGCTTGGAAATAAAACTTCCACTGCATGATCCACCTTTACAAGTCATTTTTACTGTGTATTGATCCACGATCGCGTTTTTGCTCCTTAAACAAATGGAACATTCTGCCAATTTCTGGCACTTATTCCCACTGCAGTTATGAATTTCCTGGAATAAAGGTGCAGGTATATTAACTTGAAATATGGCAGGTGATTCATTTTAGCTTTTTAAAAAATTCCTACTCTGATTGAATATAAGTTCATTTTTCAGCCTGCTCGCAAAAATAAAATACATAAAAAGGATTTGGCAGCCTGTAATCTCTGACATCTCTTTGCAGTGTAAATCAGCAGGTACCCTGTGCTCAGCCTCGTGCACCTGTGACCTGCCTCCCCTGACCCTCCTCTTCACCATCAATCATTGCGCATTAAGTGCAAACACCTGCACAATGCAGGAAAAGTTCGCAGGACGCACCTGTTCCAGAAGCCATGAGAGACGTCTGTCCAATGGAAAAAAAACAACACAGCTCGCATCGTGAACACAGACGGATTGAAGATCTTTACAACTTCGAGCTTTGGAGGATTAAAGAGCACGAGGACAGATGATGGTGTCAAATAACGGCAGGATGAGAATCGGGCAGCGGCAGTAAAAAATCTGTGCGCGCGGCCGCCGCAGGAAACCTGTGTCCACAGAATACTAATCACAGAATAAACCACGGGACAAAAAATGCACAGAATACTCGAGTAGACCGTAAATGAACTCACATGCATTATGGGGGAATGAGAGGGGAAAGAAAAACAACGCACACATGATTTCAACTGTCCTCCTTCTGCAAATCTGCTGGAATCACTCACCAAAGAGAAGGTGGGACAACTTCACCGCCGCACAGATGCTGTCTGAGGGTAAAAGTTGGGCTTTTCCTCCTTCCTCATCGCGCACAGGAGAAACGGCTCACGTGCAAATGAAGACTTGAAAAGTTTGCATGGTGAAATTAGTCCTGGTGGCAGAGCAGGGCTGCTGGAGATCGGCTGCAGGATCGTGCGTAAAAGCGCTCACCCCTGGCAGGGATGTGGCACGTCTGATCTCTCTCTCTCTCTCTCTCTCTCTCTCTCTCTCTCTCTCTCTCTCTCTCACTGAGTCTCTCGCTCTCTCTCTTTCTCTGTCTCAGTGTCTGTGTCTCTCTCTCTCAGTCTCTTAGTGTCTCCCTTCCTCTCGCAGTCTCTCTCTCTATCTCAGTGTCTCCCCCCCTCTTTCCCTCAGTCTCTCTCTCTCAGTGTCTGTGCCTCTCAGTCTCTCTCTTAGTGTCCCCCTTCTTCTCGCAGTCCCTCTCTCTCTATCTCACTGTCTCCCCCTCTCTCTTTCCCTCTCTCTTAGTGTCTCCCTTCCTCTCTCTCTCCCTCAGTCTCTCTCTGAGTCTCTCTCTCTCGCTCGCTCTCAGTCTCTCTCTCTCTCTCTCTCTCTCGCTCTGAGTCTCTCTCTCTCTCTCTCTCTCTCTCTCTCTCTCTCCACATCCTGCGCAGTGCTGCCTCCATGCAGGGAACCCCAGCTGCAGGGTTTTGGGTATCTGTCTCTCTCTCTCTCTTACATGGGCAACAGGGAGGAGGACGAGACAGGAAACGTTCTCATCTGAGCCAAATCCTGGCTGACTGGGCTGGAGAGAGCCTATCGAAAGAGTTTTGACCAAAATAAGTTGGCGAGGATGGAGCCAGAAACACATGCAGGGCTCTGGCAGAGAGAAAGAAGGAGCGAGGTTTTTTTTCGAACCTGCCAAGTTTTTTGGCACCAGATGGCATGTGTACTGTTAAATGATTGCCTTGCTGGTGAAAAGAAGATTCAATTGCAAAATTCTTGACACCTTCGACTAATGAGAGGGATTTAACAAGCCTCCTTCACCTTGACAATTAATGAAATCATGCAACTCACATGTTCAAATAAGACAAGTACTCTTTTTAAAAATTCTGCACAAAGTTGCATTTGTAGAGTCTCATCCAAGGTTTCCTCTTTTTTTTTTTTTTTTTTTTTGCTTTTCCATGCATAATTCGCTCTTCCCAAATGGACTTTTTAAATACACAGTTTTTTAAGTGCATTTCCGCATGGATATCCGGGCTCCTGCTTCTATTTGTTTTTCAACCAATTAGCAGCAAACTGAGCTCATGTGGTGACAGAAGAATGCAGTGAGAGGCTGCTTTCTCCAAACTGCTGCACCTCTGAAACCAACCAGTATTAGTTACATTCCTAATTAGCGGCAGTAAACATACTGCCGGTTAATAACACATGCCTTTGCACCAACTCTTCACGCCGTGCCACTGCAAACTGTGTGTTTTTGAGCATAAACTCAGATGCATTTTTCATAGTAAACACACCTGTTCTCGCATAAGAGAACATTGCATTTCACTTTAAACACAGCCCTGATCATTAGTCACCCAAGGATCCTCGTCTGTGTATTTTCCTCCATGCTATTTGCATTTCGAAGACAGAATACATTACAACTGCGCGGCTCCTTTTGTCTTCTCTCCTCTGTTATTTAGCAAGGGAGCACTGACCCAAACTAATAGAAAGAGCAGCCTCTGTCTGTCATACCTGGAAGAGCAGTTAGCAAAGCTGGAATTGGAGACACGGGACAATGGACAGGTAAAAATAAGAGTGTTGGGATGAGAGGGAGAATAATGTTGTTGGAGGCAAAGAGAACGCAGCGGAAGAAAGGGGAGTTATAGGAGGATAATGTCAAGAAGATAAAAGGAAGGACGGCATGAGCTGGACTAAATAAGAACTCAAGTTAGAGGGAGATGGAGTACAGAGGGAGAGTGGGTGTGTGATAATAAAGGGAGAGGTGAAAGGGAGGAGAAGAGGGAGGTGTATCGCAGGAGGGGGGAGGGGGCTGCAGTTCAGCGGTGAGAGTTATTTAATTGGAGAGTGACATTGGGAGCCCGGCTCGTCAGCTCTTCCCCATCAATCACGAGCGGTCAGGAGATGCCTGAGGTGATGTGGCCCGCGCCCCTGCTCCCTCCGGATCCCGCGGCCGGCCCCGGCATTTAACCACCGCGCCTCCATTACATCTCCTCCACCCTCGCCGAAACCCTCCTCATCAGGATGCTCTGACCTCCGCTCACCTGGCCTACTGTTATCTGCTCCTCTGTGACACGCCGCTTGATGGGTCTTTTTGTTCTCGGCCTAACAAGGAAAACTGAAGGGACGCTGTAGCAGCTTATGGAGCCTTAATAAAATATGACCTCCAAGGACGATCAGGTGTGATTTTTTTTTAGTGTTGCATCTCAGCAGCTGCATTTAGTATTTACACAAGGACATTATGGCTCTAATACAGTCAGACAACATCTGTTATGTTGCTAATGTGTTCATTTAAACAGGATGTTTCTTTAATGCTAATAACTAAACATTTATACTGTTACAGTACAATAATGTTTTCATTTGTACAAACAGTTGAAATGACTAAAGTTATTTAAAGCAGCCATATCATACAATTAGGTTTTTAGGCCTATGCATTAATTTAGTTGTTTATTTCAATATTCAGCTAATCAATATTGATTAATCTGTTACCTTTAGCTCAGCATATCTGTTTCAATCCCATATCTACTGGGCTACTTTTAGGAATCTCAACTCTTTATTCACACCAGAGTTGGTTCAGAAAGGTGCATCTAGAGTCATTTCCAGTATCTGTGTCACATGGTTTCACCACTGTCACACCCTTTACGGAGACTAGCAGCAGGTCCTCAGTCACCTCAATGAGAGAAGTGAGAGTGAGCACAGATTATCTTTCACTTAGTCACTGAAGCAAATATAGGACACATTTTTCAGAAGCCACATATTTTATGAACATTCTGACACTAAAATTGCATTTTACAGAGAAACTAATTAACTTGGTTATAGACCTGTTTCTGTCTCAGGAAATCACTCTCGTAAGATCCTCAACACAGATATCGCTTGCAAAGAAGCTTGTGAACAATATAAAGCTTATGATGTTTGCAGGCAAAATAAGGTGCAAACATTATTTATTATTATTCATACGTATATATTTGCACAGTATGTAGTGTTGCATTTTGTTTTGTTCACAACCTAATCTGCTTTCATCCATCCGCACGACCTTAACGACACTTCAACACTTCCGACGGCGCCCACTTGGGAGACAGGAAGTGGAAGAACATTTCACACCATTGGTGCAGCTTGTAATGTGTCATCTTCTTTGTTTGAACAATTTCAGCAACTGTATCCATTTGTTTCACTGTAACGTCAATCTGTTACTTTTAGCTATTTTAAGTGTTGATCCATTCGACTACCTTTAGCTGCTAGTTCAACTTTTACTGATACATTACTTTAAGTCTGTCATCTATTCATTAGGCAACTTCTAGTCAACAGTTTCAACTTTAATTTATTTCTATTACTTTTAACTGTTTACCTTCCTACTCGCTTGCTCATTAGTTTTCACACACTCTCGATCACAACATGTATTCGATGTTACAGCTGATTTGACTATTTTTTGGCTCCTGAAAACTGCAAACATGTAATGGATATATATGGATCCATCCTCAAAACAGCAAAGTAGTTGATGAGTTACGTTAATTTCCGACCTGCTAAAAGACAGCTGACATGATAATTCCAGTAACTGCCTCTCGCTGTCATTGGAAACAGATGATTGTAGCATTGACTGGCCAATTTCAGCTCTAAACAAGGTATTGATTTCCCCAGTGGACATTTAAAGAAAACATGCTGCTGTGCTCACAGCTAAAGAGCTGTCATAACATATGTTATCTTTGCAGAACAACGACGCACAGACAAAGCACCAAACACGTCCGAGCACGGCGAACAGGAGTCGGAGAGCGACGGCGAAACGGCTGCGTGAGAAAAAAAAAATCCACAATTGAAATACGATAATGTCCTCACGATCGCAGTTGAATTAATTTTGATTCGAGTTTTTAAGTTTATGAAAATAGAATTGACTACGCTGTGTCAGCCTCCGCCTTCTTTAGTGCTGGTGGGGCAATGATTCAAAGCGAGTGACCTTTTTCACACCGTGATCTTGACAGTGGGATCCTGATTTATCATCAAACTGAATTCCATTTAGCGGTTGTTCTAATTCATCTCTGACTCTTTCTCTGCTCCATAATTGCACCAAGACATTTACACACAAGTTTAATGTCCCCTTAATTGTTTTTTATTTTATTTTCATCCTTTTTGTTGATTGATTTTTCTCTCTGTGGAGACGCATCAGGAGCAGCGTTTCTCTCGGCGAGGCTCAGCCGCTGAGGGCTTTTTTGCATAGCACACAGTTTGCGAACATGCTTCTCGCTACATGGTGTTCATAAGGCTGCAGAGAGCCCGGGATCAGAGGGAGCAGAGGGGCCTTGATGTTCAAGGGACAAGGCCGGGGAGTTGACGTCCCCCTGACTCCGGCACCATGACCAAAATACAAAAGCCGGACTTATTTGCATATGCTGCATCAAAACATTCCTGCTCCTCCTCTTTGAGAAGCAGGGATTTGGACTAATCATCCGGCGAGTATTGAACGATTACATTTTCATCAGACGCAATGTAAGAGGGTCGAAAGATCAAGTGAACTAATGGATGACCTAATCATGGGGGATTGGCTTTATCGATTGAGATGGTCATATCCTCATTGTCCGTCTGAAGCTGAAGGCGGATACAATCCCTCACTGGCTGAAACCACCATACTCAAGAAAGCCTCATTCAGATTACACTAATTTAGCCCATACCTCTCCCGGTGCCCCGAGGGTTAAATAGATTACGGGGGAGGAATGGCAATCTTGCTGAGTTGCAGCTTAGAACTTGGGTTAGATTTCGAATAATTTAATGTAACGGATTTTTATTAACCCTACTCCATTTTTAGGTATTTTATTTCTTTCTCATATTTCCTCACGAGGACACTCGGCGGTGCAGCGTACCTCCGTTCACACCCTCCACATATAAATTGTCTTAATCCTCATTGATATACAGTGTGTTGAAAATGTTGTCATGCTTGCAGATGCAATTTTGCACACAAGCAAAATTATGACTTGGTGGTTGGTGACACCAGCTGCCAACACTGCAGAGACAGTCATTCTTCAAGGACAATCTTATGCATCTGTGTGAATAATCAATGTTACTGAAAGTTTATCATGAACTGGCGGCATCTCTCACACAAGGGTCAGGCAATATCACTTCTGCAAAGCACATCTAGAAGCAAAGTGACATTCATTCTTCCTCATGAAGATCGAGATAGAGAGCCCTTAAAAGAGAGAAGAAAAAAAAAATCTAGGTAAATACTTGAGATAGATAACAGGCGAGTACAGAGGTCATCCTCAGCAATTTCCCTCCAGACGCGTCACAGCAGGCTCTGAAAGAGAAACGTCTCACTGCAGACAGACATGTTCATTCACCTCGGTTTGTGTCGACTGAGACGGCGTCCTGATCCGAATCCTAATGACACACTGACTTGCTAGCATTCAGTGGTCTGTGTGTGTCACAGAGCGGGAGAGCCGTGGCAGCTCGGGCTGTGCTCTCAATTCACACTCAGATCTGCACCTACAAAATCTCTGCAAAAGGCAAATAAGTCTGTCAGAGGAGATCCTCCTCGTCAGCACAGCCACTGTCACACACTGTAATATAGCTGCACTGCATGGAGCTATGGCTTCTGAAACCTCGGCTTAAAACTTCAAAACGTCTTTGTTTCATAGCTGTCATTCTTTTTCCACTGACCAGAAATAATAAGACATGTTCCACCTGCTCTACGTTTTATGCAGTGCTCTAATACATAAATGATGACATGTGAGGTGAAAGGAGTCGACATGTTCACAGAAAAAAACTTTACAGAGCTTTTTAGCCTATTTTACTAAACTGTCAAAATCATCAACTAACAAGCAAAGAAAGTCAAACAGTAAACAAACAGTGACATATTTCCCCCAAGAGTTGGTGGAGACCAGAACAGAGCTAAAAGTAGAGTCAGGATTGAACTCACATTTGTCTTGTGATCAGAAACATTCAGTATAAAAGCTAATTTTGCAGTGTGTCCTCTGGATGTGTAAAAGGCAACTAATTGGTAACATTGGCCAAAATAACTTAAGACAAACTTTACATTTATTTTAGCTTGTACATTAGAATCCAGTGCTGCAAATGGCAGAAAGACACATTGGTCACTGTCACCCAAAGTCTATAATAACTATATAAGATAAGATAAGATAAGATAAGATAACTTTTATTGATCCCCCTTAGGGGAAATTTACTTGTCACAGCAGCAGTAACAAACAATAAACAGTAACTCAAAAATAAATACCAGAAAGTAGCTAGTTAAAAAATAAGGCAGTAATACAAAAAACAAGAAACAATAAGTGGCATAGAGACAATAAAGTGACAAGTGAGGTAAGGTATTTACATTATGTTACATGTTTTCCTTGTCTTTGGCATCCAGAAGTAATAGACATTCTATATTCATATGAGAATAAAGATGCTATAAATGCTATTGCAGAGAAATTTCTATGTTATTGCACTGAAAAGATATTACATTATTTACAGTGTGCAACAGAGAAGATGCAGAGAAAATGCAGTCATCACTTAAATGCAGTTGTTAGCTATAATGAGGTGTTAAAGAGATTTAATCTGTTGTGTATAGCTTGAACTTTCATGGGAGGCAGATGTGGATTCACAGTATTTAATCTAAAGGTGTTAATGGTCGAAAAAGATGCAAACTTCTCAAATCCCTCAGTGTAGTCTTCATCCAACCAATCAGTGTTGTCTGCTTGAATTACAGGTGCAAATGTGGTTACTTGTCGAACAAAAGCAGGCGGGTCAATTCTCAATCAAATCACAACCTTTTCCTCATTGATATGAATGTGACCACAGCTTCATCAGAAAAACGGTGAGGGTAAAGCTGGTCTGACCAGTGATGGACCTGAATGCCTTATTTCTCCACTGGGACGAATAAAGGTTTATCTTATCTTATCTTATCTTATTCAGGAAAGCACAAACAGTAAGATGGAAACCAATATTTCTTCTACCTGAAGTTGCTCGTTATTATTTGGGTTAGCTCCATGATTGACATTAAGTTTCTACAAATTGATTCATGTGGACGGCCTCAAGATAAAAATGACCATTCTTAACTGTAAGTGCCCCCCCCCACCCCCCCTCCCGCCAGCCGGAGCTGACATATTGGAAAAACCCTGGTGTTCCGTCAGCGGGGATCCCCCGGGGAGAGCTTCGTCACACACACACAGATGCATCTCTCTCCGGACGGGAGGGATGTGTTGAATGTGTATGTTCACTGGCCGAGTGTCAGGGTGAAGCGAGGGGTGCAGTCTCACCTGGGTCAGGCCTGGAGGTTAGTAAACAGCACAACAATAACTAAAATCAAGGATGCTGTCATTATGGGTATTTTGGTAAGTTAAAAAATAGGTCGGACCCTAATTAATCTCTAATTAATGCACCACCCGGCGAGCATGCCAAGTGACGAAAATCAAACCCACCTGAGATGTCATGTGACCAACAGGTGCATGCTGGGTCTGTTTGAAAGCCAAATGATAAAATTCTCACAGTGGATCCATTTGCTCCATAAATGTCTTCCTTCAGCGAGACCTTTCTGACAGTTTCTGATCATTTATGTCACAGTTTGGACTCTTTCAGGTCTAAATGTCTGAAGACCTTGAGGAGAGGTGGACTGGGAATAATATGAACTGAGAATGGTCAAGCAAGAAGCTCAATCAAGAAACATTCAGACAGATGAGAGCAACAACGACAGGTGAGTAATATCATCTATCTGTCATCTATAATGTTACTCAGATTACATTTGAACTGGCTCATGTTTTAATTTTATGTAAGTATATTTTTACACAAGTTCTATTACTTGACAAAATTTGTTTTAAAGTAGTTCTAGTACTCGTTCCATCTCTGCATGTTTCCCTAGTTAGCGAGGGCATCAAGAAACGCAACTGCAGCATCATTGGAATTTAGGATCACGTCCTTCAACTCAAACAAAGTTTTTTAAAATATACTTTTACTGTAAGTTATTTCTGTTCCGAAGCAAAACACAATTTTTTTCCTCTCAGTTTCTTCAGTGACACCCAGTTAAATTAATTTTACATGACTGACTGAAAATAAGAAAAATGAAAAAGAAAGAAAGAGAGAAATGAAAAGTACATAGATGCTAATATTAAATCAATTTGATGCTTTAAATTCATTGTCTTGCCAGTGAATATTAGCTGATTTAATGTGACTTCCAGCATAAAGCATCTATCTGAAGACACTTCCACAGACACATAATACATTTAGCCATATAGTATTTCACTCTAACTACGAGTACTTAACATGGACGACAAGGGCAGAGAAGTGGATTTTGTTGATTGTTACTGCCATAAATTCAAGGTGACCACAGCTGCCAACATCTGTGACGGAGCTACAACTTAAACAAACTTTCAAATTCCACCTTATGTGTCTACAGGAGGTCAGTGTTTGATGCACAAAAGTTTATTTCATGAGGAATGTCATAACAAAAAGTTTCTTCTTAAGCCGTTCTCGTGTGATCCTCTTTCAAAAAAAAGTTCCTTCATGTTAAGACACACAATCGTTTTTAAGGAAACTGCTTGTGGTTGCGTATCAGATTTCATCTGTATTCATTTCTAGCTCACACATTTCTAGTTTATTTGTTGTACCTCCGGAGCCGGGGGTTTTCAATTAGGATTTCCCTGAAAGGTGGCAAATTTTCAAAGCTTTTGACAGCAAGCCTTGACTGCACATCACCCAGATGCTTTTCTTTCCATTTTGAAAGAGGGAAAATAATGTCACCTTGTGTTGTATACAATGAGAGAGAAAGAAGGAGCCAAACACAGAGCAAGCACAAACAAGACAGAAATGAGGACAGGAAGAGACAGAGACATAGATGAGGAGCAGGAAGGGACAGTAAAAGAGAAAAAAAAAAAGAGGCAAAGGCACTGGCTTTGTCATGACAGTCTCCTCTCCCATGGCGGGGAAGATGTGTGTTCACATGCTCCAGTAGTCAGGCTGAAAAAGCCGGGCCTGTTGCATTCAATCCAGCAGAGCAATAGCACTCATGGCTGCCTGGTTGGCAAAGAGCTTGTTATCCCCCCATCCCTTCATCTGCTCGCTGCTCTTCTTTCCACATCCCTTTCTCCCCACACGGCAAGCATCTGCATTCTGTTTGCTTCAACAAGCCTCCGCGTTTCCTGGCCACCATGTAACGAGGAAACAAGCAGCGCCTTTCTCATTCCTCCTTTGCGAGACACAGGTGAAACACAAACAGCACAGCCAGCGGCCCAGGTGGCGTCTGCGTCAGACCGCGCGTCCTGATCCTGAAAATCAAATCCTGTCAAGGCCGACGTGCTGCTCCCGCGGTGCCCGGGCCATCCTGCTGGTGACAGAAGTGAGTCCCCAATCTCGAGGAAAGGAAATGAACAGTGATAATCTAATGGACTCGATCAACCAACAAGTGTCAAATGGGAATACACAGGCACGCATGAGGAGCCGGGCTGACTGAATACACCGGGTAATGAATGCCGGTGGAAAATTCAGGTCTTCTTCCTCTTTATCGGCCATGTTTCAAATGCTCCTCATTAACTCCAGGAGTTTCTATTCTGCCCGTTAAATTTTCTTTCCGTCTTTATGTGAATGGGATTGCACGAGCCAAGAACTCTTGCTGAGTCAGCGGGTGGAGGGCGAGCCCGACGATACGCATTACCAATTTTGTTTTGGCGCTTCTTGAAGACAGGAAGTGAATATAAAGCATTGTTTTAGGCACAAAGTAAAAATAGATTTAAGCGGCGGGAGCAGATTGTGTTTAGAATGGGGGAAACAAGGACAAATATTTGCTGTCAAGTGTGTAATACCTCAATTTGTTCAAATGATGCTGCTTCTTAGTGCTGCCTCATAGAATAAACGTTCAGGGGTAACAGCGTAATTACGAAGCCGTTCGTGTTGCTCGAGAATCAAGGATGAAACTGCCAAAACTGTCATTTGCAAATTGTTGATTTCCCTAATGGCGGCTGGCTTTAGGTGACTGTTTGCTGAACACCTCGCCCAAACAGCCATGGTCCAATTATAGATTAGCAGCTGCGGCTAAGCAGGGCAGACATGTCAAGATTTGGGTTTTGTGGTCTTTATAATAAGAGTGATATTTGGTCTTTAAAGTGTTGGGAGGGTGGTGTCATTTCCTTAGCCTTTGAAAAATGGAAGAGCAAAAGTGTTAATTAATCAGTGTTTGTTTTAATATAAGATGCATATGTTAGCATGTCCGGCTAACTAGCATACTACCTACGTCAATATGCTAGTTGTGTGAATATGCTAGTTGTGTCTAAGGCCAATTTCATTCTACATTATTTTGCAGAGCTATTTTTCCTTGTCATATAAATATTGATAAACTAACCAGCTCTGCACTCCAATACAAGAACATGCTGTTTCTTCATTTACATGTCTGCATTGATCACCAGTTGGCAAAGAGGACTATTGAACTATATTGGTTTAGGCTCAGTCTTTTAACAAAGGTATGTGATCATCAAACAGACTTCAAATGAGTCAGTTGGAAATTAAAAAAAAAAAAAAAATCAGCCAGAGACACTGTTTTTCAATGTCACAATCAATGGCCGCCAACTCGAAATGAGAAAGCTTCCTTTGTCAACCTTTGTCCAGAAGCAAGGACGCATTCTTTCAAAGAAGTTCGAGAAGTGAAGCCACCATTATCACTGTAAACTGCATACATAGTGCACAAGAACGGAAAGCTCGACGAGTCCTAGAGACAGCAATTAAGTTGAGATGATGGTTAACGAGAAGCTTTTCTTTAGCCTCAGATGCATGCGAACACTCAAGAGCTGTGAAGTATCAAGGTCTGCATCCGTCTTGTTGGAAGATGACAACAAATGTACACATCTATATTTATGAGATTCCACGCGCAGAGACAAGAAGAGAGGAAATAAATAAAATGAGGAGGAGGACAAATGGTGATTAAATCCATTGTCTGAAAAATGGATGCAATCAGTACATGAAATAAAGATTAAGCGACAGTGATTTCTGCTGATTATCAGTGTGACCAGAAAAGAAAAGTCTTCCACAAAAATATCTCTGCTTTGTCCACCTTTTTTTCCCCTCTGTTTCCAACTTTTAATGCTTTGATTTCTCATGTGAGGACAAGCCCATGTTTGTAATGAGAAAAGTTCTCCACTGGTGCGGCAGCAAAAGCTCAGTCTGGAGTGGCACCAGCTGATTGAGCCGATAGTGTGGAGTGTCTAAAGCCCTGTAAGCCTTTTCAAGAAAAGGCCCCAGTGGGCTTTCCATGGTTCAGGAGTGTGGCGGGACCACGCTGGCTTCAGCTGACAGGACCCCCCTCAGGTCCCGGCAGCTGCCAGGATGGAGAGAATACTCGGAGCAGACGTGCGGTGACAGGAGCTGATGTGGTCGTCCACGTCCGTCACAGCTTTCATTTCCTACGCCACGCCATTGATTCCCCGGCCGGGTGACACCGGTGACACTCTCTTTTAATCTGTTGCAAAGAGCTTGACCTGTGGAGCACATCTCCTGAGGATGAGAACAAACTCTACTGGAGCCCGGATGGAAACTATCACTTTCTCCCAGGCCGTTTCAAGGAAAACCTCACCGCAGCGACACTTCAGGATCCGTGGGGTTGTTTTGCTTTCATAAAGAGAGAGAGAGAGTCCCGAGGGGGAGATATAAAAGCCGGGCTACTCGGAAAAGAGAAGAAGTGAGCAAATTGCAAAAAGGGAGAAGGCTGAGAAGGGAGGGTTATCAGCGATGACTTATTAACAGGAAAAAAATGTCGGAAGCCATTACTCTGCAGGGAGGCGTTGGCATATCATTTTCCCGTGGATATTTGAAATCTGAGAGTGACTTCAATTTGAGCTTTGAGACACTCCGCTCTGAGGAACGGTCGGCTTCTCCCGCGTGTTGTCAAAGCCGTTTGACATATTGTTTCAGGAGCGGGAACGGGAGGGTGTGTCGGTGTAGACACAAGCCTGCATTTGGCGAGCGAAATTAAAGGTCATTTTGAGAAAGTGAAAATTAATGTGAGCTATCAATTTCAGCCTTTAAAAAATGTGACACATTTCAGCCTGACACATTTTAATTAGGCCATCAATAGTAGGCAACAGTGGCTAATGGTGCAGAAGACACAACCGGGATAAGTTGCCTTCGCCTTAACTGTTGTGGACACATTTAAATGGGATTTGAAGCGCTGTGTTGACACAAACAGAGATTTCTGAGACTTGTTTCTGAAAAATAACTTGATTTATCTTGTCAATGTGCGCGAAAATCTGTTGGTGCTATTAAGCCTATTAAAGCACCGATATCAATACTGACTTGCGATGTAGTCTCCTGTCTTTGAATTTCATTTTTATAAGTCATTGTGTGAGAAAATTGGGCTGTCTATGCGGATCTAGGATACTGTACGTGATTTAATTAAGTTTTTTTTACAAGGAAACCAAAACAATCTACCATCCGCAGATTTCGGTTTTTCCAAAAGGAGGAACCTTCTTCATTAGCGACACACTCTTTAAACTGTTCCTGCTTTTGGCCCCCGCCTTCCGCCCAGAGAATAAATAAGATAAGGGAGAGCAATGAACGCATCCATCATTCAAAGTGGAAAAGGGTAATTTAGCTTGGCCCTCCTGACAGCTTTACAACTTTGCACGCTATTCTATTTTAATTGGCAATCATGAATTAACTGAATGAAAGCCCTGTTCACTGCCAATGTCTTTCTCATTGCAGCTTTTAATTGGGTTGACTTGATGAGTTCCTGAGATAAAACCAGACAATATATTCTCATGATTGGCAACTCGTTTGTTGCCATATAATTAGGCTGCAGACAAATCAAGCACATGACTGTTTCCTCCTCAGCCGGGCCCCCATCCTTTCATCAGGAGGAGCCCGACCGTCGGTACAGTGAGAGATCACATATGACGTGATGGATTTTTGGACAGGATCCGGACAGGTGTACTGCTTGGGACTTTAATCTGTCGGCGTCATGTCATGTGTCATTAATCTCAAGCAATTATTGAACCTCAAGAAACGGGTCAAACGCTCCAACTGTCACGTACCTGTTTTCTCACCTGAACATCCCCAAGTTTTTTTTTACAGAAAACGAAAAGAGAAGAATCAAATGCTGCAATAATCTGATTTGAATAATATGTAAGTCCGCTCCAATAGAGCATTTGAGCAAGTTCGTTTCTTTTTTTTCTCGCTGCTGGTTCTTAATGATTAAAACAATCCCTGAGGCTCCTCAGACTCACCCTACACTTTTACATATAAGGTCAAATGTTCAAAGCTTTCCTCCATTCTCCCTCCATTTTAAAAATAGGGGGGGGGGGAAAGGAATTAAACTTTAATGGGCTGATGAATAAATATTTTGTGTCTCCAGGACTCAGCACTTTCTCCCATTCCTGCAGCTGGCTTAATTAACTCTTCCTCAAGCCTTTTGTAAATTAACACATCTCTTTCAGTGTCCTTCGACATTGTTTTGCCTTTTTTTTTCCTTCTTCTTCTTTTTTTTTTTTCCCGGTCAAAATTGGACAGCTTTTTTTGCGCGGCGATGTGCCACACGCAGGGACGCATAATTATTCGACCTTAGAGTCACGATTTTAACTTACAGTGCAGATTTTTCCCTTCAAATGCAAGTCAGACTGTTTGCTCCAGGCAACAAGCGCACTTGGGATGTTTTTGTACTCGCCAAATAGTATGTGAATCACTTCAGAATATGAGACTTTCATTTCGGATGCTCAGACGACCGCAGGCCAGGAACTTGAGCAGGATTTTTTGGACAGCTCTGTATGTTGATCTTGGAAACAGCATCAGTTTGTCTCAGTTGGATACTGATGTCTTTTACTCTATGACCAGTAGCTGGCTTGAGGATGAGAGGGGGCGGCGTCCTCCTCGTTAGAAAAAATGACCAAAATGCATCCCCCTTGTTAACCCACCAACCCCCCTCCCTTCATCCCCGAGTAGCAGAAAGAGTGCAGGGGTTGTTTAGTTGAATATGTTAGTCTGCTCTGCACGACTCATTGATCCTTTATCCGACTGAGGTTTGTGCAACTTTGAATCTGTGGCCTCGACCACGGCTCTGAAATATTAGTAGTCTAACTGTGGTGTGTGCTGTGATAAATCCCTGGTGTTGTCTGTTGTGTCGAAGTAGCAGAAGGATTTGTAAATGTGCCTTATTCTCTCAGTGCTGCCCTTCTTTTTGATTTGTCTTGCATCCATAATATTCTCTAACCTTTATACTATGGATACTCACTTTTATACTACATTGTAGCCTATATATTCTTCAAGTGTAGCAGCAACATGGAGTCACAGAGGATCATAGAGACACACTGCTGCCTCTAATATTCTTATACTACTCCTGTAAGATGTTAATGATCATTTAGTAGCATCTGAAAATAGAACAAGAAACGTCTATCACAAAATATTTTACAGGTCGAAATGACTGCAGATATTTTACTCTCGGGTTAAGACTTGTTTGGAGTTAGCATGAAGTTTATGACCATATCTCTGAATTTCCTCAGCCCTCTTGCACAGACACACAGATATCTTCCTAAGAAGAGCTCAACATATCCATTATTGAATATTCTCTCTCTCTTTACTTTCGCCTCAGAGAAGTGGTTAGGTGAGACCTGTTAGTGCTTTCATGCTCGGTCTTGAACCGTCAATGCCGAGATGAAAGCTGTGTATTTTAAAATGGTCTACTTTTAAATGCAATTGACCATTGGCCCCCTGAGTTATTGTTGCTACGCCTGCAAAGCTTTTTATTCTGGCCAGACATTTTTGACTGTGGAGGATCAGGTGGGACACAGACATATGTAGGGGTGGCATAAAGTACACATAGGCGCACATGTTAGAATAGCATTACTTTAGTTACTAACATTACAGTATCTTATGCTTTCTTATATTCTGTGTTTAAAATTTTGATTTAAAACCAGTCGAGAAAGAAAGAAAGAAATTCCTCCAAAAGTAAACTAATGATAATTAAACATAAAGTCATGATAATGGTTTTGTCCACACAGTAAATAAGTCTGTGTTGACAAAAAATTGTACTCAAAAGTACTCCACCCGCTCAATTCTCATTCAATCGTACTGAACTGAATTCATTCATTTGCTTTGCTCACTTGTTTCCTTCATTGTCTCTGTCTGTCCTTCACTTTAGTTCCACCCATTCAGAAGGTGGTGTCACATGAAGGACATGTCACATCTCTCTCTTCTCATGTTTCTAGCAGCAGGTGTCCCACAGGTGTTTCCATTTTTTGCAGTACTTTTCTACTGAGTTCTAAGTTCAGAAAGATTAGGAGAGCCAGTGGTACAAGCAAGCATTAAGTTAACTTATGTTTTGACAGCGTGTGAGATACAAGTTCTGCAGCCAACAAACTGCCCAAAGCTGAACATCTTTCAACGCTTGACGACAATGAAAAACACCAAACCGGCAGCACTCAGCGCCTCCACACGCTGCTGCTGTTTCCAGCATAGTGTAACTACTCACAGCTCTTATTGCAAACAATTCAACAAATGGTTTTGGTGGACACACTCACTAAAAAAAAAAGTGAGTGTATAAACCAAGTTTACACAGCCTGGGTTTCACTTTTTCCCTTCAAAATACAATTTCTGGCTATCCTGGCTAAATCTGTCCTATTTGCGGCGCCTGCAGAAAACATTTCTGCACAGTCATTTCAGGCACTTTATCCTGAATTACTCCCACTGTCAGTCAGAGCGCGGCTCCTCTTCCTGGCTTATGTTGTTTGTTGTTTTTTTTTTTTGCTTTGGCCTGTGCTCGCCTCTCAGATTTCTGCCCCGTCACATCTGCCGGCAAGTGATAAATGTGACGTTACTCCATCAGAGGATCATTAAATGTCAGGTCCTGCCGTGACAGCGGAACGTCATGGCAGAAAGTCAATGGAGAAGAGGAGGGGTGGGGGGTGTTACGCGAGCGGAGGAATCGCCTGGTGGAAGAGCCTGCTGGGAAGGATCAATGGCTCATCTAACACCCGCATGCCCACTCCTGAACCAGGCAAGACCACTCACACACTCCCCGCCTGGCAATGAGCTCGTCCAGCTGCTCGAAATGAGTGTGCACAGTCAGATGCAACCACTTGTGGTGATTTGTTGATGTATTACAAGGAAGGGCGGTGACAAAATGAGGAGAGCTGACTTTTCGCTCTGCTATACTTAGATCCTGTGTTGGCAGATTAAAATCAACTGTCTGGGAGCGTCTTTAGTGAGACGAAGCAGCAAAGTGAAAATCAAGAGGAAACAGGGGAGGAGGAGTGGCTCAACCACAGAAAAGTGGACGTATTAGGATTTATCTTTTACGTCTCTCGTCCCTCTGGTATCCTTTCATATAAAGCAACGCCATGTTGAGTTTTACCACCATCACATCGACACTGTGGATAATAGATTTAAAGTGTTCAAACACCTCTGGCTTCCATACGGAGCCTCGAACATGCAGAGTTGGCTCGTGTGGGTGTGGAGGAAATCTCACTCAAACACTTTAGTTAAAGCTCTATTTATACCAATTTAGTTACGAAATACAAGGGTGCCAATCATGCTGTCACCACGCGAGCTGAAGTGCTGTATTTATCCCACTGGAGTTGGCTCAATTCACCCTCCAGTGGTAAAATTAACACCTTTGTTTAGCTGATGATGCAGAGATGTTCAAGGACAGCCACAAAATCCAGGAACTTCACTCCTCCTCACCTCTTCTTTGCCCGGTTGTATAAAGGGCATTTTAGGTCAAGAGAAGCTGCTGTACAACGAGATGCAATATTGCCTCTCAAACAGAGTTCAAATCTACAAACTTGCTTTTGTGTTTGACCTTTCAACATGGATATTAAATCATTCTTATCGGTTAATGTCTTCAGCCACGAGAATCATCGTCTGCCGGGGATTTTTCTTCTCCTCTGTCGTGCTCCTGTATTTCCTACACATCCCCCCTCACACAGCAACACAACAGTAAGGTTATGGAGATAGTAAAGAATAGAACAGATAAAGCAACTCCTGAAAGGAATAGTTTGACAATTTTTTAAATGGGATTAATCAGTTTTCTTGCCAACAGATAGATGAGATGATTGATAGCACTCTTATGTTTGCTCACAGAAGGTTTGTTTACATCCACCTGTTTTCAATCTGTGTAATAAAAAGGCTGAGTTGAAAGACCCAACAAATCTGAAAAATCTCGAAATATCGGGAAAATGTTTTAAGTCTGGCTGAGGTGGAAAAGCAACATGTGACCAAGTGCAACAAAAAAAAAAATCATGGCACTTGTGACTAAACATCCACTCAAGCAAGAGACCAAGAAAAGCAATCAGGACTGTGAGTAGTGATGGAAGACTGTAACCTTCATGAGATCAAAACATGAAACAAACATATGTCCATCATGTTTTCTACATAGTTTTTTACAGTTTGAGGTTTGACATGCACTCATTTAATTCCATCAACTGGACCTGAATAGAGAACTGACATCAACCACTGCTTATCTCGACAAAACGTCTAATGATTGCAAAAGTAGTGGATGGAAACAAGCATTCATTCGCATTTTGTTTTGCATTTCGACTTTCTCAATATCAGGTTAATATTTGTGATGCATTTGAATGATGATCAGCGCCGAAGTATTTCTTGGTTGAGAGCTGGGATTTCCAAGACTTCCAGAAGAAGAAGATAAAGAAGATGAAGAAGAAGAAGATGAAGAAGAAGAAGACGAAGAAGAAGAAGAAGAAGAAGAAGAAGAAGAAGGACTTTCAGGCTTTTATTTTGGTTAGTTTTCTGTTAGGTTTAGGTTAAATTTTTTTAATCTTTAGGCAAAGCCAGGCTCGTTATTTTCAGTCCTTGTGCTAAGCTAAGCTGACCATCTCCTGGTTGTAGATTTGTGTTTAGTCCACATACGATTTTATCATCTAACTCTAAGAAAGCAAATCTGAGTATTTCCCAAAATGCTGAATTATTTCTCTATAATAACAAAGGCAAATGGGCCACACAGCTGCTTTTATTAGATATCTTATTGGGGTGATGTGGCACTATATTAAATGTAATGCAACATGCTGAAAAAAAAATATGATGATAAAAACAGACTCTGTGTGTTTGATTTACTGATGCTACATGTAGACATAACACCCCTAAACTAATTTAATAAGCAGTGACTCACTCAAGCAATCCTCCTTTCATTTATCCAGCAGTGCATAGTATTATTGTTCCCGTGGATTTGCACACAGGACAGAAAGGACAATGCTCATTGAAAATAGTTCCTTTTTTTTTTTTCTGTTCATGTGGTAATAGTCTAAAGGCTATTGAAACAGTAATGTAGCTCGCCTGAAGGAGTGCAAACAGCCAGACAGGCAGAGGAACAATAGGGATTCATCAAGCAGCAGCCTCTAAAGCCCCGGATCCTGACAGAGTTAAATGAATTGGTCTATCAGTGCGACACCTGAGAGACAGTCTTTGGGAGTCTGTCAAGATAAACTCTTAAGGATCTTGCGGAGGGTGCATTGCAGCAAGGTCATCGTCACATTGCATCAAACAGGGCGCTGGGAGGAGAGCTTTTGTTCTCTCATGTGAAGTCCCATTTGCCAGAGGTAACAATTAAGACTCATCTGTCAGCACCGGCTAATGTGTTCATCCCTGATTCCGCGGCGGAAGTCTTCACTTGCTCATTTGCGGTTTCATAGCCGTCATTAAAGTCCAAGGTGTTCCGGCGAGCGGCGTTTCCAGATTGCAGCGAATGCCTGGCATGTGGAGATGATTTTTAACAGCTATGATATATAAAGTTGGGGTCTGCTGCTTGTGAGGTCTTTTTTTATTTTTTTTATTTTTTTTATTTTTTTTAACCCCGGTTTGAAATGATCATCTGGCGAGAGGCGAGCGAAAGGTGCTTTTCAGTGTCACACGAGTTTGGCACCAACCAATCTCCCCGGTCCCCCCCTCACCGTCCCTGGGTCGCCCATTCGGTTACAGTGAGCTTTATCAGATGTGACAGCTTGGGTCCAATAAAGTGGAGGTCTTTAACAAGTGTTCTTTTAGTTGAATTTGTACAGAGGACGAATGGGAGATTGTATCGGCCCATCTTGAAGCAATTTCTTTCCAGGATCCACGTGTTGTTTGATGTTTTATCATAGCTGAAGGTCAAAGTTGGCCGTCCAGGGTTATCTGAAAGTTAACTTTGCAGGATTTTTATTGCTGCGGAGAGAAATGCTGCTGTGAATAAAATGGCAACTCCGTGTAAACTAAATTATGATGCAAGTGTCACACAAGCCAGGGAATATAATAGCAAACGTATACTTGAATCCGAGCATATTTCAGGCAATAATGAAGTTGCTCTTGAATGAAAGGGAGCTGTTTGTGATTCAGTCTTTTGGGAGTAACAGACTGCGAGTCAATTCCAGCAGGTCGGTTGGAGAGTGTGGCGGCGAGATAAAGGCGAGGCGACATTGTTTAAGCCCTGATCCTGATGCAGCACTCCTCTGCTGGGGGATTGCACATTTACAATGTAGAAATCAGCCTCATCCATTGTCCTCTTACCCCCACCGCGCAAATGCTGAGAGAATCCAAACGTTTTCCCTCCATCTCAAGATTACACTTTGCTTGTTTTCTTGCCCTGCCTCTCCACCCCTCCCCCTCGGCCTCTTCTCTTTCAAACTCTTTCATTTCACAAACATCTGTTGGCAAAGGGGAATCCCTAATCTCTCAAGGGCTTTCTTTCAAATTTCATTATTGAGACTGAATGCAGATTTGAGTTACTGCAGATGCTGCCATGTTTTTAGTTTATATTTTTTTTCCCTCCATTCTTCACTCTGTTTTAATGGATTTGCGAAAAAGCAGAATCCACTGCCCACTACACACTAAATTACTAAAGTTTCGATTTTGCAGTTTTATTTCACCTGATTGTTGTGGAGGCCGGACGGTAACGTACAATAAGGTATAAAGGAATAATGCGACATTTGGGAAACACACTATTTCATGTTTGCAGCCAGGAGCTG
This sequence comes from Centropyge bicolor, assembly GCA_037975185.1. NCBI lineage: Eukaryota > Metazoa > Chordata > Actinopteri > Pomacanthidae > Centropyge > Centropyge bicolor. The sequence continues at coordinate 866,976 of JBBMOC010000099.1, read as the reverse complement.
ATTAGCTTAGCTTAGCATAAAGATGCAAGGGGAAGTGGCCTGTTCCAGCCCGACATAAAATCACAATTTGTTTGTTGCAATGCACAAAAATGTGACAATAAATAATCAATTTATTAAATTTAGGATTATTTCCTGAATAATTGAGTCAATGACTATATAGTAGATATTGATAAGTTACAAGAGAAAAGGCTGGAAGAGTTGAATAACGACAACCTCATAAAGTTAAACTTGTCAGAAAACTGTTTCCTTTTTACACATTTAGGTGTAAAGTCATGTCTGTGTCAATATTCAACTCCTGAGTTAAGTATCTGTCTCTTTAGCTGCGAATGCTCCACTATGTTCACTAGTCCCTAACTTGGTCTCTTTGTTAAGCAGGTGAAACTTATTGAGGGGTTTTAACAGCGGAGGCCAAACATCGATGGAGCAGCTGTGAGTGAAGCAGAATCACAATCCAAACAATAAAGTTTCAGTCGCAAAAATTCCCCAAAAAATGAGCTGAAATTTGCTTAAACACTCCAGGGAAAACTGCAGAATTGGGTGATAATCTCCGCGGAGTCATCACGACCAGCGACTGCTTTCACATGGACGTCGTGTGATGAATTGTTAATATTAAAAGCGTTGAAGGACAGTTTCTTACATGATAATGTTCCAACGAGCCTTTTTAACACTGACCCTTTTAACAAGACACTCACTGTTCAAATGGAAAGAATAAAACCTCTGTACCGACATTCAAACCAAAAGCATGAAAGAAATAGTTTATTGGAACTTTAATCAAATCAATACAGCTCTATTTTACTCTTGTATTATTAGTTTTGAACCGAAGCCTAAAGCAAAACACTTCCTAATTATATTACTGTAATCTTTCTATTCATTTTGTAGGACTCAGCACAAGGCTTTACATCTTGATGAAATCACAGCTTTTAGTATTAGTGGCTTTACTATTCTATCTTTGGGAAATACAGTTGAAAAGACAAGTTTGACTATAGACTTAAATCTCATCTATTGAAGCCTGTAGAGAACTATCAGGTTCTTTATAAAGAAAAGCTTTCGCCTTCGCTGGTCGCCTCATTGACTGCAACAGGAAAACTTGTGAAAAGAGAGAGGCAGCTTCAGCTTGTGCAGACCTCCCACTCCCCCTGTGGGACCGAACAAAGCTGTGGCCTCCCTCCCATATCAACCGCATCGCCTGGACTGGGAACATAATCGGGAAGCAGAAGAGAGAGACTGGAAGGACTGGAAGGCAGCTATAATGGAGTCTCATGACATTTTGAGTCGAGTGACTTGATGAATTAGTACATTAAAAGAACATTTTAGATTGTTCTCCCACTTTCGTTGAAGCAAAATTACTGGGATTTTGTCTTAAAGCTTTTTTTGATGTAAAGCATAAAGAAGCCAAACACTCATGCGCCAAGATGTTTGAATATGTGCAAAATCATTTTCAAACTATATCCTCACACCAGAGGAAATAATTCACTGCCAGGAAACATATGAAATATTTGAAAAATCTGCCATTTTGACATCACACATTTTATTTCTCAAAGCTTTGATAAACATGTTGGTGCTATTTATGCACTGTAGACTGATTGGAAAAAACAAGTTTCCTGTTCATTTGTGTTGATTTGTTCATCTTCCAGCTCTGGACGCATTTCCAATGCAATAAGCAGATTCCAAGAACGCTGCCCGCTCATGCCAAGATGGTAACACTTCAAATTCTAATATCGGTCTTGAATTAATTTGCTTCTTTCATCTGTCAGGACCCATTGTGCCTTCTGTTAATGACTGACAGTGACAGCACAAGCTCTCGCCCACACAAATAATGATAATTTAAAAAAAAGCCTAACAATAGAAACAGCAGCAGGAAAATAGCACAACACCTTATTAGGTAAAGTCAAACATGAAGAGTTCTACTTCTTCTGCGCTTTTGTGTGGAGGTCTTTTTATTTTAGCAACATGACCTAAAGAGGAGGATGCCAGCAATTCAAAAAAAAAAAAAAAAAAAAAAAAGTCAGTGCGTTGCCCCCGTGTCCCAGGACTCAGTCGGCGTCTGTGAACTTGAACTGGTCTTTCTGAGAGATGGAATTCAAAGCGAAAATCTGAGCTTGTGCAGTCACTAGAACGTAAAATCAGTCGCTTCACGGACAATGAACGGGTCGCTGACTTTTGCTGGAGCCGTAAGATGCAAGCTGGAGGTATGAAGAGAAAGAATTTCCACTTCCTCTCATCGGCCTCATGAAAACTTTATCACCCCTCCATTCACCTCCTTGGCCAAGTTTGATGTGATGACTCTATTCTGGGGTTGCCAGGTTTTCCAGGTGCAGCGAGAAAATGGCGCCAGATATATTTCCAATGTAATCAGACATTTGGTTTAAAAACACATTACCAGAAGTATCTATAGGCATTTTTTGTTGATTTTGAATAAGTCTTATTTAGCTGATGTCAGATGGGCGACAAAATGAGGAAGAAAGCTGCATAAATAATTGGAGAAAGATAACGAATGCAGATGCTTCCTCACACGTGCACTGTGGTAAAATTAAGCAATTAAAATCCAATCATGTTCTCTTGCAGGTATAAAAATGCTGAGCAGGTCCAGATGAATCTGATTTTGTATCAAGGTGGCAAGAGAGAAAGATCTGAGTGACTTTGAAAGAGGGTTCATTGTTGGGCAGTGGATGGCAGGAGCTTCAGTCGAAGACAAAGACTGCTCCACTGGCTCCTGCTTCAATAGGAACGGTGGCGTCTGAATTCAGATCTATGGGAGAGACATCAGTGAAAAGGGTCGGGGATTGTGGACATGCTATATGTAAGGAAAAACATAAGAGCGGCTCTTCCTCAGGTGACTGAAAATGCAGGACCTGATCAGACTGTCAGCACGAACAGTCAGTCCACAATTACACTGAGAGGGATATTATAGAAGGGCTGCAGTGCATAAACCCCTCATTACAAAGATGAATGCACATTTGAGAGGAGTTCATTGGTGCAAAAAACCACAAACTAGGCACTGTTCTACAGAGATTCAGAAAAAAAGTGGGTAGATGAGTCACCATATTCTCTACAAGTGGGCAAGTGTATGTGTGATGGACAATACAGGCCTGAAAGTCTGACCCCTTCAGTGAGGGGATCTGTTTTACTGGCATGGTTTGGATCCACTTGCCCCCTTAAAGAGAAGGATCCCTGCAAGTTGTCTCAGTGATCACCTTGAATCTATGATGAAACATTTCTATCTGAAGGGAGTGGTCTCTTGCAGGATGATAGTGCCTCCATGCATGGAGCATCAGGGGTCACTGAAGGGTTCGATGAGGATGAAAATGATGTGAATCACATGCTAAAGCCTTCAAAAGTCACCAGCTCTCAACCCAGTGAACAACTGAAGAAACATCATCATCAGAACACACCAACTGGGGGAATATCTTTTGGAAGTTCAGTCCCTTCTGAGTGGAGACTTTATGTTGGTTTTTTCATTAATATGTCGCCATCTATACAACTAGCCAGCACTCATCAAAGCCTGCACTGATGTAAGGTTTTTAAAATAGATATTCCAAAAATCAAACATGGTGGTCTGAAGGTAGGCTGTACAGATCACTGATACTACGGTAATGGCTGATTATATCTCAGATACAGTCGCGGTTTAAAGTGCAGGAAACGGAGACTCATTAACATCACAATGTGTTTATGAGCTGTAATTCAATCATGAATATTTACCTGACAGGTTTACACTTAACACTGAGCAGATGTTAATTGTATTTACTCAACATTAATGAACCGATCTCTGATCTGTGGATCGTTTCAGCGTCTTCCTCGTACTGCTTCTACCTCGTGGTTATAATCAGCTGTAATAATAAGAATAATCCACGGCAGCTTTCAGAACATCTAACGGTGCTATAGCAACACAAAGCACAACTTTCCCCTGCTGCCATTAGTTCAACTGGATTTGTGAAATCAAAAAGCAGCAGGTGTTTTCCACAGAACATGAACTGAAAATGACTTTACCATGAATCCACAAGCGGGTGGGTCAATCGCTATAGAGCAACAACTCCAAAACTCCAAAATGCATTTTTTAAAAAACAGATATATATATATTAGTTTTTTTGTGCTTGACCTGAAATCCATCTGGAGGTGGAGGGCAACAGCAACAGCTGAAGACGCTTCCTCAACACCAGCCTTGTTTTGGTCTTCGCTTTCTGTACAAGTTGCAGCAGAGTTGGAAAGTTAGTAACTGTGTAATGTACCAACTGTGAGTTTGAGGTACTTTGTAATTTTGTTTTCTTTTTTTTCTTTTTTTTTCAAAATAGAGCCGACTGACATGAAGTTGTTGTTGTGAATTTCTGTATTGTTCAACTAGGAGTTTCACTGGACCTACTGAGAAACCCCTGCAAGGAAGAAACAGTTATCCTCCAACACTGAAAGCTCAGATTTATTATTAAAGATAAATCCTACAAATAAGTTTATCCATTCAGAAATGTCAACGATTTCCCACAGATTATAAACAAGATAGCTCAAATCTGTTCTTCCTATTCTGATTTTTGATATCATTTCATTTCATTTTTTAAAGCTAATTTTTCCTATTGATTCACTTCCACACATTTCTGCTTCAAAAGCACAATCGAAATACTTAAATGTGTTTATTTATATATGATTTTGCACTGAAAACACAATTTTGAAGCAAATACACTAATATATTCTATAAATTAAAAATGTCACTGTTGAACACACGGTTGGTAATAAAACACATACTCATATATAATACTGACATTTTTCATCTGCTAACTCACTATATATGCTGTTTATTCTTTAATCACATTTTCACAATGTCATTATACTTAATTAGTGGTCTATTACTGTGGTCAATGATCCTGTGGTAACAATCTCCTTCATATTAGTTTATTAAACATCATTATTGAGATTGTAGCTAAAAGCATTGCTGTAATTAAAATATATCACTTGTTCTCAAGGTAATTTAGCAGAAATGCCATTTTCTGGATGTAAAGCAGGGCTCTGAATACAAACACTGGCTTGCCAAACTAGTGCATTGTTGATCTTGTATATTTTGATTCCAAAAGCAGGGAACACAATTTGGTTTGATTTTTTTTTTCACCCCCTTTAAATATACAACTGCTGACTTGTAATTAGCTGCTGTGCAGCCGTCTTCAAGGGTATCACGCAGCTGCTGTGCACCAGCCCGAACACAATGGAGAGGGTGTGTATTTACTGTATTCTTCTGAGCAGTGGACCATGTCTGTGCTCATTATACAGTGTCACGCTGCTGATGCCATCATTGTAACCAGGGAGAGGCGATGAGAAGGGGGCCGTCTCCCCTTCGTGCTGCGCTAATTCCACTTGTGAGAGTCAATGTAGCGGCCGGCTCAAATGAAGGCGCATTGCATTGATTTATGCCGTGTGTATCTTATGGTCAATTGCGAGGACATTGCGGTAATTGGTGACCATTGGAAAGAAAACAACCCAGCTGGGTGGTCCCAGAAAGAGCAGGGGGAAAAAAAATTCATAACAAGAAGTAATTGCTTGTAGTTTAAATTGGCCCCGCATAGAGTAAAGTTATCTCACCAGTGTCTCGTACAGATTCCTCCTGTAAAGAGGAAAAAAACAGACTTTGGTATTGAAACAGAATTACAGTAAAAAAAAAAAAAAAAAGAAGAAAAAAAAGGAGGCATTCATCTCCTGGAGGCGGGTTTGGGTGGAGGGCTCGGGACAGGGGTGAGGCCGCCAAGCAGTTTAACCCCTCTCCAATTAGCTGTGGAAGTCCTTTGATTTTAATGCAGCGCTACAGAGCAGCAGTACATGTCCCTCAACCCTCATTATTCCACAGCCTAATTTTCTGACATAGCTCACACCATCTCCCCAGATGTAACGCTGCCGTTAATTACCGCCGCAGCGCCAGCGATGAGCGCCGTGAAGGACGGAGAGGGGCTGGAGAACGGCGGGGCCGAGGAGGAGCCGCCGGACTCTTGTTTTTATGGAATCTGAGCGATGAATGTGTGAATATGTATCGGCGTGCAAATCATCCCAACGTCACCAATGGGACTTGTGCATTGGGAGAGTATGCTAATGAGGGCTGTGTTCCCAAAATAAGAGCACATAACTTAGAAGATATTTCTTGTTCTACATTAATGGTCATTGGGGAGAGCGTCTCATCTGACTGCTGCTTAAAGGATGAGTGCCTGCAGTGGCTCTCTGTGCACCTGAAGCCAGGAAATACATTTCTTTCTGTCTTGATGTGGAAGTCTCATTGTTAACTGACACCTTACATGACACGCCGCATCAAAGCGCTCCAAACACAACGCGCCGCGGCGACTTCGGAGAAATCCTGAACTCCAGTCTTGTGATTCTTTCAAGGTGACATTGCTTGAAAAAATTTTTTTTTTTTCATTCCGTCTCCACTGTGCAGTAAAGTCCTTTGTGACAGTGACTGGTGATCCAAGCACTCTTCTTGTGCAACTGTGATGTACAAGAGCAGCGCTAAAAGGCAAAACACGGGAGTTTCATTATTTAAATCATAGGAATGAGTAGACAAAGTAAAAGGGCAGGGCTGGAGGATGTCTGGCCCTAAGTTACTGAAACGCTCATAAAATAAAAAACACCACGAAAAGCATCCTTTCCCACACTTCCTCTCTCACATCCCCACTTCATAAAAGTGCCAAGTGCAGCTATTCTAGGGCTCGTCTAATAGACCATAACTCTACGCAATTAGGGCCAACTTAAATGGGAGACACTTTACTGATAAGTGCATTGTTAAAGGGTTATTACGCGATTTTATTTTATTATTACAACAATGGTAAGTGAGGATAGTTGCGCCGGAGAAGTTCAAGCCGTCATTTAGTAATTACAAAGGTCATAAACGTAGCGAGATAACTGTGAGGCGCATTATGTAAAAAGGCTGGAAGTAAGTGAGTAATGACCTACAGAATATTCTGGGATGTGTTTACCGATTTTTTTTTTTAATAAATGCATGAATATGTTCTCAAAAGGAAAATATACTTGTCACAATATGATAATTTATCTCCAAGCAAATTTAGCTACATATAATCTGATTTAAATTCGCAGTATAATTCTATAAAATGTGTCGTCATCACAATCCTGGTGGTTCCTCTCAGCTCTGTTTTCTGGCATCAAACAGTTTAATTATTCCAATTCTCTCTGGTGCAGTTGTATATAGAATAACGTCCTAATGATGTATGAGTGTTATGGTTTGAGGGAATATATAAAACCATGTGTGCACCAACGTAGTGTTAATTATTGTGCTGATGACCCGATGTGTTTTTGAGATGATCACTGTTGATTATAATATAAATTCTTGCAATAACTTTGCAGATTAAGATAAGATAAGATAAGATAATTCTTTATTGATCCCCCATAGGGGAAATTCGGGATTACAACCTATTGTAGCTTGTTGTTTGTACCGACTTATGACTTTTCTATATAAACTGCTAAAATGTTCCAATAAAATCTCTGTAAATGAGCAGGCACTGATGTTGATGATGACGAACAGACTGGTATTTTGCAACCAGTTATATATTTTATTTTAGTTGATTTCATCAGATTCAAACTCCAAAGTCATTCAGATTAAGGCGTTATTATTTCCAAGTCAAAGTGTTTGTATCTAATCTAAATAAATGCCACAAATTCCCTTTAATCTCTTGCACATCCCACTTAATGCATCTGTCCATACGAGGGCTTTTTGCACCAGGCCCTGATGTGGATTTTCATATGAAAGTTCAGGCACTTCTCCTCCTCCTGCTGCTCTCGATATCTTTTCACCCTATACATCAGAGCGAGAAAAGGGAAAAGTAAGTAAGGGAAAAAAACAGTATTAGCCAAACTTGATGTATATAGAAGGAGCCATTTGAGACTCATTCAAAGCTCGAGGCAGCGGTAAAGGATTGTCAAGTGTCTCAGAGGAATATACCACAAAATAGGTGCTTTAAATGGGTCATGCTTGAAGCAGATGTGTCGAATCTCAGGAAAACCTGCTGTAAAATCTATCCATCTATCTATCTATCTATCTATCTATCTATCTATCTATCTATCTATCTATAAAAGCTTTTATTTCCACAAGGTTCAAAGAGTTCAGGAGGTAGATTTCTCTCCACCAGATGAAAATTAAATGTGTGACCTTGCATTTTCTCTCCCTCCCTGGCCTCTCTAACCTAAGGCCACGCCGCCTCGCCTGATAACTCGAGTGGCCGCGCGGCAGTCAGGAGCGCCACAGATGACTACATAATATATTGTTTTCGCTGTCTTGCTGCCGGAGCTATTAAAATTATACATTAATTTAGCCAGCTGCCCATTACGGCCGTCCCGCACATGTAAAGGTTTTGAAGGCCGAAATGGACCTGAAGAAGGTAAAGCCTGTAAATGTGTGGTGGGCGTGTGAGCAATAGAAAAGGTGAGCTCGCAGTGGCAAGGTTACCAGTTTCCAATATCTATGAGAGGCCTGTCCATTTATGTGATATTGAGTTTTCACCGCGAGGCCCATTTGCGTCCTGTTCCACTGCTCATTTTATCTGATTTACTAGGCTGTGTGTGTGCTATGGCATCTATTCATCTGTGTTTAACATCTCCAGGGCCACGGGTTCACCTGCCTCCACACGTTCCCACTGGAGCTTATTAACCGTTGTCGCTAACGGGAGCACTCCTAGTTAATTACATAAATGGATATGTACACGCCAAAATGTAGCACATCCTGGTTTTATCTCCTAAATCATTTCACATAAATCTGACTCAATGTCCCCCAAGCAACGGCTCCCGACGATGATTGCATAGTTCGCTCCTGCTCCTTTCAGGTTATTTTCTCAGATTGGACTCCTTTTCTTAGATCGCACGCTGTGTGTTAAATGGAGCCCCGAAACATTATCAGACAAGAGCAAAAATAAAAGATGAGCACATGAATAGAAAGGTTTATACTTTTCCTTTAGTTGGAGAAAAAGATTCACCAACTCGCAGGCTGATAAAGTCAATCAAAACTCACGTCGGCAAGAAATCTTTGCTCGTATTAGATCTACAAGGCCGAATCTAAAGGTTTGTTCCAGCTTTCATAATGCGTCAGCTCTAATCACTGCTGGTGTTTTGGTTTAATGGGTGACCATGTTAAGTGATGACTTTCCACCAAATGCATCACTGTTTGCTGTGGATGCGTGGATGTCACAATAAAAGCACAAAAAGAGCTCTTAATTTGAAGGTTTAATATTCGTCTGGTCCTTTTGTGTTAAAGCCAAACAGAACCGCTCACCTTTCTTAAAGTTCCTTTTTATATAGGGAAAATATTGATCGGCAGAGCAGTGAGTGACTTATGAGAAATTTCACACTATTATATAGGTGACCTGGTTGAATGTGAGCCACTTTCCAATTGAGGAAAAAGGTACAAAAAACATAATAAGGTTTGTTTCTCTCAGTATAAGAATGCTAGAAAATGTGCATGATGAATTGCTGACCACATTTTAGCTAAAAGTCAACAGTTAACGCAGTCATCCTCCGACCACTAGGGGGCGATAATAGCTGCATGAGAGGGTCCTGAGGAGAGAGGTCTGAGGCACACAGACTCCTGATCAATCCCAGAATGAGGCATCTTATTAGTACACAAGCATTTTGAAAATTGGAAATGCATTGCAGGAAATGAGGGAAGGAATATTATGATTATCTAAATTATTATACTAGTTATAATTACTGCCAATGCGTGCCAAGAAAAAATGGGAAAAATTAAGGCTGAGGTGCTAGTGAGAGATAAATAGAAAAGAAAATTAACTTAAGTTTTAATTTATTTTATCACCAACTTTAAAGGAAAAGGATAAAGCTTTTCTTTCTACGCTCCATATTAACACAGTAACTAACAATATTAGCGATGCATTTAGTCATATTTTCACCTCTGATAATCTACATTTTGCAGATTAAAAAACACAGATGAAACAATACAGTAGAAGGTGGATTTAACTGAGGTACTTTCAAGTATTAAGGTACGCTGATCCAACAGTACTTATGTTATTTAAACTGCCAGGTGCACTTTCCCTCTATGGGCTCTACAGGACTTAAGTAAATGGAAGGGCTTAGATAAAACCAACATCGCATAGACGGAGCTTGATTGCTTTCTGGAGCTGCCTGATGCAACCTTCTTTACAGTACAAACAAGGAAGAGGTGAGAGACGGATGGGCCGACTCGCGCGAGCACGTCGAGCCGCCAGCGTTCACTTCAGCCGTGAGTCGTCGCTTTCAGAAGCCGATCCATCACGGAAAATGAAAACCTGAGCTAAAAGACGTCTCACCTGAAGCCCTCTCCTAATGCCGTAAATTCAGTTAGAATAGACGTGAGTTTATCTGCTTGCCACTGCATTTGGCTTGTGTCTGCGGGGACTCGTTTAAAGCCCACAACAGCATGCAAAGTGACCAACAGCGAGACAGTTATTAATACTTTCTTTTATGTGCAAGACGAGAAAAAGTCCCACTTCCCTCTTAGCCTCACATAATGAAATGCACACCCCGATGAAATAATCAAAATTATTATAAATATGCTGACAAAACCCTTTGATGCTTAATAATATATGTTGCTAAAAAGTATAAATAGAAGTCACAGGAGATGGCACCGTGAAGCAACTTCTCTAATTTCACTAAGAGTCGCACTTGCTTTCGAGGTAAGAGACGGAAAGGGAGCTAAAAATATCTGCATTTGATGTTAATGCCAAAGGAAATATGTGCAGTTTTTAAGAAAACACTTTCTTCGGATTGTGTAAACACGCTTCCTGTGAGCTTAAAATGTTCAGACGAAGAGACAGAAGGTTGAATGTGAGGGATTTGGTGTAACACGCTGTTTATGCTTGATGAATTCCCACAAATTCAGGCGGCGGTAAACAAATAGAGAGGTTCTTCCCCGCTTTTTCTAAATCAGACCGTTAATTGGCCTACTGCTGCGTCTGTGTAGGTTTTCAAAGTTCACTCTTTCTAACCTTGTTGGCAAAAATCAATTATTTCCTTTCAGCCCTGAGGTGCTTAACACATCCTGCACCTCCCTGCAATCAGCAGCTGCATCTGACTGGTTTTCATAACCGAAAAAAAAAAAGGAAAAAAAAAAAAAAAAAAGAAACCCTGTGCACTTGACAAGTAGCCAAGGTTGAGACCCAAAGCACCACAGGCCGAGTATGTGGGAGGGGTGAGGGTGGAAAACAAACACAGCTGTTTGTGACCAAGGATTCATCACAGAAGTTGTGCTCGAATTCAATTGGGAAGGAATTGGTTTATACGTTCATGGTCCTTTTTCTTACTTAGCAGGAGAAGAAGTGAAAAAAATCCATGCATGAATATGAGGAGGATGTTATTAGACAGTCTCCCAACTGGGCGAGACGACCAGCTGATGTTCGTCGCCCCGCTCTGTTTCACCCGTTATGTCAGACTGCAGGGTTACTCATGCAGAAGACCCAGCTGCCTAAGTCACTTTAGGCCTCACCCGCTCAGCTATTAATGTAATATAATATTAATTTAACATTAATATTAAAANCAATTACCCACAGCCGCCATGAATGTTGCATGAAAAGAATGTGAAAGCGAGCCGTGTAAATGTCTGCGGTTAAAAAAGCAGGCGCGAAGTGAAGCACTGTAATTTCACACAATTCCGAGGGTAAGCGATTTAGTGACTTTCAGCCCTTCTTACTTTAATCACTTTAAAAATGAAGCTGATTAACAGTGGTGGTAGGAGGCACAGAGAGCAGCATATTTCTCTCCCCGCGCAGCCTATTCTTTGATGTTGTTGTTTTTGTTTGTTGCACCGCCCCGTCATTTGAATATCACACAGAGAGGGGGCTCCTACTCGGCCACTTGCTGCGCCTTTGTTGCCGTGATTAAAGCAGGTGTCGCGCAGGGTTGTGTTTGTTAATGACAGTTTGCATTTAAATAGCTGTCACTCGTCTGTCAAGGGGAGGGGAGGAGGGGAAAATGTTTGTTTCCGGGCCTCCGACGTACTCGGGAATGCATCTCTTTTACATAAGCTTAACCTAGCTTTGCAAATGAGCAGGCAAAGTTTTGCAGCAGTGTACCTGTGAAGACTCTCCGCCAGCGATGAACAGTCCAAAGTTTAAAGGGAGGCAAAGTGCAAGCTAACCCAGTTCAAAGTGTTTGTTTACAGCAGGAAGATCTGAGTGTATTTTATCAATGCACGTTCCTGTTGCACGACACGGTTAATAACAGCGACGGGGACAGAGAAGGGCCTCGTAATTGAAAAGGACCATGGCTTTGGTTTCCTCCGTCAGACTCTGCACCTCAACAGCTACACCAGTTCGTCGTTACAAGTTCTCCAAAGTAAAAAGCAAAATGTGACGCTGGTGACTGCCTCCTAAAATGACCCATTTTAGTCTTTTTTTCTGTCACATTGTTTGTCTGCGCCTTCCAAAATGGCTACAAAAGGCCATTACAAAAATTATTTATGACTGTTTTCTGGTACAAAAACTGCTCTGTTATGATGTTTGTCATCGGCAAAAGAAACCAGTGTTATGTCAGGAGGAAGGGGGTCAGGTACATATAGACCAGTGGTGTAGTCCAAGGAATTATAATTAATTTATTACTTGGTAAGATCAATAGAAAATGGATGGACTATATTGATAAATAACAACTGAAATCATTGTTTAGGCAAAAATGTCAAACTCATTGGTGAAGATTTGCTGCTCTTCTTCTTTGTGTTTTGGACTGTGGATTGAAGATGTCACCTTATGATCTAATAAACTGTGATCATCTTTTTTTTCTTTATTCTCTGACATGTTTATTTAGAAAATGATTCAATGAATAATATTATTGAATGAAAATATTTCACTCGACTCCAATGTAAAAGATTTTTGAGAGACCGATATTTAAAGCTGTGTTTGTGGGTTTTGGCCACTTGGTGGCAGTGCAACAAGCTAAACACAGTACTGAGATATTGTCATCTTATAAAGTTTATATGATGAGCATTTTGGACAACAATTGCTTATGGGCACGTCCAGCAGCCAGAGGGCGACATTAGCATTCGTTTGGAGTCAAGCAACAAGCCATAAAACCAAAACAAGCTGCTGAAAGACATCAAAATGTCCATAAGACTGAGTGGAACTGCAGAATTGGTGCCACAGTCAATTTCTCTAATTTATTACTATGAGCATGACATGTGATGCATTGTTGTGCAGCTTTGACATATTAAACATATCTAGATGTCGTTTAGCGTCTTTACAGTTTCTTGCATTTTATCTTAATTCAATCTAGTTGATAATGATAAAGGGAATTTGCAGGTAGTGATTTTATCATTTGAAAGTCTGAAGCTTCTTTAGCTTTTTTATCATTAAGACACTGAGTTTCTATATTTGTAACTGCCACACATCTCTGTGTCTTACAATAAATTTGGAAGCCCAGAAGTGTGAGATTTAATGTGCTGGGGTATGTGTCATGTTTCCTAAAGTTTTCCTGCATTTTAATACAATGTCTGCAAACAGAGCCAGGCCCACAGAGACTGCATCATGGCACGGCGTAGCATCCTTTCAGAGGAAAGTGACAACCAGGAGGCAAACATGACATTTTCTCTACACTGAAACCCGGCGATGTTCCCGGGTTGTATACAAAGCGTGTTTTACAGGACCCTGGAAACCGACTGTGGCGCCGAGAAATGAACTCCAAATGGCAACTAAAAAAAATCAAAAGAGATGCCTCGGCGTGGTATTAGCTCTAATCAAGGCGTGAATGGTGCAGGACCCATATGTCAAGAACAATTGTATCGTCCTTGAAAAGCAAAATCCTCTTTACAATAATGGCCCCGCAATTGCTCTGTTTGATTGTTTAGCTGCCCTTGATGGGTCACCAACAAACACCCAGTCATTCATTCATGAGCCGCTTTCATCATAACAAAGTTGGTGAAACAAAGTGGAGGAGGGTGGGGTGGGGGGGGGGGGGTTGCCTTCTGGAAGTAATTAGCCATAATCATGCTGTTGCTGTAGCTATTGGTGGCATTAACTTACCTTCGCTCTTAATCACTGTTTGTTTATAAGCACCCAAGGGTCCTGGAAATTTAAATATAAGCACAGGACTGAAACTTCAGACGTGGCTTTATGGATACATGTGAGTCCTGAAATGGCTTCTGGCAAAAACCAGCGCACTTTCACTGACATTCGTTTAGTTTTTCTGACTGCATGTGTCTATCAAAATTTTTTTTTTTAAAAACCCCACATCTGCAATCTGCACCTCAAATCCTCCATGTTTTACAAATATGTATCCAGTCTAAATCTAATTCTCTTTATTAGCACAGAGAAAGCAGGTTGCTCATTACGCTCGCCTATCGATCGCCTCATCCTGACAGAAGGGAGATTAGCGGTCAACTTTCAACACCTCAATCAATAATCATCTCCCTAATTGGGTATTAGCAACAAGAAAGTGGACTCACTTGTCACACAAACAAGGAAAGAAAGGCTAAAATTCAACATTTGGAAGCAGCTGGGTTTTGGCTGTTATTCATCCGAAGCTTGCTCTTGCGCCTTTAATTTGAAATTAGGGTGCTGTTCCTGTTAAGGATGTTTCGTTGTTGCTGTCTGTAAAATATAATAATCCAGGACTTAGTGAATAACGCCTCAAATCCCGCAGGATGGAGGCACATGTTCTCATTAATTTGCAGACTTTCTTTTATGGAGTTCTGTTTGGGAAACGTTTCGGGGCCTGGAAGGATTTTGAAAGTAATTCTGGCACCAAAAAAAAAAAAAAAAAAAAAAAAAATCGACTGTAGTAGAATTAAAGGTCACGTTGTGTGACCCGAAAATGATTTTTAGGGTGTCAACATGAAATTCAAGAACAAAAAGCTGTTTGGTATTTTTCATATTTCTTTTCACATTTATCTGCAATTGATTTGTTCAGCCACAGTGAATGCTACAGTGACTACATTCGTCCTCTCTCTCTCTCTCTCTCTCTCTCTCTCTCTCTCTCTCACTCTCTCTCTCTCCATCTGGCTTCCCATTCAATCAGAAAAAGATTCGAGGGAAGCACAGAGTCGCACAGCTTCTCGCTCTATCTAGATAATTGAAACAAATGCCCGTTTGAAACCAAGAGTGTCTGCTTAATTTACAGACGGCGTGATTCTCGTGCGTTTTCTGAGGCGACGACTCTCCATCACTCCGTCCCATTCATAAACACTAACAATGCAGCGGCACTCGAAGGCAGCGTGAGGCGAGAGAAAAGAGCATAATGTAACAGATGAAGATTTTCTCGCTCGCTGAGAAGTTGACAAATAAACAGAAAACAGTGATCAGAATACATTAGTTTTAATTGGAGGCTGCTCTACCTAAATTTTGTGAAATGAGCACATTGTCTCTGGATTCAGACGCGAGCTCTGGGCTTCAAGACGTGGGGAAAATACATTTTACGACTAAAGCTTGCATCAAAACAAGCTGTAGTTTGACACTGATAGTAGAAAGTGTTGGTGCGATGATTGTAGTTGGGTGTAAACAGAGGTGGAATGTAACTAAGTACATTCACGCAAGTACTGGAGTGAAGCATCATTTCAAGGTACTTGTACTGTACTTATTAGTCATTCTATTATATGCTACTGTATATTTGTACTCAACGACATTTTGGAGGAAAAATTGTACTTTTGACGACATCAGTTACTTTGCAGATGTCAATTATTAATAATTATAATAAATTACAGTGTATAGTTATGGATTAATCTACTCAGCCATAGTGATTAAAGTGATTAAAATTAGCTCCATCTTTACGAGCTGCAACATTAATGATGTTTACACATGAATGCATTAAATAACCCAGTAGTACAATATATATTATATAATGTACTGTATAGGCTTTCTGGTGCTTGCAGCATTAAGGTCTGAAGCATTAGTTTGTCTGTGTTTGATATTGTCACAAGTTCACATGGCATCGATCACTCAATCCATCCAGCTGATCATATGGGGCTTTGTGCTCCAACATCACCTGCAGGCATCGGAACTGATGACCCTGCATAATTGCAGATCACTGTGAGGCAAAAAGAGGAACTATGAGTCAAAACCAACTTCTGTCGCCAGTACTTCATTTCAAGTATGATGACGCTCGACTCCATGTTTGAGATCGAGGGGTACGTTTTACCTTCTGAGCGAAAGAATGAAATGTGAAGTGTAGGAAATCTGCAAAATCAGCTTTAGTGAATTTTAGCACAGACGTTTGTGTTGTTGACTGACAAACTGTCTCGCCTGTGCTCGAGTCCAAAGTGGTTGCACCATCAGCATTACTCTGCAGGAGTAAACAGCTTTGAGGCCTCGTTTGTAGACGGTTATGAGACCGTTCAGTTCAAATACATTTCTTTATATTACGTTTCTTTATTCTTGCTTTTTTATGTGTTATTTAATGCAGATGCTTTTGTGTGTGAACTGTGTCCTCAAATAAATGTCACTACCTTTCATGTCTGTTGATTGCAAAGAAAAAGCCCCTTTTCCTCAAGCCTTGATGCCGGTTGCGTGTTTTATGTTCCTCGCCATGCTAACGTTACATCTTATAACGCCGCTGTCACACAGACAGAAACACAATCTTCCCATAATTCATGTCTGCAGTCTGCAATCAGCAGTTCAGAGTTTTCTTGTTTACTTACATTTCTTGTTACTGTGTTGCTCAAGTCACCTCGTGTGAACTCAGAAGAATTTCTTGTTTATGTGAAGGCTGAAGCCCGGGTCCTGACCAATCGCTGCGGGGGACAGTTAAAAGGACTAGCGGTCCATGCCTTGAGCCGGCACTGATGGTAGGGGAGCCGCAGCACCCCTTCCCCTCTACCGGTTCATCCAGCTCCCAGAGGACCACTGGTAAACACTGCATGTCAACCCAGAGGCCAATTAGCCTGCAAGATCAGCCTAGTGAGAGGCCTGCTGGAAAGGGGAGGGGGACTTAATTCAAAGAGCAGACTCTGTGAGAGTTCAGCTATCCTAATCGCTAAAAGAGCTCAAGTCCCAGGGGCACCATTCAGGCTTTCAGGAAATATAAAAGACTTTTATTGTTTGCAAAAAAAAAAAAAAAAAAAAAAGCTGAAATAATGCACCATGGTGATTTTATATAATCATGTGGTGTTGAAAATATAAAAAATAACAAGCGAGCGGGAGGTATCTACAGAGAGGTTGTTAGTCCGTGACCCGAAAAGGCAGATCCACCCACAATGTGATCTTATATCCACAAGACGACGCGTGTTCTTCTTCTTTTTTTTTTTTTTTACAATTTAGGCAACGGTTTGAGAAGTTTTATCTTCGGCGTCCATCACAAAGCTGATTGAGGCTCATAGACTGTAACAGCGTAGCGAGTGTGGCGAACAGAGGTTAACAGGAGAGCATGTGAATCACAAAACTGTTAATTAGAATCACGCAGTATCCAAGCAACGGTAACAGGGCACCGAGCAAAATTAGCGATTTAGTGGTGCGCCATCCTGTTTCTGCTGCGCTCCAGCTGACCTCTGACCCGGACACTTACTCTGTACCCATCATGTTTTACTGCCAGATACCCAAACCATGATGCTGCGGCGACCCTTTCACACAATTATATACAGCTGGCAAAACACATCAGAGTCAAACAACAACGCTCAAGAAAATACAGAACAGAGTTTTTTTTAAAAAAAAAATACTACAAATTTATCACATTCAGCAACTTGAACTTGAGATCAGATCGGGACCCAGAATGTAGCTTCAAGCAGAAAGAGAAATGGAAACAATGCAATCCACGCAATTATTTTAGATCCATGTCTTTTTCTTAGTTAGAGCTGCTCAAAACAAAGGAAAAATATAAATATAAAAAAATATATTTGCAGTATATATGCGAGTACTTTGTTGAACATTGTAACTGTGTGAATTTGTTCGGTTATAAGAAAAACTCCATGACATTAGCAATTTGTGTGCAATGATTTATTGCATAATTTGTCTTATTGAACTTATTGAAAAATTGCACAGGTTTTTAATTTCTGTCTTTAATATTTCATTTAATCTAATTCTCATTTTACCCTGACTCTCGTTATTATTCTTTATTTCACAGAGCCGTTTAAACACAGCCTCAAACATATGCCACCCTGCACTTCACTGCACATAAACATCAATAAAACTTGCAGAATGAATCTTGCATCTTGACGATATATCTGTCAACATACTGTATATTTGTGTACTTTTGATTTTTCATTGTTTGGACACGTCAGTTGCAATGACAGCAAATCTTAATGCGACATACAACAATGTTTTAGACAAAAGTGTGTTTCTAAGTTCGAAGCTCTGGATGTCTCATTCACAAACTTACACCCATAAAGAAACTGTTTTCCCAGTTTGCTGTGGGAGAACTTGACTGGCCTGCACAGAGCTCTGACCTCAACCCTACCCGACATGTCTGGGGTGAACCGGAGCGCCGACCGCGACCCAGGCCTCATCGCCCACCTTCAACCTTCGTGGCTGAACTCATTAATGCTCTTGTGGCCGAATGGGGCCAACTCCCTGCAGCCAGGTTGGGAAACAGTCACGGCTGTTGTAGCTGCAGATTAATGCGCATGAGTTCGGAATAAGATGTTCAACAATGAATTTGGTCGTCCGCACACTTTTGTTTTGAAGTACTTGACTTGTATATTAAGAGTGTGTTATTCTGTTTTTCTCATTTGTTCAAACCCCCAGCCTGTCCACTACACTCTGCTACTGCCAAACAAGCTGCTCCTCCCTCACTATGCAGAGGAAAGGGCTCAGCTCCACAATGGTGGAACGAGCTCCCCATTGATTTCAGAAACTCTGCACACCTTCCATCGCAGACTGGAAACTCATCTCTTCAGACTGCACCTTGACCCATGAATACAAAAAAAAAATCCTGACTTATTGTTGCTGAGTGTAACACTGGAAGCAGCTTATTGATGAAGTTGATGGACCTGAAGGATTCTCATCATCTTTGGGTTGTGTCCACATAATTTTCTGATCCTTTCTGACATAGACTCAATTGAAAACAGTACAAAGAATATATTTAATGTTTGACCTCATGAGCTTCATTGATTTTTGTAAATATCTGCTTATTCTGAATTTGATGGCAGCAACAAAAGACAGTGAAAGTTGTGGACTGATCCAAAAACACCTGTTTGGATCAAGCGGCAACCTCCGGCACTGAAAAATGAAGCCAATGCGGAAGTGCAAAAAAGCTGCAGTTCCTCGAATAACTGCTAGAGCAGGCCGCAGAAGGGAGTCAATTACATTTGAGCCCCATGTTAAAATGTCCGATTTTATGACAGAAAAAAACATATTTACAGCCTGGTTCAAAACATGGCTCTAGTCTCATAAGCTGTTTTTCTACTCCATGACAACTCTAGGGGGGGCAAATTTTTTTTATAAGATGTTTGTTTAAAATATACAGCATACATCATTATGCACAATTCATAGCTGTCAATCTAAGTGGCGCCACTTTGATTGACAACTAGCCACTGACGGTCTAAAGGGCGTCACCCCGGCTAATTCTAGTCACTGAGTTTGGGAAAGAGATCGTCGTGGGGTTAGCCAGCTAGCAATGAAATTTAGCATTTAACCTAGCTGGTTAGCCGTAGCTAGTTTGATTATTTCGAATAAAGCGGCTTTTTTCAGCCAATAGCGTTCATTCAGCCGGCCCATAGGACCCGCCTCAGCTCCGCCCTCGCTCCACCTCTTTGTCCATATTTGGAGTAACCGGAGGTAGGCTACCAAGATGGCTACGTACTACAATTTGCTTCATTTTTGCTCCTCAGAAACCTATGGGTGACGTCACGGACACTACGTCCATATTTTATACAGTCTATGGTTTGGAGTCCACAGGTAAACAGGTTCATTGGTAACAGGTGATAGGATCGTGATTGGGTATGAAAGGTTCATCCTGGAAAGACTCAGTCGTTCACAAGCGAGGATGGAGAGAGGTTTGTGAACACATGATTGTATAAAGGAGATTAATACATGGACTCAGGAACAGTTTGTCAAGCTGTCTTTAGTGAACACAGGTTGTTCTTAAATTACTACATTCTGTTTTTATTTGTACCTTTTCAGAATCTGTGTTGCTTTGGATGAAAGCTTCAGCTAAATGAATGTAATGTTGCTATTTTCCAGCTCTTGGTTGTAATTATGTTTATCTACACTTCTCTTACCTCTGTCTCCTCTGTTAATAATGCAACACCTACTGCATGCAGGGTGTTTTTCCTTATCTGAGGATGGAGGGTGTTCCATATAGATTGCAAAGCCCTCTGGGACACACCTTTGATTCTGGGCTATAAAAATAAACTTGACTAGACTGGAATTGATTTGACAACCCACAGAGTCAAGTGAAAATTTGGAGGCCCCTGCTCTTATTCTCACCTCCAAGCACTGTCCTGATGCTTTGCACGATGTCATTTTTATAAAAGTTTTGGGCAGCTCTTCAAACACCACTCAAAACGCCGCTGAGAGGATCCATCCAGTGTAACATTTTTTTGTTATCCTCCGTGTCATGATGGTTGATTGTGGACTTTGTGCTCGACACAGGCCATAAACCTTCACAGACACAAGCAGCCTAACAAGACTTAAGCATGTCTGCTTCAAGACTCTCTCTCTCTCCCTCTCTCTCTCTCTCTCTCTCTCTCTCTCCATCTCTGTCGCTCTGCTTCAGAAAATGAGAGGAGCATCTCAAAAAATGTGACTCTGTAACAGTAGCCTGTGTGTCCCCGAGGATACCAAGCTAGCACGGTCTGCCAGTCTATCACACAGGAGCACACTGCTTTTGTGACAAACTGGCAGACTAACATCTTTCATTCCTGTAGCTCCTCTGTGCTCTTCTTCTTCTTCCTAGACAATCCTCACAATAACCTCGATGGTGAGTGCATGACTACACAGTGTTCCCCGTTGCTTTTCTGTTGATTCAATGCAGCGCTCTGGTGGATATCAGCGCTCGAACACTCCACATTCATTTAAAAAATGTGTTGAGCACACAGCAGAGAGCTGTCAAAACATTACAAAAGGTCAGAGTACAGATTTAATTACTTTCCATTGTGCGGCACGCATGTATACAGCTGAATACAAACAAAGATCCCCACGCTATTCGCTCGCAGCAGAAGAGTCACGCTTTGTCAAAGTTTGCAGAGCAGCGACTTCCATACAAGCTCTATTTTAACAGGTGAGCAGCCCGGCCATCCTTAAATCCTTCAGAGGCTGTATCCATTACAGGATCCATGAGAGGTGGGTAAGAGGCAGAGAGCATGGAGGGGCTGCTTCACTGCACACCACACAACCGCTCTTTACACTCTAACTGGCAATTGTTAAATTCACACTCGTGTCAGTCTTCTTCACAATTTAGAGCCCTGTCAGGTATCTCCTTGTGGACAAAACTTCCCCCCCAGTCACTGATGTCTCCGAATGAAACAGAAAAGTAATTCTGCAGTCTGATGGCGTCGCTGGCTTTTTCTTTTTTCTTTTTTTTTTTTTTTCTTATTACACAGAGGCCTTAAAGATTCATGAGGGAACTTGCATTCAAACAAGCTTAATATCCATCCTGTTTCATACTAGTAACAACACAGTCTGGCAGCAGGGAGTGAATCATAGTGCCCCAGTGACTTGGAAGTGCCCAGATATGCAAATGCCTGAGTTGGTGCAATAGATTATTCAAATGCATAGATGCTTTGCCTTTGGGGTCGCCCCGCTGCCGAGCCGTGGTCACTCCCCGTGTGTAATAACCCCCCCTGTGCTGTGTTTCCTCTCCACAGTCGGGGGGTGGGGGTGGGGGGGAGCAGTGACTGTTTTCAGACACACGGGTGACACAAGGCGACACGGTCTAGCCGGTGGCCTCCGAGGCCACCCACACAAAGGCTGAATGGATGAATGGCTGCTTGACGTCCCCTTCTTAGAATTTCACAGGACGTCTGGCTTATTGGAAGAAATGTACAAACTCATTTTGGCATCAAACGCAGCTTTGTTTGTCAGAACAGAAACAGGAAAGGCAGAATTGAAATCTCAGATAATAAGGCTAAAACCATTTGCCTGCTTAAAGGAACGGTTTGACATTTTGGGAAATTAGCTCATTTGTTTTCCGACTCACAGTCAGATGAGAACATTCTCTGTCTCATGTCTGTTAGTGAATGTGGAGCCAGCAGCTGGTTAGCTTAGCTTAGCACAAAGACTGGAGACAGGGGGAAACAGCTAGCCTGACTCGAAGCAAAAGAAAAAATCCAGCTTTGAAGATTACTAGTTAATCCATTTTATCTAGTTTTTTTATTTCTTGGTCGAGACTATAGATTTCCTGGTTGGTCGTCTGCTCATGTTGTCATTAATGAAGTAAACCTTTAAAAACATATGTATGTAGTTTCGCTTTCACTACCGGGAATAAATCATGCATTTGCTGCTATTTTGTGCTTCAGAATGATAAAAAAAACTGGTGCTCTTGTTTTGAGGTGTGCAGCCTCACAGCTCGGTCACATGACCTCATCACCTGTTTCAAATATTAGATCTGTTTTTATACTGGAAGTTATTTGATGCTATTAATTGAATCAGAAGTGGATATTGTTAGTCCACAATAATGTTTTCATACAACTGAACTGTTCGTGTTTAGGTGGTCAAATTTGGATTCAACACCACCATTTATCACTTTTAGCCACTTCAAATATTTATCTAATAAAATTAACTAAAAATTTCAACTTTTCATGTATTACTTTTTTCTAACAATTGTATTATTTATCTATTACTTCTAACCCTTTACCTCTCTGCTCGCTTGCTAAATAGTGTTCATGCATTCTCACTCATAACATGTCTTATCCACATGATGGATACATTGGGTTTTTTAAATTTGTTTTTTCAAATTCGTTTAGCTGCTGTTAAATCTTTCAACACAAGTAAGGAAGCATTATAGTGTGTCAGGATGCCGGATTGACTCAGAACAAACTGCAGCGCCCGTGTTGATGATAATGAAGGGACATGTCACTGCAGTGCACTGGAGTGGCTCATTAATGTGTTTTTAATAGTTTTTTTTAACAACAATGGAATCAGCTTTATCAGGCTTTGGCTGCACAGACAGGACTTATTAGTTGGATCGATCCACGTTTGGTTTTGGTCTTTTCATGGGATGTGCTCACAATGAGAAAAATAACTCTTAACTCTTCCATTAAGAGTTCAAATCTTTCCTGAGATCCACCGCTCCTGTCAATTAGAAGTGCAAGGTGAGGCTGGTACAATTTGCATGGTTATTTATCAAATTAGCTACTAATAGGAAACCCTCCCTTACTGCAGTCTGATCCATCTGCCACCGGACTGAGGCTGTAACTGCTAATTGCCAACGCCTACACAAGCACCAGGCAGGAGTATTGATTCCTCATCCCCACATCGCAAACATCTTGAACGACACTGAGAGACCGGTGGCAATAGACCGGCGCATTACGGGGCATCATGGTGCTGGAGGAGGGTAATTTACTGGCACCATGTACACACATGCACATACTGCTGCGCCGGCACTTGAAAAGTCCTTAGACTGTAACACGCGAGGACAGGTGACAAGTGGCCGGCGAGGAAAGGCGGCAAGGAATGTGCTCGCGTGGAGGAAAAGTACAGCATCAGCAGATGTAATTAAATCTGGGGTATTAAAAAGCAAAGATTAAGTGTGTGTTTAATGGATCAATAATGATGGACAGACAAGACAAAGAAGATTAATCAAAGTGCTCAGAAAATAGAGCACTTAGGCGAGCAATTAATATGTCAAAGAAACCTCGGAGGGACAAAAAATCAGTTAAAATAAATGTAAGAACGGCTTCGAGGGCTATTACTTAGGATTATCACCATTGATTTTGTCTATATGTGTGTGTGAGCGCGATGTTAATATTCCTATTGATTCGCCGCTTTTGAGCAGCTTTTGATAGACACCACTCACACGCCACATCCCATAAACTTTCAGATTCAGATTTCATTACAATGTCCCGACCGTTCCCTCGTTTCCTCAAGGAGGGTTAGGAGATATCGATCCGGACAGAAAGCATAAGTTCAGCACATGCTTTTGATGAAATGTGTCTCAGCTTTTTTATATATATATTTTTTTTTCATATTAGTGTAATAGTGCATCAAAAACAACTGGGACTGGGAGCACCCCAAGTCAATATGGCTGCCGGCCAGGACAAGCTAATTTCTTTGGCTTTGCTTCAGATGTTTTGCATAACATGACTTAGACTGACTGACTGAAAGTAGACGGAGGGGAAAAAAGAAAAAAAAAAGGACAGATAGAAGCAAAAATGGAAGTAGAGCTTACTATGTGTCATAATCCTTGTAAATCACCAGAATAGAACAGCACCATATGTCTGCATGTGTATTACTTTGTTGTGCATTTATAGCAACCGCAGGCCTCTATTACCGAATAATGACAGCTAATGGTAACAAGCACAAATTAAAGGGTTCCTGCCTTTTCCATTCTGATTATGGTTATTGTTGTTTACTGTGGTTTTTATATGCTGGACCCACAGGATCTGCAGACTCAATCTCCTGCAGCCTGCTTTGTTTCTGGCTCTATTGAACCAGAAAAGATGGACTCTTAGTGGATATCTGGGGGCTTTTCTTCTTGTGATGGTCTCCCTCTTTTTTTTTTTTTTTTTCCCTGTGTGTTCAATTTCATTACACTTACTCTAGACATTAACTGTGTGAAATTAGGAAATCAAGCAGCTATCTCAGACCATTGCTTTACTCTCTTAAACTCCCAGCACTATTGATTGCAGAGTATAATATACAGTGCACTATTGATTGCTGAATATATAAATTATAATCTAACTGTTACATCATGCTATGTAATTTCTGCAGATTGGATGATTGCGTCCTCATTTCCATGAACGAGAAAGAAAAGTTATTTGAATCATTCTAATTCAAGTTCTAAATTATCCTCGAATCACCGCTGCACTTCACTCCAAACCGCTTTGATTGCAACACTCTCGCTTCTCGCGGTGTTGCCATTTCCAGGTTTCAGCTCTAACTTTTAACAGTAACGTCTCGTTCTTGCTTCAGTCTCTCTACCTCCTGCGTTTCGCAATTTCCCCTTGTAAAAGCCGTGCTGCCACTTTAACGAAAAAATGATGGAGGATGTGTCAGCCGGGTCGCTCTTCACTTGTCACGATGATGCATGTAGTGGCAACTGCTGCATCGATGCATAACGAGTAGGGTTGAAATGCAAAGTCGATTAATCAAGTCGGAAATCGACAGAAGATTATTCAGCAACTATTTAAATAATCAATAGAATCGATTGGAGGCGTTTTTTCGAGCAACATTGGCAGATTTTTTGATCGCTGCAG
Organism: Centropyge bicolor; assembly: GCA_037975185.1. NCBI lineage: Eukaryota > Metazoa > Chordata > Actinopteri > Pomacanthidae > Centropyge > Centropyge bicolor. Next base: position 841,751 of record JBBMOC010000099.1, on the reverse strand, counting down.
CTTCTCAAATGTCGAAAAACGGCTCCTGTCCTTCATCATAAATTAAATATGTCTTAAGTTTTGGACTGTAGGTTGAACAAAACAAGACCGTGTCTCCTATATGTAACCATAAATATGTATTGAAGGAAATGTAATACTGCCTGGATTATGTTTTCTATCAACACAAAGAAGAAATGTTGTTAAATAATGTATCAGGCATCGTACAGAAAGTATCAGTAAAATATTGTTTTCCACCCAAATATCCGATCCTGAAATAAAATATTTGCTCTTAGTGACATTATTTCGCTTGTTTATGATTATGTTCAGGCACTGGCAGCACTTGGTTGACATCAGGGAAAGGTCGTGATTTCTTGTCTGGTTTAATACAGAGAAAGTCTGCAGTGACTTCAAATAAGATAAACTTTATTGATAAGGGAAATTCACTTGTTACAGAAGCTCAAGAGTCAAAAAGCAGAAGGTGACTGAGTGAGGATTAAAAATGACAGTGTATTTATTAACATTTCATCATAAACAGGATTTTCCCCAAACTTTAACCAAAGCGCTTTTGTTGCCTGAACGTAATCACAGACAGGACTTGAGCCCTCGAGTCAAATCTCGCCTCTGAACATAATCCAGCCAGCCAATTACGTTTGTCATCACAGCGTAATTAGGAAAACAATTTAGTACTATATAAACATAATTTCTAGGAGACAAGGCTGGAAGACATGACCTTGGACTCGAATTGAAGTTGTGATGTGCATTTTATACTATTTACTCATGCATCATTGACCGAAGAGTCATAGAAGCGTTAAGACAGATGCAACATCCTCAAAGCTTCAGCGACCAACTCTGCACAGTTTGAGGTGTGTGCAAGAGACTGAAAAGTCAGACAAAACACCATCGAATCACTCGGCTTCATGGTGGTGGAGGTTGGACCTGTTACAGTATTTGGGCCACTCATGGTGTCTGTTGATTTTGTTCCTTATTGGAGAACCTCAATGACGACTAATGACCACAGAGAAAAGTCTCCATGAGCGAGAAAACTCTTGGAATAACAACAATGGAAGTTGTGACTTTGACCGTTAGGAAGCAATTTGTTGTTAATCACACTCCTCTGCTCTGGCTCGGAGCTGGAGAGGGTCAGAGATCTCTGACAGACGTGGTCAAGGTTTCTGGTCCCGGATCTTCAGAGTCTGTTAGGAGCTGGTTTCTATCAGGTGTGTTCAGACTCTTGTGTGTGTGTTTTAAAGCGCCTTGGATTCGAGTTAAGATGGGTCCACGGGGTCAGATGCTCATTTTCACTTCTCTTTAGTTGCCTTATACCTGCTGTTTTATTTCCGCGTTAATGCTGTTCTCAATGAGGCGTCGGAAACCTGATGTGCTGCAAACGCATAATTAATCTCACGCCAGATGTAAATACAGCGAATGAAGGTTGATTAACATGTTTTTATATTTACTCTTTAAATGGCACTTTTTACATCCACATACTGTGCAACCACTTTATTAGTGCAGATAACTCTTATAATGAAGCTGACTGGCCATTTATTATTTTTATGTGATATATTTTTATATTTGCACTCGTTCCTACTGCTGCACATTAACATCTGTATCTGCTGTATGAATAACTAATGTGATAATAAATGTTATTAGCTGTTTCTAAATATGTTAAAAAAAATCACAATGACGTTGCACTGAATCAGTCATTCTTTACCTCAAGGACAACTTACTAGACTAGAGCTTTCCGCCACGTGCAACGGCCTTCATCAGCGGATGGGGTTTGCTCAGTTGTCATGAAAAGTCAAAAAATGTAACAATAAGCTTGCAAATGCCTCATTTTCATATAGAGTGGATGTTTTGTATGATTGCTGTCTGATATTGTCAATCATTCATCATCTGTTTGTACATGAGTCATAGATGCTTCACAGGGGGAGAAATGAATTAATGAACACTTGAAAATGTCCATAAATATGCTTACAACTACAATAATGATTCATTAAAATGTCTTGTAAACCTATTTTAAAAAATTATTTATATGCTGCAAACAATAAAATAATTACATCTTTTAAATAAAGATATTATTTAGCAGGATATAAAACCATCTGTTTCATTCTAAGAAGCTATTTATTGTTATCAAAATATTCATGTCTCGTGTACCTTCACAGTAAAACTGGTCGTTGGCATTCTGATTGAGAGCTGGTTCAAAATAACACACAAGCCTTTTTAGCATGATTTAGCATGAGGATAGTTTCAAGTAAATATGCTAAATTGACTTTTATGCACTTGCGTGTGTCTCTCTGACCTCGCTGGCATTTACTGTATTGTCCTACTAGGCAAATTCCAGCCATCTGGTACTTCGGGCAAGTTCAAGCAAATGTTAAGATGTACTGTATTTGCAACCATTATCAGGCCCGCGCTGCTGCAAACACATAATCCCCCCCTCCTTCCTCCTTCATCTTCCACATGTGATGTTCAAAGTGCTGCAGAATTCGATTTTGCCATTTGAAAGACAGACGAACAACATCTCTGTCAGAACATCACACATCGCCTCATCATACACTCCAGCGGCGGCAGATGTATAGTGGCATAATTATACAAAGAAATTGCAGTTATTTATGTTTTCAAAGGCGCCAGTTCAAACACATTCATGGACTCCTCACCCCCTCCCACCTCCACCCAACCTCCTGCTGTTATTGTTGCTGCTGCTGCTGCTGCCATTGTTGTTCCTGCTGTTTGCGTTGCCGCTGCTCCGTTAGTGTTCGTCAGCTCGCTCCCTCCACCTCTGCATCCTGCACTGGTCGACCGATGGCAAAAGCCAGCTGCTAATTTACAGATCGGGATAAAGTCTAAGAGCAGAACAGAATTGAAAAATGACTTCATCTCTCGGGCGGGGGGGGTAGTTTTCGTTCTCACAGTGAGGGCTAGAAAAGGTGATGATGAAGCATAAAGAGACTTCAGAGCCGGCTGTCAATCTCTGCTAAAGTAGAGTCCAGCACAAACTTATAATTATAAAATAAAACACTTCAAGTTGAAGCACCAAAGTAAAATAAGGCCATCTTGAAGAGCCCAACTAATTGATGATGCATTACTGGCCTCTAGTGGTGAACGATAATATGAGCGTAATGAATAGTGTAAACAGCAGTAATGCTGAAATACAGGCTCTCAGGCAATGCAGTGATGTTAACTGTAAGTAAATTATATGACACTTGACAGGGCCAGGGTTTATAGAGTCACTTCAACATTGACTTAACTCATTTTAAAAGGAGTGTTGCCGCTAATGAGGGTAATCACCGACAGAATTTCACTCATTTCCATCAGATAATTAGACATTAGAGTCACATGAGACGGAGGGGGAGATAAATTCAGTGATAGGAAATACAGTCAAAATAAGCATCAGTCTGAAGAGGAGGACAGATTCTCCTGCAATCTGCTGAGGTGGAGCCAGAGTGGAAAACAAGTATTTGTGGATGTGCAAACCCAATAATTCATGTCTCACGCAGATGAAACACACACAAACAGCTACACACTAAAGCCGTGTGCAAATCACAATATGCTGGTATAGAAAAATGCTGAGTACAAAATAACAGCTGTGTCCAACTTCGATATTTTTGATTGACAAATCGCAGCCGGGTAATCAAACGTAACCTGGAGGTCACTTCACTTGGCGGCTGAATTGAAATTCTGTGCAGCCAATGAAACGAACCCAGTATGCAAATTACGACAATCAGTGGTGATTACAGCACAGAACCTTTATTTATGACATACAGCAACACAGTGGACGTTTCTTCGGGTACTCATTTTGAAATTCATTTGTGTATTCTCATTTCTTCTTCTGTACCGGAGCGTCGTCTCTCTCCGCTGGGAATATTTCAATTTCCTTGATGATCCGATGAGCAATTTGATGGTTGTTCGCTGAAACCATCCTTCGAGACATCAAATCGAATGGTCCCCCTAAATTGGCAAACAAAGCTTTTATTAAGAGGAGTTTCACCAAAACACAAATCCTGCTTTCAGCCACAAAGTTCGCTCATAACCTTCTCCTTTATTAACTTTGGTTTCTAAGACTTTCAGTTCAGAGCCGCTTAATCGCTTCATGCTCTGTGATCACATCTGAAAGCATACACACCGTCAACGTCCAGGAGGATTCCTCCGGCTTCTTGGACTATAACCGCTCCAGCAGCGATGTCCCAGCAGTGGATCCCGATCTCAAAGAAGGCCTCCACCGCCCCCGTCGCCACCAGACACATGTTGGTGGCGGCCGTCCCAGATCCACGCAGCCTGTCAGGACACATCAGGTGGGGATGAGTCAATACAAGTCGGCTACAGCTAACAGGAACATTATGGACGCAGTGAACAGTGAAGTGGAGAAAACAGGTTTAAATTCCAGATTGGCTGGCGGCATATTAATTTACAATAATTGCCAAAACAAAACCTGCAAAATGCCGAAGAAAAACAAAAAGTGGACAGGCCTGCTGTAACAAAAGCAAAGACAAATGCAACATCTACAAACAAATTATTTCGCTTTTCTACTAATTTGCTTAAGAAAATAAACTTAACATTAATTATTTGCAGTATTTTGCTGTTTTTTGAAATATTCAGTTAATCATAATGGATATTTTACACTTAGAGAAAACAGCTAAGACGTCTTGATGTCTTGTCCATTTTAACTAGTTTGATTAAAACGATAAACTTTTTACTGGTCATATTTCATAGATAAATAAATGAAGCCTGTAAAACCATTTGAATTACTCTGAAGAAAGTTTATCAGAATAGATTCAGTTTCAGCTGGAGTCTAATCATGACCATCTCAGCAGCCAACTTTCACTTGAGATGATAGGGCTAAAGTGCAGTAACTGTGCTTTAGCTCCATTTCTGCAGCAAATTGCATGTGTTGTCTGTGAAGGCATAGTCTTTTCAATATCATTTTTAACATGGCATAATAATGAGTCAGCGTCTGCATGTGAGGAAGACTTACCCATGCACTGGGATGCAGAGGATCTTCTGCATGGTGGAGAAGATCTTGGTTACTTTCTCCTTGGTCCTGTCGGTGCCGTGCTCGGAGATGATAATGGACTTATGGATATCTGCAATGACAGCGTGCCACATGGGTTATTATTATGTATTTCCAGTAGTGAGAGTGACTGGAAATGTGTACACACTGACACATGCAGTACCAGCCCTCCAGTGTAAATGTGTGTAACCTTTTGTAATCTAGAAGATTCTGCTCAGGTGCTGTGTTAATATGTCACCTTGAGGTCCTTCATGTGAAAGTAATGAATATGTATGAATGTGCTTCCGGATATTCAATTTCGATTTCAAAAGCGGGGCAAAGGACGACACACGTTTGTGGTCACTGCAGAGCTCGGTGTTATTGTGCCATTTCCTCCTTTCCATGACTTTTTTTCCATTTTCAAATATGCAAAGTAATATGTCTTTTGCAGTGGTTCTTCGCAGGAATATGACACTATTACCTTTTACATCAGACACCTCAATTTTCTCGTCGTCGCAGTAAGCTCCCTGCCCCCTCCTCGCTTTGTACATCTTGTCCTCCAAGCAGCTGTACACCACACCGAACTCCAGCTGGAAACAGAAGACAGTCCTTCAGCTTTCACATAATGAGAATGGTCACTTTAATAGACCGGGAAACTTTGAATTGACGTACCTGCTTATTGACAGCAAAGGCGATAGACACAGCCACGAATGGAAACCTGTGAATCAGCAGTTTCATGGACGTCAGATTAGAACACAAGTTGTTTCCTCCTGTTATCTAATTGTCTCCTGTCTGTCTCTTCTCAATCCATCATAATTCATCATGACTGATTTATATTTCGTATTAGGGCTGCACAATTAATCGAATTTTAATCACGATTTTGGCTGCCACGATTAAATTAAGGTGATCGTCTGCGATTTTAACATTTAAAAAGCGAGCTCTGTTGCATGTCAAATCAAGCACTTTCTCAACCCAATAGTCAGCCAACCACCAGGGGGCGACCCATAGGTTAGGGCCTCATCGTTACGCTGCCTGAACAGCAAGCGAGCGAACCCTGCAGCAGCGGTAGCTTCAAATGATTAAACTGTGAGAGAGTGCAATGTCGGGAGCAGCAGGCAGTGACAGTGAGGAGGCATCTGGAGGTGAGGAGCCGCTAGTGCCTCGTAAAGGAGCAAAATCTATTGTGCCATTTTTTCACCGCGCTGGTGCTAGTGCTAGTTCGGAGCCGGTGCCTGACTTCGTGTTTCCACCGCGTAAGCACCAGCTCCAGGTGCTAAAAACCGGTGCTTAGCAGGCACCATGTCTTTGCTGGTCCAGAGCTAAGCACCGACTACGTCAGGGGCTGGGGGCGGGGTTATCGTGAGTGCTGGTAGCCAGTTTCCAAATCGCAACTGCGACCGGCTTTCGGGCTGGGACACACAAGCGGTGATGTGTTCGTTTTCGCCAGGACGTCCCTGGTCTGATCGCAGATATATTGAACTGTCTCCCGGGACACAGGGAAGTTTTACACAAACTTTTGTGCGCTGAAATCCGGTGTCCGAGAGATCGCGGATGTGCCCAAGCAACAGGCAACCTCTGCAGTCAGCCTTAAGACCCTCTATAAAGATACATTTTCATTTCATTTTCTGTTTGTTTGCACTTTAGAATTGCATTTGCAGTAGCATATTTATTTTTTCCCTTTGTCTTTGGGTAAATTGTAGTTTATTGTTTATGATTTGTGATTATTTTAAGTTTCAATTTGAAGACTGGTTTGTTTAAAAAAGAGAGTGCAATAAAAATGTATATTTTACCTAACATAATGAATAATCGTGATTAATAATCGTGATTAGAGTATTGATAAAAATAATCGTGATTATCATTTTGGCCATAATCGTGCAGCCCTATTTCGTTTTAATAACATGAATCTGCAAAGTAACTGGAAACTCAAGTTATCAAATACTGTAGTGAAGTAAAAAGAACAATGTTTCTGCTGTCGACAGCTGAACACCGAGTTGTCTTTTAGCGCTGACATCTTACCCGTGGACGAAGTTTGTGGTGCCGTCCACGGGGTCGATGATCCACGTGGGTTTGTCAGTTAGGATGCACGGCTCTCCCTTTGCAACCGATTCCTCTCCGATGAAACTGCAGCACAGAAGAAGCGACAGACCAACATCAAAATATGACAGAGCCATTTTTATAAGTGTCTCTCTTCAGATTCATGCGTCTGTGCGTGTGTCTCACCAGTGTGTGCCTTCTCCAAATTCCTCTTTAAGAGACCCGATGATGATTTTCTCCACCCTCTCATCAGTCTTAGTGACGAGGTCGACCGTGGAGCTCTTGGTCAGGACCCTTATTTCGCTCTCCCCGGCTTTTCTAATTTCCTAAACAAACGAAATATAATTAGCACATGCTTAAGATCTTGAGGTTTAAATAGGGCATATGTTGATATTTTGAGGCAAACGGCAGAGAAGAAGCACATTTAGAGGCCGTTACAGGCGGCTCTTACGTACCGCTCCAGCTTTTCTTGCCACTTGAACAGCAAAGTCATACGGCTTCTGCCATGGGTCAGCCATTTTGTTTGTATGAGGAGAGCCTGCAAGATGAATAAATTCATTTAAAAGATGCAGTATTGACTCAAATGCGTAAACGTGCAGCTTAAATAAACATGAAACAATGTGAAACTAATCCTCAGAAATTAGTCGTACATGTGTTGTGAAAAGGTGTTAACGCCTCGTCTCTGAGGGCCAGAAAACAATACCTCTAAACCTGCATGCTTGGCACACTTCTCATAGCAGAGCATGAGTTATGCAACACTTCCGCAGATCTGTCTGTCCTGCATTATGCTAAATCACTACCACAGGCCACAGGCTTAAAAGTCATTGCAATTAAGAAACAGCTGCGGGGCGTAGGTGTGGTTTTATAAGTGGAAGTACGGCAAAGAAAGTCTGAGGTTCTCGACATATAGAGATTAAATGATGTGAATTCCGTTTCCTGTAATTTGTATTTTACAATTCAGATAATATACTTCACATACCAAAAGTAAAAGTACTCAGTCCACAGACAGACTCACTTCACAATAATATAACCCGCACTATATTGCACTGCATCATAATTATTAATGCATTCATGTGTAAATGTTGCAGCTGGTAAAAGTGGGATTCACCAACTATTTTCTATACTGCTGAGTAACTTCATCTGTAATAATACATCATCGTTTATTAGTTGATTAATATTTTCTATTGATAAACTGAATCTGCAAAGTAACTAATGACACAAGTTTATAAATGAATGCAGTGCAGTAAAAAGTACAATATTGGCTGGAAATACTGAAATAAAGCACAAGTACCTCAAAGTTATACTTAAGTACAGCAGTTGAGTAAATGTACTTAGCTCCATTCATCCACTACATGTGTCAGAACACTGGCTGCTTCATGAACAAATTCAACCTCAAAACAACAGTTTTTGATAATAAGTTACAGAATAATAACAAAAAGAGTTATCGTCTATCTGCTAAGTTGATAAAGACACATCTGTTGGCACACTTCTCATGCATGCATGTCTGAAATGAAAGCAGACCTTACCTTGTGCAGTGAGGTGGAGCTGGCACTGGTGTAGCTCCTTGATGTTGGTGCACCTTCTTTTCAAAAACTTTAGGTTGCTTCATAGAAGAAATGACGCAAGTGCAGAAAGCTGGCATGACAGATTGGGAAAAGTACTAGCCCCGCCCTCGTGTGTTTCTTCATAGCAACCTCAGGAAAAAACATTTTGTTCCTGATGAAGGCAGACCTGCAACAACACGATGCCACACTGGCTGTATGTTGAGTGCACGTATGGCTGTGGAGGAAAATGGAAAATTTCTGGGTGTCTCCCTTCTTACTGTACAACTGTGGAGGTGTCACAGGAAGACGCATTTCTGTCACAAACGTGCAACAGCTGACATGTCATTAAATCCTGAATGGCACTGCACAGAAAACTCTCACTGCTGATGTCAGCTCGTAAACATTCGGCTCATAAATCAGACGCGCTGTGGTGAAAATCTTCCCTTTTTTGGAGAAATTAATGTGCGTTCCAACTCCTGGGATTTGGCATGACAAACAAAACGCCTGTCAGTCTAATATTTCCTGACAGTTTCACAACTATTGAGCTTTTCCCTTTATGTCCTTTTGTTGTATTCCACCAGTGGAAAATACTTTGAGAGGTCTGTCGGTGAGTCAGCGTGGATAATGTGTGCATACATGCCCGCTTCTCACTCAGGCTGCTGGAAGTTGGATTAAGTCTAGACAATATCTTGAATGAAAGTCCAGACTGATACACACATCTCTGTGCATCTGAATCCACATTTATATCTAAATCCGAACTGTTCATTCCTGCAGCAGCTTTTGTTCAGGCATGTAAAAGCATGCCTTTATCACATTGTAGGGAACTTGAATGCAAATGAATCTCCCCCCTCCCCTCCTCTCTCCAGAATCAGGAGATACTGCAAATATCAAATAACAATAACATGAAAGCAGTGTGATGTTATGGCTCCAATGTGACATAATTTGAAGTGTGATTCATTCCACACATGCGCCTGACTTAAGTCCTGAGGGAGTAGAAAAGACTCTTCTTAATCTTCAACGCACTTCTCTTAAAAACAGTCGTCTTGCAAGAGTCACACCTTGCTGCAAGATGGATTGTTCAATTAGCGGTAAAGGCTGCATGTCTCAAGAAAATTACATTATGCCTCTTACATGCTTACAACCCGAAACGTGACGACAATGGCGATGTGTGGCCCGGGCGAGCGTTTGAAGCAGGGGGCAGCGAGGCAGCGGCACTTGACCGTGGCTTTTTGTGTTGCTGTGCAGAAACATTTTAAGACCCTGAATTACAAATAGAGGCAAAACATGCATCAGGCCTACGCTGGCTGATACTCTCGTCTGCGTCGGTGACAAAGGAGGAACTGTCTGAGAGCTTTGCGGGTGCTCGTCCAGACATGATGCTCATCACCGCCACACCTTGCATAACTCCGCTTCATGTGTGTCGAAATACTCTAAACCAGTTCTTGCAGGTTTCACACGAGCAATGACATGAGTGAAATGTGCAAATACTGAATGTGATCTTTTTTCAAGCAAGTTAATTATCTGATATTGAGCATCACTTGAAACCACTTTTGTTAAACAATGACATCGCTGGCAGAAAGCATCCGACTATGGAAGTTACCGCTTGAATAAACAGACCTCTGTTGAACTTGAACGCATCAGTGGGGGGCATCACGAGGGGTGGGTTTGCTGAAAGTTTTGTTTGACCGGGAGCGGCAGGAGAGCGGCTGTCACCCTGTTGTCCCTGTTGTGCACTAACTAAGACGCTCTCTAAAATGTTAGGAGACAGGCTGAGGGAAGCGATAGGACAAGCAAAACAAATACATCAGTCCTGCCGCCTCCCTGGCAGGTCCGTTATGAATAATTTATCTGGGATGACGGATGTTTTGGATGTTTGGTTCCCTTGAATCACAGCTGTAACTGAGGCCTGCCATGATCCTGAAGTTGCTGAAGGTCAATGGTGCACCATGAAAGATGAGCAGGAACTTCAGACGGGTTGTTTCCTGCCTACGCTCCTTTATAATCTTGCCACCAAACCCCCTTTTGAGTTCGGAGCCTACAGCCACGCTGCCGGCTCTGAGGCTCTGCTGAGGCACATCGGCGCTTTGAGCTCCACGCTAATTCCAGCATGCTGACATGTTCGCAGAGATTAGGATGGCATGCTGATGTTCAGCAGGTTGTTGGGCATGTTAACGACGTTAGCGTGGCGTGTAGCAACAGTTATTAATTAGTGCTAACGACAACGTACAGCTGAGGCTGATGGGAAGGACGTTAGTGCTGCAGGTCACAAACCAATTTATGGAACAAATTCTAGGCTGATGATGCAGCTGGATGAAGAGTCAGCAGGTCAAAGTTATGGTTCATCCTGAGGGAGCATGAATGTCTGAAACCAATTCAATGTGACTTATTCACTAATTGTTGAGATAATTCACTAAAAATCAAAAATGTCAACCAGCTGGTGGCGCTAGGGGATAATTCAGGCATTGCCAAAATCAGAGGCATCATCCTCTGAGGACCATGAATGTCTGTCCCAAATGTCATAGCAATCCATCCAAGAGTTTACTATAAGTACAGGTATATTTTAATTAGGAAAGCGTAATGATAAAAGCTTGGGTATTTCTGTATTCATGTCTGGCTGGTGTTGTGGAGGATGCAACTGCTCACAATAGCGGAACAAAAATGTTTTCTGATTGCATAATGTAACTCTAACATATACAGTAGACAAGCTGGGTATTGCATAAGCAGAATGATCACTGCGCAGAAAAGACTTGATGATGGACGACTGAAACTCAAAGACTTATTTTAAGCTGTCAACTACCGTCCTTCTTTGAATTGTTAATGACTTGCTGTGAGCTGATGAGATGAAAATACAATAAGCAGTGAATTAAGTGCTTGGAAATTTGGATAGGAGTCAACATCTACATTCTTCTGCATATGTTGATTAGAATTTTTTTGGCCAGTAAGGAGTCTGCCTCCAATTTCCCTCGAGGGCAGTGACAGCAAGTGGGAATTGTTCCTGATGGAGCAAGGTGTTTTTTAACAACCTCCACTATTAATAACTTTCACTGTTTCTGCAGAGATCTGCAACTCGCATTACAGGTATGATCACGTAAACATGCGACTGAAACAGTGCAACAGAAAAGGCTTCACATATACAAGACAAAGACAACAGCTATGCCAACATTCACCTCAACATGCATGCATCTGATATGCCAAAGGTATTAAAATTCATCCTGAGGGAAACAGGAAATGTCATGGTAATCCAAACAAAGTCAAGGGATTGTGTCATGAGAGTACATGTTGAGCCATTTCACTGGATGAGAGAAAACTCGCTGGCACTAAATGAAAAGTCACAGCATCAACAAAGTCAGTAGGGTTCATCCTCTGGGCACCATGAATATATGTATCAAGGTCTATAGCAATAGTTGTTGTGCATTTCACCAAAAACCAAAACTGTCAACTTCATGGTGATAGCACAGGAAGTTGAAGCAGGGTAGCAGGAACACAGGAAATAGGACCCAGATGCAGACACCAAGGGCAGTTCAGCTTTTCATTTCACGCAAAAAAAAAAGTAGAAAGACTTACAGGATGATGAGGCAGCCGAGGGTCAGGATCAGACATGGCAATCAGGCAAGCAAATCCAAATGAGAGCAAGCAGAGTCAAATATCCACAAACAGGTGAGGCCCAGGAAAACCAAGAAAAAATCCCAAACACACTCGAACATTTGACACAAGATGCGATGCAACGACAAACTGGTCAAGAGAGCAGGGAGCACACGACCGAAGGAGGAGGGGGGACAACAGGTGAAACTAATCAGTCATCACAAATGAAACACAGGTGGGAAGTAAAGTAGGTGAACACACCTGAGGGCACAGACTTTCAAAATAAAACAGGAAATAATACAGCTAAAACCTATAAGGGTGATACAGAGAATCACCAGTCAGGAGGATTTAACATCTGAGGACTGTGAATATGTGTGAATGCAAACTTCATGACAAACCATCTGTTATAATAGGTGTTATAATAATATAAATAAAGAAAGTGCATGATAAAACTGATTGAAATGAAAAAGCTGACAATCCACTAAACATCTACAAAGCATGACTCTAATCTCCAGGGCAACATTTGTGGGATGTAGCAGGAAACACAGCCATGCCAGTTTCTCAAAGAACAATGGATGGTACTTCCTTTAACAGCAAGCAGAACATAGAGTTAGAAATGATAGAGGCTTGGTTCACTGTGCTGTTAATTGACTCAGTAAACAAGGCAAAAACATTAAAAACCAAAAGACAGGGATGCGACTGGACGAGCTGAGCAGCTGTCGGTGTGAAGGTGGAGCTGACAGAGGAGGAGACTTCAGCTGTCTGACTCTGGAAATCACCCCCCAACACTGGCCATTACGTGTGAACCCCCCCACCGCTGCAGACCAACACGGACCATTGATTTGTATGGAGGAGGCCGCTGTGGTTTAAGACCTGGGTTTGCTCCAGTAAAGTGTTTTAAAAGTCATCAGCAAACACGAGTTGAGAAAACAGAGACAGCCGTCCGTGGAGAGCAAAAAACTCGGGGCTATTTCATAGAGCACATGAGCCCGTGGGGGTGGTGGTGGAGGGGGGAGGTCGAGCTGTGCATGTGCAGCATCTGCAGCAGTGAATGAAAGGGCAGGGGAAATGCAGCAGAGGATTTTACATGGTGTAATGGCTGTGAAAGCTTTTATCTCTCTACTAAATCACAACGGTAGCAGTCAGTCTGTTTTCTTTTTTTTTTTTTTCCTTGTGTTTTATGGAGTTTCAGAAGCCTGTTTTCTGTTTATTTGGTTTCCTGTTTGCCGCAAGAGACGCTCTCCTTTCTTCGTATTTTTTTCTTTTATAGATATCATAAGGAGAAAAGTCGGTTTATCATTTTTCTAGGTCAGAGCAAACGTGGACATTTATTTATGTCCTGAACACGCGGTTGATTCAGGCCACTGGTGGGATGTCACGGGGGTGTTTAGGAGCCTTGCTGGAGATTGAAGACAGGAGGTGTTTTCATTTCTAGGATGTAGTTGTAGATAAAATCAGATTTGGGGGCATGTGGGCTGGTACAGCAGCTTTCGTTTCTCACAGCCAAGGAGCTGTAACTTCAGAGGAATGTTGCTGTGACGTAACGTGGGAGAGTCTTGGCAGATTTTACTGCACATTTTTCTCTTAATTTTATTGTTCCTGTTGTTTTATTTATGCATCTCAGACAGAACGAGTCAAAACACTGGACTCTCATATTTAATCAAAGGAAATGAAAACGCTGTGTCAGCAAGTTTTCTGCACAAATGTTTTGTTACCAAGCTTCACTTCTGTTGCCAATTATTGTCTTGAGTTTAGGAGTAAAACCAACATGTGGATGCAGGCTGACACTCGTCTCTGCAGGCCTTTAAAGAGATGAAATTATCCATGTGTAGTGGCAGAAAGAGGCTGAGGCAGGAGATATTTATAGTGCTTTTTATTCACTGCTTTCATTACGTCCATACAAAGAACACTTAAATATTAACTTTAAACATACTGCACCATCAGTGTATTTAAGTCTGGACTTCTTAAAGAAGTAGCTACACAGTACAGTCGTTACATGTACACATTGTCTCTTGTACATATTCTTGCATTAACTACAGTGCAAACTAGTGATGGCATTAAAATTCATCTTCTTACTATATAAACAAATCATTTCATGTCATAAAATAACCTGAGCACATTAACAGTAAAATGGCTTATTGTCGTGCTGTGAAGAGGTATTTTATCAGTGTCATGATTTTGTTCTGACTGCAAGGTGTGTACATAAATAAATTCAAACAATAAGAACTGGTTGACTGATTATAACAATACTGTAAAAACAAGTTTGTATAAGAACACAAAAAAAAATTCCTTATCATTACTGTTAAAATAAGTTACAACAGAATCTGTGAATGTCTAAGTGCACAAATATAATGAGTTGAAGAAAGCAGGAAGAAGACTGAATATTTAACAAACCCACTCAGCTGTTCTTCAGAGGTAAGTTTATCGTTTTGGTTCTTAAGGCAAAGATGGAATCGTGACCTGCTCAATACAAGAAGCAGTTAAATATTTAAATAACCGCTTAGTTGGCTGAAGAGGCGATGGAAGTTTACTGTCCATCTGTGTCGTCCCGGCCGACCTGAAACTCTGTTATCTCTTTAGCAATACGTTCTGCGATTGCTCTGCTGCTGGCGACGATTAGCCTCCGGGACATCAGATCAAATGGTCCACCTGCAGGACGAGAGAAAATAATACGGATTACTGTAATAAAGTTTAATATCACCTTTTTTCTTGTTGCTTGTGTAACGTATTCTACAACACTGTCAAACTTTAGTTTTTTAAATGTGTGCTGTATTAACCTGGATAATCTAACATTGTCTTTAACATTGTAAATTTCACGTCAGCTGTTAGGTCAGTGGCAGCGTTGCCCAAATTTCAGATCAAATTTCTCAAACCCTGCTGCTTCCTGTTACAAATACAAAAACCACTGTCTGCCCTGTTCCCCATTCTGACTGTTTCACAGGCATTTGTGAGCAGAAAAACCAATAACCAACAAGAATTAGTAACAATAAATAATTCATAAATAATAACTCCTGTTGTGTGTTGGAAGAAGAGCAGCCCATTCTCGCTGTTTTGCTCTGTGAAGAAATCTCCTACAGCAATCCTACCATTTTTCCACAAGTCAATCACCCCGGTGCCCGCTTCCTTCATTTCATCCAGTGACTCAGCAGCCTCTGAAGAGCCAGTGTTTGAAGAGCTCATGCTTTCCTCTGTGACTCACCTGAAATGTCCATGATAACTCCTCCAGCTTCAGTAACAACCGCTGCCCCTCCAGCCATGTCCCAGCAGTGGATGCCCATGTGGTAGTAAGCATCAGCCGACCCGCACGCTACCAGACACATGTTGACAGCTGCACTGCCCGGGGAGCGGACACTGTGGATGGAAATAGGATGTTTGAGCTGCACTGGACCGCACGTGACACACTGTTAACCTCCAGATGGTTTCATAAGTTTAGTGCGTGACTGAATGTATCAAGTTGTATTCTTAACTTCTGTATTTTCCTCTCTAGTTCAGGTTGTTTTGAGTTTTTTAATTTTGCCTTTATAGATAGTGGCAGTACAGATGTAGAACTGTTATTGGAGGAGTCCAGGAGGAATCTACAGGAAACAATGAATGATTGTGGCTTCGACAGGCACTCCTCACCTCACAGTCACCTGCTGTTGTGTGGATATTTGAAATACTTCTTCATTAAAACAATATGTCTTTGTCTGGCTGCACTGTAAACAGATACATCAGTTACTCTTGTGTTGTGTTTCTGATATGTAGCTGTTCAAGGAGTGTTTGTCAAAACATTAACCACTAGAGTCATCAGATCAAGCAGGACTGACATATTAAGTATGATAGTGATAGAGTGTATATTTACCCATGTACAGGGATGGTGAGGATGGTCCTGATGTTGGCCAGCATTGTTTTGAAATGCTCAGGATCCTTCTTGAAGCCCATTTCAGTCAGTACCAGAGATTGGCTTATATCTTGGATGAAAAACACAAATCAAAAAATAGTTAGTGCAAGTTCTGTCTCTGAGGCTTCACTGGTTTGGACAAGCAGAGAACATTGCTGTCATATTGCCTCCCCCTGGTGGATTTGTGAGAAACTGCAACACTGAAGCCTGATGTGATTATCAACATTTACCTTCTTGTCCGGACACTTTGATCGGGACTCCGTTGCAGAATGCTCCTTTCCCTTTCCGCGCTGTGTACATTTTGTCCTCGATGCAGCTGTAGACGACCCCAAACTCTATCTGAAGGCAGGAAGCAGCACAGAAAACAGCAGTGATTATTGTGGTGTGGGTGGAGGGCTAAGAATAGAACAGCAGCCATAGGAAAAGAGAAAACTACTGTGCTACTCATCAGAAATGCACCAGGTTATTGGGGCAATTACTATGTTGATGGTTCTTATAATTAGGATGTGAAAAAATATGTGATTCATGAACAATGAAACCGACCTCTTTCTTCACAGTGAAGCCAATTGACACAGACACAAACGGGAACCTGCATAAAAGAAATTTACAATATAAAACATCCGTTTAATGAACTCCCTCTAGGTTTAAGCTCAGAGGAATCAATTTCTATTATCAGTTCAGTTTCATCTACGTTGTCTAATTATCCCTGACAGAGAGGACAATCCAAGAAAGAACCCAATTAAAAGATAAAAATAGTTAAGGAGCGACAAAGATAAAACGAATCCAGGACCGTATCAGATTGCTCGATGGTTTATACAGTACAGTGCGAGAGTACCTGTGAACAAAGTTGGTGGTACCATCGATAGGGTCGATGATCCAAGTGGGATTGTCTGTTAGAACACTGGGAGCACCTGCTGCTACTGACTCCTCACCTATGAAGCTTCAAGATAACACAGACACAAAAACAGAAAATACAGAAAGGGTGATTTTAATGTTACCTTCACTGTAAAATGAGTACTATTACACATGATACTGTCACTGTTGTGTTTACTTTCATTTTTCTATTACAGTCTACAATATGTAATATTACAACCCTGATTCCAAAAAACCTGCAAAAAATAAAAAACACACTGTGAAACTACTCATCATTTTGACATATACTCAATTGAAAACAGTACAAAGACAATATATTAAATGTTTGACCTTGTTTTCGATTTTTGTAAATATCTTCTTATTCTGAGTTTGATGGCAGCAACACATGGTCTGTTTGCAAACGATAGCATTCTCTTCTTATTTATGTTTTACACAGCATACCAATCAGGACGCTGAATCAATTTGGAATCAGGGCTGTAAATACAGTTTCCATTTGCCTGGAGGCAGCGCTGTTGCTACCACTGAAGACATGTCCAGGTCATATCCTGTCTTGTTTGATTTCAGGCATTTCATCATCCTGGAGGAGGTTTAAGTTCTGCAATTATAACTTGGCAAATATTTGACAGGTTGATTCCAGTATTTTAAGACAGTGAGCGTATTTAATCTTTCCTACTCTTAGTCCAACAAAATAAAGTCAATAAAATCAGCCAACAAATAAATGATTCAGTTTTTCCACACCAGAATGTAGAGAAGGTTCTACAACAGCCATTAAGATCTTCATATTCACAGTTAACTGAATAAATCCAAATTATAATAACATGCAGATGCTTTGTTTTTGATGTTTACTCATTTTTTGTGGCTCATCACATCGGTATTTCTAAATTCTTGGCTACTTCTGCAGCCCAGCTGGGATTAGAATTGAGAAAAAGCATGTGAACATACTTATAATACATGCAAATTCTGGAATACTATCTTCAATATTGCAAACAAAATAAGCAAAGTGAAATGAGTGACACGAAGCATTAAATACCAAAATAGTAGAAAATGTCATGAAAAAAGGACGAAACATTGAGAGACTGAATAAAAATATACTGGAAAAATATTCTTCCCGCATTCTACAGTACTATCTAGCATTTTATATACAACCTTCACATCCACATTGTCTTATAAAGCACCTGTGAGTGGGGTACTTCTCCTTGATGGAGGATATAATGAGCTGTTCCACTTTCTGGTCCGTCTCGGTCACCAGGTCAACCGGCGAGCTCTTCTGCATGACGGTGATGTCCTTCTGGAGCGCCTCGCGGATCATCTGGCAGAAACACAACGACGACAAACTCAGCGAGGGTTTTTTTTGGATGACTGACTACATCTGCTACTTTAATTAGCCTAACATGCTGTGTCTTATGGTAACAGACTGTGAGCAGTGACGGGTCAGAGATGATTAGGTGTAAGCTCCAAAAGCCTAAGTATCTTTTTGTGCTGTCTTTATTGCATTTATTACACATTACTGTAACTTTCTACTCAAGTCCGGCCCATTTTGGACAATAGATGGATAATGTTATTCTTTAAATCAGAGGTGGATTTGAATTAATGGCAGTCTCAAACAAAAATACCTTGAAAAATATCTCTCTAGTCTACATTTTTTTCTGCTCTGGATTATGGTACTGTGCAGGCATAAATGAGACCCACTACTGCATAGACTTAACCCTATCCATCATTCCTCCATACATTTTATTTTGAATTTTATACCATAGACTTATTGCTGCAATTTATAGATGTTCCAAAAAGGTTCATGTTTACACATTCACATGTACCTTCTCATTTTTTAAAGATATTTCTGGTAAACTGTCTGTCAACCTGTGAAAAGCTTTCTTCTGTTTCTAACAACGATCACATCCAATCCTCAGAGCAGAGGATTGGGTGCGATAAGAACAATAATTTCAAAGACATTATTTCTTAGGACACTCTGCCTTCATTTCAAGAATTTAAAGTCAAAAACATTAACTTGCCTCTTTATGCCTTTCAGGTCGTTTGTCATTGTTCTATATGTGAATGTGTGAACAAATGATTTTATATTAAGTTAAGCTCATGTTGTTCCATCTTTACACCCATGCCACAGTGATTGTGTACTCATTTACCTTCCCAGCCTTCTTGGTGACCTCCACACAGAGATCCAAACATTCCTGCCAAGCATCACCCATGTTAACAGGCAGGAGGAGCCAATACACTGACACACTCTGATTGTGAGATGTTAAGATTCCTTAAGAGAAAAAAAAAGCGACATTCAGATTCAGACACATTTACTGTATCCTTTATCGTCATGTTGTGATAGATAAGGTACAGATGCAAAAACTTACTGTCAGTAAAACAAGGTTTAATAACGGAAAAACGTTAAATCTGTTAGCTAACGTTTAGCTAAATTAGCTCTGTATGCTAGTTAGCTCTCACACTAATAAACAGGCGCTGAGCTTAGTGACAACTACAGCTTAAAGCATTAAAACGGTTTAACAGGCTGCAATGTAAAGACTCTTAAGTTGTCTTGTACTTAACTATAATATTATTTTTTAAGTCATGGAGCAAAAGCTAATTCAACCCACCTCCAGGAAGATCTGACAGCTCACTATTGACTTTTAGCTATGGGAGGGTGGGACTACAACAGTAACTCTCAATCTCATTGGTCAACACATGCCGCCGGTTGTAATCTCCCCGCTCTCATTTGCTACAGCGCTGTCAGTTCTCCCCAGACGGAAGTGTAAAGCACTTCGTGAAATTTACAACTTTTTCCTTGTCAGAAGAAAGAAGCAGCAGCAGTGGATGATTTCTGCAATTTAGTTTTTATGTCTCCTTTCGTTTATTGTGCACTCAGCTTTATAAAGCCGTAGGTGCATTTATCATAGCCCATTTGTCACATTCAAGTGTTACAGCTTTGCATTATTACAAAGTAGTTTGGAATAAAATCTCTTTTTAAAAAATTACATTCAATTTATCAGTGTCTTTTTCTTAAACACAAACGCAAGACAAAAAGTTAATATATATGCATTAACACATGCATTGGTGGCAATACATCAAACAGGAAAACCATAAATAGGAAATAGATTTACAGGTAAAGGTAGATGTTTCTTTTGTGGCTATTTATGTGTGAATGAGTGGGGAAAGTGTGCATCTGAAATTTATGAAGAAAAAACATGAGCGAGTAAAAAATAAATACAGTGTTTCCCACAGGAAAGTTTTTCCCCTTCTTCAGCGAAACAGTGGCTTTATTCTACTTTTTGTTATCAGACCGGAAAGACCTCATTCTGGATCCAGACACCCTGAGCTTGGCCACATACATCGAGCCTCTTCCGCCGGTCCTCGACCACCCAGGGAGATTTAAATACTTGGAGGAGATGCTGTGCAGCCAGCGCCTGGAGGGACTCTGTCACTGGCAGAGGAAGTGTTTGTGGCAGCAGGTTTGCAGAGCAGCGTCCTGCGAAGGTGCAGGACAGGTGACAGCCACAGCAGTTGGTTTGGAATGAATCAGATCTCCTGGAGTTTGGACTGTTCTGACTCTAGTTTCACTTTCTGGCACAATAATGAGCATACTGTCATAAAAGCACCCCCTTCTTGGAGAATAGGGGTATTCCTGGACCACAAAGCAAGAACTCTGTCTTCTCGCAACAGTCATCCACAGAATCCAAACCACGATCACAGAGCCTCTTTATGCAGCCTTTGAGTTTTATAATTATGGAGACCATGTCAAACGTTGTCAACTGAAAGGTCTGAAATGATGAATGGCTTGATTACAGATTTCGTGGACAGAATTTTGAACATCAGAATTTTAATACCAGTTTCTGGGTCAGTGGTTTCCAAAGTTTGGTGCCTTGAAGGACGAGGCAAGAGTTTTCAAATTCGTAGTTATGATGTTTAATGTCTATGAGAAAAACAATGGCACTTATTTTTGTCTTATGTTTTCAAACATCAAAATGAAATAGATAAGAAAGGAACATTCAAATAACTATTTTTAAAACCCAGTTAAATGTGTGTTTGTGCTGCGGCTGAGATCAGTGACGTGACAGCTCACAGTTGGCAGCAGGACACAGCAACATAACAGCTTTCCAGCAGGTGACTCTTCTCGGTTTACAGCCGTCATAAATATCTGCTGTGGAAAGACTTGTCACTGCAAATAGAGCTCAAAGACATGAGGATACAAGCCGAACCTCAACACAGTTCAAGATGACCAACTGAGCCAATTTTACTTTTGAACAAAGCAAATATTGAGTGTTTTCTTGAAAGTCAATAAATCCTTATAATAGGTATCAGTGGTGTGAACTTGCATGTATCTGCCTGTTGTATGAGAGGATGAGTGAGCTGGACAGTAAAGATAGAGACACATACNTGAGGCAGCGCACGTGCGCGCGCACGGTGATTGCTGCTCCATAAATAGCAGCGCGAGGAGGAGCCGGAGCGCGCGGAGCAGTTTGAGTGACAGCAGCTTGAGTTGAGATCTGCGCTGTTGGAGGTATCGGACATGGAGGCTGGAGGGAGCCGAACTCGGGAGAAGAAACGGAAGAGAGGGCTGTGGATCGCAGGTGTCGGGATTCTGCTGTTTGTTGTGATCCTGGCGCTGGTTTTGGGACTGACGCTCCGAAAGAAACCAGATGAGTTTAAAACCACATTCTTCGACAGGTGTAAGAAGTTTAAACAGTAAGTGACTTTATCTTTTAGTCTGTTGAGTTGATGTCAAGATCATCATGTTTGAGAAAGAGTCTGCAGACTAAACTCAAACTGAAGAACTGTAACTGTGGTTCAGTGTAACTAAGTACTTTTACTCTAGTACACATTCAAGGTACTTTATTTGACAGCTTTATACTTCTACTCCACTACATCTCAGAGGCAGGTGTTATACCTTCCTGTCCAGTGGAAACCATGCATGTCCAAATTTGGTATTTTTGAATGTGAATTTTTTTTTTACTCTCTTTTAAACTAAATCAACTCTTTTGAAATCCTCTTAAATCAGCTGAAAAATGAATCATCACAAAGTTATAAACAAAAGTTCATGAGGCTACAAACATATAATGATGCATTGGTGTAGATTAAACAAACTGTACAACGTTGTTAAAAAGAGCTTAACCTTCATCATCTACAATAAAACCCTTTAATGCAGCAGTAATATTAATCCAACAACATCCGATATGATAATGAAACACTGACAGGAAACAATTTACTGCACAATAAATACTTTCACTTTTGATTTATTATAGCAAATTACAGCCTCCAGCATGAAGATAAAGTTGAATCAACACAGCTCTTAAAACTGTTTCAACACAAATATAACATAAAAGTACAGATTCATTGTAGTTTTAAGAAGGTGTACCTAATAAACTGGCAACTGATTTTATGTTCCACAACTTCTGTGGAACAAATGAGTTGTGATTTTATCAATGGGAGTTAGTTCGAAGGGTTTAATGATCTTCTCAGAAACAGTGTAGTTTAAAGTTGGAGTTGTGTTTGTTGCTCCAGTTAATGAGTGAGCGACTGCTCTCCTGCCCTCTCTGCAAGTTTAAACACTCTTAGTGTTTGTCCACTGTACACAGGCTGTAATCTCATTGTCCCCTCTGTATTATCTGAAGCACTTTTTTTCTGTTGTATTTCCTGCAACTAATCCAATATTGACTGGAAATAATAAGTGTGTAAGGAGCTTTTCGACCATGTCACAGTTTTGATGTAGTTTATTTATAATGATAATGTTGATAACTTTTATGTGGCATTTTTCTAAACAAACGAGAAAATGCTTCACAAGATGTTGAGTGAAACAAAACATAAATAATTAAGATTAAAATCAACAGAGATATTATGTTTGAGTGATGTGTTGTCACGAACGAGTCGGCTCCCATCGAAAAGCTGATTTCTTTTTATTTTATTTTTTTAATAAAGGAATAAAAGGCAGAAAAAAGTATGATCCTATAAGTGTTATAAGTCCTATAAGACTTCTCATCTTGGTAATGACATTAAAACCTGAGCATGGTGAGACTTTAGGCCTAAATTGCCCCTCTGGGATAAATAAAGTTTTGTTGAATTGAACTGAATTGAATTGAACATTTGTACGTGGTGCTGGCCGCCAACATCTATAACATTGCTCAATATAAATGTTCAATACATGTGTAATAAACTAGTGTTTGATGCTTTTACATTATTTAAAGCTTCATGTAAAATCATGATATTCCATAAATTATCATGTTTAGTATAATTACATTGAATAACAGAATCATAAAAGCTGATGTGGTGAAACTGAAGAGTGGTTTGGGAGCTGAAAACTCCTCCTCTCGATGTTGATCTGGGTCACTATAAGAGCAGGAATTCCCATCACACTTATGTTTAAATGAGGAAGGAAAAGTCCTGTTTCCTCTTGATAAATGATGACTCATATCTTTATCAGTACATCTTGTCATTAAACTGTCATTCAAACCCAACTTGATCTGACACTTCAGCTTTTTGCCATCAAACTGAAGCGGGGCCATGTTTCCTGAGACTAACCAGCGCTGTCATTCATTTTTCAGATACGACTGTCAGAAGGTCTGGGAGGCATTTCAACAAGCCTATGTGGGGCGGGACCCTTGTACAGTCTCCATGGAGGCCTATGACCCTTTCATTGCTGCAGCTCCCTTCGAAGCAGCGTGCAACAGAGTAAAGATGTTGACTTCCTGTGTGCACATTATCCACTTTTAAAATGCAAATAAAATCATTTAACGGTGTGATATGAACTGTTTTAGATGATGTTCTGGAGCAAAACGAAGGATGTGGTCCATGCCTTCACTGAGAAGAGAGATTGTTTCGTGACCCTGGAGGACACGCTGGTGGGGTCTGCACTGGATGGTCTGACCTGGTGCGGCAAGGAGGGCAGCACTGGTAAGACTTCAGGACATAGACCGACTCGTGTCTGGGTGAAGTTTAGTGCAGTTTGTTCATTAGATATGGAAAATAGATTCAAAAATAAAAGAGAAGAAGAAGAAGCAGAAGTTAATATAAGTATATACTGTCTATATTTAGTGATCTGTGGCAACAACCTCATATGTTTTTTAATCTTTAAGACTCTACAGGCCTGTTGTGTTTCATGCCTCAGTGACATAAGAGGGAATTAAAACTTGTCAAATGCCAAAGGTGTTATTTGTAACGCCTACAGGTACTTTTACATTCTATCATATCAAAGCGTGTCAAGTCATGTCAACTTTGTTTAAGCCCATTATTAACAGCTCCCAAACTGAAGATGTCATCCAGGTTCATCAGGCTGGTATTGAGAAGCTCTTTGCAGTAATTCTGTGGCACAAACGCTCAAAGGAAATATCATCAAACATCATCACCATCTGTAACAGCACATTTCCAGAGGCTGCTCTTAAAGAATTATTAAAAATTTGTTTACTTTCTTGTCAAGAGTCTGATGAGTCTGGTTAGCTTAGCTTAGCACAAAGACTGGAAACAGAGGGAAACAGCTAGCCTGGCCGGGCTCAGTAACTCTCTGGAGTCTCTGCTGGTGACAAGAACTCAGGAAGTTACTCCCTGTGAAATGTCCCTGTTGTGGGACTAATAGAGGAAAATCTTATCTTACACTTTGGTTTTTGGGCGGATTAATCAAACAAGACGTGTTTGTTCGTGAGCTACAGAGGTGCTGGTAGAAAGATTTTCTTACTTTTGAGGTTACTATGCTTCCTGGTTCCAGTCTTTGTGTTAAGCTGAGAAAACCTATTTTATATTTTTATATTTAATAAAAATGCACAATGGCGTCAATCTTCCCATGTAATTATTGATAAGAAAGCAAATAGCTGGTAGATCTTTGCTAACAGCAGCTCTATAAGATCATTATTTCATTCATGCATCAAGGTTTTATTGTCAAACTCTGGTCATTCTCTGTTTTTCCAACTTGTTTGTCTCAGTGTGAGGTCCTGAGATTTCTGTTTTGTTTCATGTGATCCGCTCACCAAAGCTAAATCTCATCAACTCCACTGAAAAAGCAAAAAAAAAAAAGGAACTGAATGTGTGTGTGTGTGTTTGTGTTGTTCCAGAAACGCTCACCACCGGCTGCCCAGGATGGGAAGACTGTAATGGGAACAACCCTGTTCGCTCATTTTGGAACAGAGCCTCCGCTGCTGTAAGTTAACAACAGGAATTCACTTGTTTTGCCAAAAACACAGGACAGTCGTGGGATCAAGCGGTGGTTAGAATAACACATGTGGAGCATAAGGTGAAGCAGATCTCTCCCCCAGTGGTTAAGATGGAGAGGAGAGGAGACAAAGGTCGCCCGGCCCGGTTCTGAGGCTCAATGAGGCTTTGTGCCGGTCTCCATGGAGCCACATTGTGCAGCTCTCTCCTGAGCGACTGGCAGCCCACACACTCAGAGGAGCCCGGCTTCGGTTTGTCTGGGTGCACAGGCAGAACCACAGAACAAACAAACAACTGCTCTGCATAAAACCAAAGGATGTTGCAGCATGGAAACACATAAAATGAGCACTGCAATGATTAGTCGATTAATCAATTAGTCAATTGAAAGAAAGCGTGAAAGAACATTTGCTGGGTCCAGGTTCTTTCTTTGTCATTTATGACAGTAAATCAAGGTTTTGGACTGTTGGTTGGAATAAAGAAGCAATTTAAAGACGCCACTTTAGACTCTTGGAAATTGCATTGGACTGGTCAACAAGAATGTTGTATTTAATGAGAAATACATTGTTTATAGTTTTACATTATATATTATTGATTATTGATTGATTCTTGGCGGATTATATGCAAACATGTCATTTGTTTCATACAAATGGGACTGCAACGGAAATATTGTTCGTGTGATTTTAGATGTTTTGCAAAAAGCTAACAACAAATATTTGCTGTTTTTGCTTCTTTCACTTCTACATTTTTGTTCAATGGGAAACATTTTACAGGCAGAACCACAGAACAAACAAATCCATGAGCAGTATGTAAAACAACTGCTCTGCATAAAACCAAAGGATGTTGCAGCATGGAAACACATAAAATGAGCACTGCAATGATTAGTTGATTAATCAATTAATCGACTGAAAGAAAACGCGAAAGAACATTTGGTGGGTCCAGGTTCTTTCTTTGTCATTTATGACAGTAAATCAAGGTTTTGGACTGTTGGTTGGAATAAATAAACAATTTAAAGCAGCACTTTAGACTCTTGGAAATTGCATTTTTCACACTTTTATAAACTAAATGATTAATTGATTAATTATCAGATTACGAGTGTTTATCATCTTTAGTTGCAGCCAGCTACTATGACAACTTAATATATACTTAAAAAGATGTACAGCACAAGAACAGATGTTTTGCAAATGGAATGCTATTATAAATCAGTTGCTCCTGAAATGAAAGACTGCTGCACACAAGCCCAACAGGTGTTACTTGCTGTAAGGGCCTGGAATGTGCTGCTTCTCACCCACTCATTATCTCGTCTGTGTGATGTTTGCTTGAGTCCTCCAAACAACCTGGTTGTTTTCCAAACTGTACCAGATATGAAATCAGTGCGGTGGCAGCTTTTGGAAGCAGTGCGTTGTGTTTTGCTGCAGGGCTTGTTTGTCTGCTCGCTGATTTTCTTAGATTACCTTGTAAGAAAGATACGATCAGCAGGAGAATTCGAACAGCTGTGAAAAACAGTTTGCCAGTAAAACAATTTGTTGAATGTTTCTTGGAAAATGAAAGTTCAGTTGATTGGACAAAAGCAAAAGAAAAAACTCGCTCCTCAGCAAAACAACAGATAGAATCTTGCTTCTTTGGCTGAAGTGGATCTGTATTCCAAATATAAAGTGCATTTTCTTTGACATCATCTTCATGTCTGTAGTTTGCAGATGCTGCATGTGGCAGAGTCACAGTCATGCTAAACGGATCCATCACCACCCCGTTCAGTCCTACAAGGTAAGTCGCTCTGCACGTCTTTCATGACCTCAGCGAGAACAGTAAGACAAGAAACATCCCCTTTTCTAATGCTGTTTCATGCAACCAAACTTTTCAACAGTGACAGACACAGTAAACATGTCAGCCAGTGTGGTTTGAGCAGTGTTATATGAAGCCAAGCGGCAACTTCCGGCGCTGAAAAATGAAGCCAATGCGGAAGTGCAAAAAAGCTGCAGTTCCTCAAATAACCACTAGAGCAGGCTGCAGAAGGGAGTCAATTACATTTGAGCCCCATGTTAAAATGTCCGATTTTAAGACAGAAAAAAACATATTTACAGCCTGGTTCAAAACATGGCTCTAGTCTCATAAGCTGTTTTTCTACTCCATGACAACTCTGGGGGGGGCGAATTTTTTTATAAGGCGTTCGTTTAAAATATACAGCATACATCATTATGCACAATTCATAGCTGTCAATCTAAGTGGCGCCACTTTGATTGACAACTAGCCACTGACGGTCTAAAGGGCGTCACTCCGGCTAATTCTAGTCACTGAGTTTGGGAAAGAGATCGTCGTGGGGTTAGCCGGCTAGCAATGATAATTAGCATTTAACCTAGCTGGTTAGCCGGAGCTATTTGGTTATTTCGAATAAAGCAGCTTTTTTCAGCCAATAGCGTTCATTCAGCCGGCCCATAGGACCCGCCTCAGCTCCGCCCTCGCTCCACCTCTTGTCCATATTTGGAGTAACCGGAGGTAGGCTACCAAGATGGCTACGCACTACGATTTGCTTCATTTTTGCTCTTCAGAAACCTATGGGTGACGTCACGGACACTACGTCCATATTTTATACAGTCTATGTCTGAAGCAGGCACAGGAGCAGCAACAACTCAAGAAACCAAAATCATCACCAGAGCAGGAACCAGGTTAACTGTAACAGATGACAGTGACCGTTCTCTGCAAAACATAAGGTAGTAGTAAAAAAAGTAGCTGCAGCTGTGTCATGATTTGTTTCACCGTTGAGTCAAACAAAAATTGTACAAAATCACAACTTCCCCAAAGCACAAGTTGATGTCAGACCAACGCCCTCAAATCTACAGAGACTCAGTGCCTGAGAAACCAGCAAACCTTGATGATTGATGGTGGACCAGCTGCTGCGGATAATATTTACAATATCTGGTCTCTGAGGAAGACTGTGAGGATGTTAGTGAAGCCAAACTGTCATAGCTGGTGAACCACAGGAACAGCAGTAGCATGACTCAAGAGCGTTCAGTTCAGGCAACCAAAATCCAGAAACAGGGCAAAGCAGAAACTGAAGCCACTAACACTGAGGATGGACTGATTGACTCAGAGGGTTAAGACAAACTGGCAGCAGGAGACACAGGTGAAACCAATTAGAGTGTGGCAGACGACACAAAGACAGGAAGTGGGGAGCTGAAAACGAAAGGAGAGGCTTCTAAGAAAATATGACAGGAAGTGCTGCAAACCAC
Source organism: Centropyge bicolor (assembly GCA_037975185.1). NCBI lineage: Eukaryota > Metazoa > Chordata > Actinopteri > Pomacanthidae > Centropyge > Centropyge bicolor. The sequence goes on along the minus strand of JBBMOC010000099.1, from coordinate 813,515 downwards.
TTGAGATTTTTTGCACTGCAGTTTCATGCAGTTTGTTCAACTCGAAATCAAGAACCAAAAAAAAGGCGTCAATCATCACACTTGTTCTCTGAATCATTTAAATGTGTGCAGGTTTCTTTGTGGTCTGACCAGTTTCCCAAACTGTTTGTGTACAGTCCACTTTTGAGTTGATTTCGTGCTATCTCTCTGAATTGTTCTCTGTCATTGTCGTTGTCAGTATTTTCGCGAGCATTGAGTTGAAGAGGTTGAACTCCACCATAGTGAAGAGCCTGGATGTTGTTCTGATCCAACAGACGAACTCTGTGTAAGATTTTCTCCTTATAACTTTTACACTAAACCTGTGCAACACTGTTTGAATGTGATGAAAACAACTATGATTCCAAAACAGTGGGGACGCTGTGTAAAACATGTAAACTCAATTGGGAACAGTACAAAGACAAAATGTTAATGTTTGACTTCATCAGCTTCATTGGTTTTTAAATATCTGCTTCTTCTGAATTTAATGGCAGCAACACATTCCAAACAAGATAAGATAAGACATTCCTTTATCAGTCCCACAACAGGTTGCTCCTGTCGGGACAGGAGCAATAAAACAGGAGCTGCCTGGAGTTCTCTCTGCACAGGTGTGACATGAAAGTCGTGGACTGATCCAAAAACACCTGTTTGGATCAGTCCACAGGTAAAACAGGTTCATTAGTAACAGGTGATAGAATCATGATTGGGTATGAAAGGTTCATCCTGGAAAGACTCAGTCGTTCACAAGCAACACTTTGTGAACACATGGTTGTCTAAAGGAGATTAATACATGGGCTCTAGAAGACTTTGTTTTCTTTGCAAATGCTCTTTTACACAGTGTCCCAATTTTTTTGGAATCAGGGTTGCATATAAATGTTCTGTATGTTTGGTAGATTAACAAACAAACATAGTGAAAGACAAACTCATAATCGACCCTGACGTCATGCTTTTCTCTATCGTTCAGGTCAAACTGCACCAATGCATCTTTAAAGGACTTACAGAGAGACCTGGCCAATGGAATCACTTACAACTGCAAGGAAGTGGCTGAGTGAGTGCAGCATGTTTGTGTGAGAGGTCACATGTGTGTGTTTGTGTCTTCACACAGTTTGTTGACTCCCTGTGTTTCTCTGCAGAGCTCAGGTCCAGGCGTGCGCTGCTGATCCACAGAAACCCTGCGGATCCTGTTGGTGAACATGAACTAAAAGTCAGATTCACTCTCTGACAACACGAGGCACAACAACAACCAGCTATTGAAGATATTTGTCTGTTTTCATGTGTCTTTGTAAATAAAATAACATGTTTGTTATACAGGTTTTTTTTTGCAAATGTAATTCTTTATGTACCTGTGGGCCAGTTTGACTAAATGTAAAATGAGCCTTTTTATATGAACGTCATTGATACTGTTTTTATAATGTGACAATGCACCTTTGTGTCCTTCAGTGAAAAGATTTTGAAGCTTTGTATCAAGTGTAAAAGTGTCAGACACGGTGCTGTGGAGGAAAACACTGGTGCTGCTTTCTGATTACGTTCAACTGAAGATCTCACTCCAATATTTGTATGAATGATTTTGAATAAAATGTCAAAATGTGAAGTGGTGAAATTGTCTCTTGGGAGTCTAAATTGTGGCCTGTGTGAAATAATGTTGATCATAAAAGTACATGAAACTACTGCAGTTGAAACCTTTGACAGCAAGCGAGTGACCTTTGATTATATTTGTTCATTAATTGAATTAAATGTTAAATATCAATCGACTAGATAAGCAGCTCTTGACCAACATCTGCTTACCACGTTATCGCTGTGTTAAAAACTGGACTGGTCAACAAAAATAATGCATTTAATGAGAAATACATTGTTTATAGTGTTACATTATATACTGTATTATTGATTATTATTGATTTTTGGCAGATTATATGCAAACATTTCATGTGTTTCATACAAATAGGACTGCAATGGAAATACTGTTCGTGCGATTTTATATGTTTTGCAAAACGCAAACAACAAATATTTGCTGTTTTTGCTTCTTTCACTTCTACATTTTGGTTCAATGGGAAACATTTTACAGGCCGGTTTTCATTCAGCCATTTAAAACGTTGCGATCGCAGTAAGTGGAGCCCTGTAGCATCAGAGGTGTAATAATAATTAAAGTTTTACGATCCTTTGATGACTATATGACCTTTGAACAGCTCTGAATTTACAGCAGCTCCGAGCCGCCGCAGGCACCGACACAGCGAGTGTGAGATCTTTAATGACGCCTCTAAACTTCCTCAAACCTCTTTAATGAAGAGAAGTGATGCTCGAAAGTGAAACAGTGATGGATCGTTGGTGTAATTGTTGTCAGTGATGCTGATGTGATTATCTTTGAAGCCGATGAAGAACAGCTCAGAGCTCCTTTCATCCACAAATGTCAGACGAACCTGGTGGCAAAATTTGACACTTATTTAAAATGAATATCACAATATGTTTTGAAATTATTTCTGGTGTGCAAAAGATCAGATCAGTTGTTTGACAGTTTTGAAATCTGCATGAAAGATTTAGAGCGTAATTGTATTGTCTGGTTTGATTGAAGGAAAATAACAAGCATGTAAGTGATGCAGAAACAAATCGAGACAGAATGTTAACTTATTAAATTCAAACCAGAAACACTAACTCTTTAGATTACATGGGAAATACACATTCACTTTAGCAAACGTGCTCAGTTGATTATCATAGCAAAATTTTCTTTCATTTCTGTTTCACCGGAAACTGCAACCTTCCGCCAAAGGTCAGACTGAGGTGAAGACGAACATACAAACACGTATAACCACTCAACAATGTAGGAAGTGGCTGCATATGTAGGCCACCAAACATCCTATCTATTACATGCATGTGTGTGAGGCTCGTGACACAAACAGGAAGTCGAAGCGTGTGAGCCCGAACCTGCGAGAGGGAGGCTGCTGAGGAAGGAAGGAGGAGGCTCGTCGAGCTCAGCAACAGCCTCCTCTTTCCTTTCGGGGCGACTCGCCGCTGTGTCACACGTACGGTAAACGGGCTGCGTCGGTGCTGGGAAGAGACGCCCGGGGTTCTCTCTGCACAGGTGTGACATGACCAAGGCCCCCCTCTGTGAAACCACAACATGGGCTACTGTAACAAGCAGAGCCATGTCGGTAAACGCTGTCACAGTTTTAGTCACTGCTGCTGCCACTGACACTGCTGATAGTCTTTTTATAGCCCTTTTTCATTGTGACACGTTTATCATCATAGACTTTGAATTAAAGTGAATTTAAGCTGTTATCTGGCTCGTAAACATCCTGAATTTAAAAGTGTTTCAAGTGCAAACAGACTTAGGATTTTTGAGCTGACTGGAAAAGTTGAAGGCACCATCATGGGACTGTAAAAACAGGGATGGAGCCGACAAACTGAGGAACCTGTCAGTCAAGCAAATGGGTTCAAAACAGTTAATGTTAGGGCAAAAAAACAACTTAAAACCAAGAAAAGTAGAATATGTGGACGCCAATGCCGACAGAAAGTTTGACATTTCTGAAATTCACTTATTCACTTTCTTGCTGAGAGTTATATAAAATGACTGATACCACTCTCAAGTCTTAATAAAGTATATAGACTGGAAACATGGAGACATAATCCACCTATCAGCAGCTTTAAACCTCACTGAGTTACACTTTATAGCTCATGTTTATTTCATACAAGTGCATTGTGACTTTATAAGGGAATAAGGATAATTCCCTAAAAATGTATTCTTTAAGATTTTCATTAAGACAATTAACCAAAAAATCACAAAACTATATGGAGTAGTGTAGATTACCAGATATTCTTGATGTCACCTCTGCACTTTAAAGAAAAGCACCATGTTACATCAATCCATTGATCTGCTACCGACACGTCTTCCTCGACCTCGACGCTCAGCTGTTTTTTTTGCTGACATGTCAAAAAAAAGCCTCTTTGATTTACGACTCTCTTGCTGACAACGCACATCCCAGAACGCGCTGCCGAAACCTCCCCATCACCTGCTAAAATTAATAGAAGTGGAAGCTCCAAACTTCACCAAAAAAAATCCACGCTCACTGTTCACTGACTGTGAACGGTAATAAAGTTGTGATTGATGTGAGAAGCCTCATGAGGGGAATCACGTTTTTGATATTTTAATGTCATCAGGTGGTTTGATGTCTATTTTGAAGCGGTAGCTCAAGGAAGAAGAGGGTGGTCTTGAAATTTTGTGTGTGAAGAAATATGGAACTTTAGGCTTAGTAATAGAGGTTTGTGTGAGAAATGAGCAGCAGTGGGTCGACTCCCCTGCAGAGTGTTACTGGAGGAGGAGCAGCTGCGTATTTTCCCTTCTCCTTCTTCCCTGAAACAAGCCAGCTCTGAGTCAACACCTTTGAGAACAGCCTGTAAGAAGATTGAGTAAGACGATATGTGATGATGGGTGGTTTTCCCGTGAACCGCAGCACGTTACTCTAGATTTTTCTTTCTTTCTTTGACAGTTTCGTCTTGACATTAGTGTCTTTCAAAAACCTTTTCCGGCTTCTCTGAGTGTTCACTTCAACCACCCAGGAAGGAAAAGCCTCAGCAAGTTCACATAACTTTACACTGCAGCTTGTCCACTGTAAAAAATGAAACTATGTACATACATCACACAAACATGCTGCACCCACTCAGTCACTTCAATGCAGCTATAACTCATTCCTTCATCCAGCTCTTTCTGTAAATTATCTGAAGAGGTCAAAGATACAGCAAACATGACCTGAGTAATTTTCAGTGTGTGATTTCTGTATATTTGTATTTTATATCATGATACTATATTTATATCATGATACTATATCATCATACTATTTTATATCATGGTACTACCATCTGTTACCAATGAACCTGTTTACCTGTGGACTGATCCAAACAGGTGTTTTTGGATCAATCCACAACTTTCACAGTCTTTTGTTGCTCCTGTCCCAACTATCAAATAATAAGAAGAAGAATAAGCAGATATTTACAACAATGAGGTTGATGAAGTCAAACATTAAATATAGCTGTTCACACTTAGTCACAGTGTGTGGTCCACTACATGTTAACTTCCTGTCACTGAAATATTCTTTATTGTATTGCATTGTATTATGTGTGTGTGTGTGTGTGTGTATGAGCATATGTTTATATATAAGTTTATTTTAATAAAGTGTTTTTATTTACTTTAATAATGAACATAATATTACGGATTTTATAATATATTATTTTTTTATGGTTTATTAATAGCAGCTGAAAGGTGACTTTTCATTTAAACCACAAAAATCTAGTAAATAAAAATACAGCGATAAGGAAACTATTAGTCAGCCTCACTGTATGACAGAAAGGAAAGGAGGGTAAAAACATGTCTGTGGCTCACTTCTTGCAGTGTCAAGGTCAGATTTTTCTCTTAGTCATCAGCTGGGACCATAAAGTCATGTTTGATTACCGTCTCATCATCTGTTCGTACTTTCCTTCAATGAAGAAAAATCCCGGCATCTGATTGGACGGAGCTGGTTTTGACACGTCACGCCGGGTCCTCATTAAAACCGAGATGCGGATCGAGTCCCTGCTTCAGGTCCCGGCTTGTGGTGGATCAGCACATGTCGAGGAGAACCACAGAAGAATAACATGGTGAGTTGACAGATGTTAGGACTCAGAGCTCGTTGTGTGTGTGTGTATGTGTGTGTTATAAGTTTTCTGCCTGTGTTAGATTCGTCACTTATTCTCTGTGTGTTCATCATTGAGTCCTGTGATGTGCACATGTTTGAGCCTGTGTGACAGACAGATCACATCCTCTGTGGTTTGAGTCACTGTCATGTTTTTCAGTCATCAGTCAAATGTCAAAATTCAGGTCTGCAACAAAGGATTATTTTAATCTTAGTTAATCAACGTCTTATTTATTTATGATTGATTGATTAAAAATGCATAAACAAAAAAGTTGAACCAGCCTGTTTTTGCTTGATAAACAATGTAAACAATTAATAAATAAAACAATCAATCTTACATCTGATTAATTTCTGATTTTTAAGTCATGTTTCACCTTTAGATTATATAACTTTAAATTTGTATTTTTATTTTGGATTTATTACTTCTGATAGCAGAGAAATTACAGGAAATGAGGGGAAAGACCAAGACATGTCCAGACAGGAAGTGTGGACGCTGTGGTTCATGATTGACACATGAGCACCTGTAGACCACCAGACCACCTTTATTACTTACTGTAATCTACATAGTCTCATCTCATCGGCTATATGATTTCTGTTATTGTTGATTTATTCCAAAATTAATTTAATATTGATCATTATTGTTTTCCTTTTTGTTATTTTTGTCTTTTGTTCTTGATGGCTTTAGTTTGTTTTGTTGCTTTTTTGTAAATATTACATATTTGTTTATGAATTTGTATGAATGCATATGAATTTATTCTATTATTACTGGTGTCTAATAGACCAATATTCTCTTCAAAACAATGACAATTTAGTAAAGAAAATTAAAATGGAAGGAGGAAAGGAAATGACTAAGAAACAGGATCAGGATTTTTCTCATCCATTCGTACCTGATATGAATGTTAGGAGCACAGATTTTAAAATGGCTGTTATGAATAATGAACGTCCTCCTGTGTGTTTTGAACAGTCTCTAGATGAAAACACAGTGGACAGGCCTCCTGCTGAGAGATCACAGCTCAGAGGAAATGTCACCACAGACAGGAAACAGATCTCCAGGTTGTATCCATCACTGCCCAGCATCAACAGGTGAGACACATCACTACTTCCTGTGATGTCATTTGATTGACTGGCTCATGTGTTAATATAATAATAATAACAAACTGAACTGTCCAAATGTCTTCAGGTACGATGTTGGCGTGTCGGATCGCTCTCGTGGAGAAACGCTTCACACTGACGTTCTGCTGGGAAACGCTCAGGTAATTTCAACAGATGCAACAGTGGAAGATACAGAGCAATCATCCCCACGCTGTCGCCATCCGATTCCCTGACCGCGAGCTAATCATCTCTGTGTTACTGGAAACACTCCTAAGCAAAAATTCCAAAAATGTGTAAAAGGAAGTCAGTGGATCGACTCATGTTGCATCAGTGCCCGTGTGCCACATTTTAATAGTTCCTCTTTTTTTTTTTTCTGTATCATTTACTTCAGTCAGAGTCTGATGTCAGAATGAAAGCTCAGATACTGATCTTGGAGGAGCAGAGGCAAGAGGTGAGTGTGTTTCAGAACTGAGATTTATATTCATCCCAAAACACACACATGGACTTTTCAGGACTCAAACGTTCTTTCTCTTTTACTCAGCTTCTTTCTATTAATGAGAAATGGGCTAAAGAGTACCGGACCATGAAGCAGTACTACAAAGAGAAGGTAAGACGGGGACAAAGTCACAGACAGTGTTTGTTTGATTACTTATATTCAGTCAAGTCACATGTTCTTCTTCTTCTTCTTCTCCCAGGTCCAAGATTTAAAAGCACAACTGCCACATCTCCAATGTCGCTTTGAAGAGGAGACGCGTGAAGAAGGCGAAAAGAACAACACATTAAATAAGAGAGTCACACTTGTGGGAAAAAAATCACAGGCTGGAGACGTCAGCTCCGAGTTGCTAAAAGCTGAAAAGGAGGCCGAGGAGCTTCGAGCGCAGAACAGCACTCTGACCCGAAGAGGGCAGCACCAGCACGAGGAGATCAGGCGGCTCAACAAGGTGAGTCCTGATCTGCTTCAGCACAGTTACGCATCAGGGTCGAGGCGTTTTTAGTGTTTGCAACAACAGTGGGTTCATGGTTGCTTTCACGTGTTTGTACAGGCTCTGGAGGAGGCACTTCAGTCGACAGAGCCTCCTGATATGAGCAGGGAAACGTTACAGGATGTCTGGAAACATCAGGTGAGCTGTTCATCATATATGTGCTTTTTTATGAGAGGTGAGATAATCGACATCACTCTCATGTCTGTATGTAACATATTTTTTACTTCTCAAAGTAGAAAGTACTTCTCAAAATGTAGCTTGTATGTACTTTAAAAGTCCCATTTGAATCCTTATATCATGTTTCCTTGGCGTCCATTTTTAGGCTGAGGTCTACAAGGAGGACTTCCTGAAGGAGCGGAGGGACAGAGAGAGGCTGAAGGGGAAGTATCTGGAACTGGAGAAGAAGTTTAGAAAAGTTCACAGCGAGCTACGTGTCCTCAAACCTGAGGTACAAGATTTCGTCTCGAGCTTCTGTGTTTATATTCCACCATGTTCTCTGCAGTAAATATTGAAGGAAGTCTTCCTGTTTTGTCCAGGTGACCAGGACTCGGCCGCCACAACCTGCACACGAGTGCACCTGCACCAACCAGGCCGAGTCTCCACACTGGGAGATCCGCCGGATTAACCAGCACCACATGCAGATACAGAGACGTTACCCTCCCGATAAGAAACCGTGACGTTCAATGGCCTCTTCACTCTTTGTGTGATTTTGTACGTTGCACTTTATGGAAACTCACATCAGATTATCGGGAAGGACGACATCCAGGAAGTGAGCCGTGGTTCAACTTCAGGTCACTCTCGTCGTGGTCATAATGAGGCCATGTGACCGGTCCAGGTCTGTTCTGTGACCTGTGTGGATCCATCACACCATAAAACACTTAATAAACAGTCTAGTTTAAACACTTCCCATGAGGAGAAAAGCAGTAAAGACTGAAATAAAATGCTCGACTCATTGCGTGCAAAGTCTGCAGTGTGAGCCGTGTGGAGCACGCTCAGTCCCTCCTCTTCTTGTGACACAGGTCCTGAGGGAGATATCACTTTTTGCACAAACACTATTGACATGGATCATGTTTATCAAAGGTGCAAAATGAATGAGGGATCTTCCTGTTTCAAGTGCCTGTAACCACAAAAAAACAGCATCATCATAGTGGTTTGACTCAGGTCAGAGGTGAATCCTGAACTCAACATGAGCTCACCTGCATCTGTCAGGAGGAAGGAAAACACACGTCATGTGACTTCATGGGCTGTAACTGTTTCTGATTTATCACAATGTATGTTGCCTTGATAGACACTTGTATCGTCACGAAGGCATCCGGAGTCATTGTGTTCACTCAGGTTCAGCTCATTTCTACCTGAGGCCTGTCAAAAAGGAAATATAAATGGTTGTGGGAGAAGAGTATATGAAGGAGTATATAATAATATATAGTAATATATAGTTTGCAGTGTGATTTTGAATGTTTGAAAGAATTTGTTAACACATCTTCTACCAGCTGCTTGTTTATTTATCATGATAATATAAATGCGTGTGTGTATGTGTGTTGGCTCTCTTGCACAGAAACGTGTAAAGGGTCTGTTTTCTATAACCTGAATTAAATATCTAAATTTACCCTTCTTGTGTGAAACCTCTTATTCTTTTCTTACTCATAAACAAAGAGACACCGATGCTACTTGCTGATTGCAAAGATGCCGACTGAATTTGTGTCTCTATTAGAAGTTGCTATAACGTCATGAACCCACCAAAGGCCGGAGGTTTAATCCAGGAAGCCCCAGTTGCCAGGTTCATATCTGCCTGCAGTGCTAACAGCTAATGTTGGCATGAGCACTGAGAAAACTAAGAGCTCTGGGGACCTCTAGTGGTGGACAAGAGGAAGTGCAACAACTCACTTTTTCTGCTACACAATTTAACACTTCAGGTCTCTTAAATGATGAAAAGCTGTTATCTAGTAAACCATAGAACATACTAGATAGTACTACGATGTTCCATATTGATAATTCTTCATCTGAACCTTCACTATTTTTCATTTATAGGCAATTTAAATCAATGAATGGTTTGTAAGTGGTAAGCCTGATTCTACAATTGTGTTCACAAAGTGTTGAACCTCTCTCCATCCTCACTTGTGAACGACTGAGTCTTTCCAGGATGAACCTTTCATACTCAATCATAATCCTATCACCTGTTACCTGTGGACTGATCCAAACAGGTGTTTTTGGATCAGTCCACAACTTTCACAGTCTGTTGTTGCTCCTGTCCCGACTTGTTTGAAACATGTTGCTGCCATCAGATTCACAATAAGCAGATATTTACAAAATTCAATGAAGCTGATGAGGTCAAACATTAAATGTATTGTCTTTGTACTGTTTTCAGTTGAGTATATGTCCAAAAGCATCAGCACTTTTAATGCACACTAATGCAGAGAATGTTTTTGCAGCTGCACATTTGCCTCCTACAGAATTGCAGCCATTTCAAGATCTAAATACATTCATCAGCAGTTCAGATGGGTTTGGAGATATTCTTGTTTTGCTTTGTGTTGAGATTATGTCATATATTTGCCTTCTTGAGCCAAGAAACACTGCAGGAGCACAACAATCAAGAACAGGTGGAGGAGCAGGTTTCCCACAGCTGACAGATGATTCTGGTCAAGACAAACCCTCAAATTCACTTTTAGATAGAAACAGGAAATTCAACTGAAGCAGTTATGACTTACAATCTTCTGTAGCAAACCTCAACAATCTTACAAACGATGTGCAAAGAATATCCATGCTCATGTGGATGATACGTTTGAGATGGACAGACAGCCAATCAACAGCCTGAAAACAGGAAGCAGTTCTTCCACCCACTCTTTGACCCCACACACCTTAAAGGGGAATACAACATTTTACGAATCCATATGGTATTCCGGAGATTCCTCATTTTTCCTAGTGGCTCACAAACATATGCAGGCTCGAGTGCTTTAAGATTGTAATGAGGGTTTGAGTAAAACAGTCTCAGCTCTTGAGGCAGATTTTGAAGAAATTTATTGGCACAGTTATAGCAGCAATGTGTTCTTATTTATTTTCGACAACGATCCCATAACAGTTTGTTTCTACTTGGCAGTAAAAAAAAAAAAAAAAAAGAATCCTCTGGCTAATGGTAACTTTTAATTTACAGCAAATCAGTTGGCAAAAATGTCGAGCTCAGTTGAAGTGATTGTCAGCACAATTGCATAAAGTGCATATGCACAAAACGTGAAGAAAGTGAAACTGAGAGTGTGTGAAATCACCAGATCTGCTTTGGTTGCTGCTTTGTAGCTACATTCTTAGTGGTTTAGTCTGAAGATACTTGCTGTTTATAAATAGATGTAGTAATGTATGATAATGGTTATGTTTCAGGGCCTTAAGGTGATGACCTTTATTATAAAATATATTACAATGCTTTTAAATGGTAACTGTACCCAGTGCTCAGTGTCTTAGCATGTTGTTACATTGTGATGTTGGAGAAAAAAGTAATATACTGAAATACTGCACTTCTCTGCCTTTTTACAGATAAATATGTTAAATACATTCTGTGGAAGTATTTTCAAAGGACAGTATTAACAGCCACCAAGCAGATTTTAAAGAGACAAATTCTGGCCAGTATTGCACACCAGTTTTCAACCAGATCCCACACGTCAGCCGCTGAACTCTGCCAACTCCATAGCAGGAATATTAGAACATCCACTTGTCAGAAGACCAGTTCAAGAGAAAAGGCCCCGCCTCAGTAGAAGGCGGGGTTCGTGTGTTCGATGACGCAGCGCCGGCAGTGGCGTCGAACGAACCGCAGGGCCTCTGGCGACACCTCGCAGTCCTGCACGTTGAGCAGCTGCAGCTCGCAGCAGTTGGCCGCCAGAGCTTTGAGTCCTCTGCCCGTGACGCTCTCGCAGGCTCTGAGACTCACTCGCCTCAGGCCTTGGCAGTACATGGCCAGCTGCTCCAGCCCGCTGTCCGACACCAGGGGGCACTTACCCACATCCAGGGACTTGAGTTTGGGGCAGCTCCTGGCCAAGTGGCTCAAGCCGTGGTCTGTCAGCCCCTCGCAACCCCTGGCGTTCAAGTAGCGCAGTCTCGGGCAGTAGCGGGCCACGTAGCGCATGCCCACGTCGGTGATGCGGGTGCAGTGGGCCACGCTCAGGTAGCGCAGGCAGCCCTCCAGACGGGCCACTTCGCGCAGCCCGAAATCCCCGACCAAGCGGCAGTCACTGAGACTAAGCTCCCGTATTGAAGGGCAGTGGAGAGCCAGGTGGCGCAAGGCTTCATCCGTCAGTCTGGTGCAGCGGCGCAAATACAGATGCGTCAGTCGGGGGCAGTGGGAGGCGATAGTTCGCAAGCCCTCATCCTCGAGGGAAAAACAATCGGTCATGTCCAGGTAGTGAATGGAGATCTGCTGGCCATGTAGAGGGGACAGCTGGAGCGAGGCCTCCTGGGTCAGGCTGATACATGTGACCTTGGAGCAGCCTGGAGGGAAGAGGAAGCAGAGGTTACCATCCAGTGTAGATTATTTTTAAAGGAGGAGTGAGTCCGTGTGGAAACAACAGTCGAGCGTCTGTGTGAACAATGAAGCAGATTTTGCTTGTTGTAATCTTTCATCTTGTTTATAAAACTGGCAATTACGAAATCTGTTCTCCGCGTGCTTCTAATTTAAGTGATGCCAACAAAAAAATCCACAGTCCTCGTGTAAAAATACATTCCACGGTTCAGCTGAAGCTAACCAAGCTAACCAAGTTGAGGCTGAGTTTGCTAAATCCAGTGAGCATTTTCCAAAGTTAGTATAAAATTCCCTCTTTGAATTACTGTGTGAGAAGAGTGGTTTTTGAGCCAGACCTGGTATGATGTGATCTGGTCAGAGAAAATGCAGTGAAATCGCCCTTTTTTTTTGGTTTTCATGAACAAATCTGACAGGTTTTAAAAAGCTTTTGTGCAAAAACTGAGAATTGACCCTTAAGTTTTTTGATTAATCTCCCAATTGCAAGCTTATTTCTAACTAAAAACACTATCTCACTTAATTTGCCAAAGCTTGATTTTAACTTCAGACAAAAACATTGTTCATTGAAGATGGATTGTGTAATTTGTCTCTATTACTTATATTAAAAGCAGATGAGAAAAGGAGGAATAATAACAGCAAGCAAAAACTGTCTCGTCATCTATATCAGCATGTGAGCATAGTTTAAAGCAGAAAAAATGTGAACTTATCCTTTAAGCCAGTTCCACATTTGAAGGCCAAGCTCCATTATGTGCAGCCACTTGAGGGCGCCAGAGTGAAACCTGCTATATTGGACTACATGCATGCAACTAGAAGCGTGCAAACAACTCCATGAAAACCAAAACTTGTGGTCAGTTTTTATGGATCAAAATCAAAGGCTGGTCCTAAGCAGCTCAAAAAATAGACTTCGATTTCATTATTTTGTGCCTTTCAAATAAAAGCCAAAGTTTTTTGAAGGCTATTTTTACAACAAAGAACTCACTTCCTGGTTCTAATAGTGCAGACACTGCTCTGCCACCGGAGTCTCGTCCAAGTCAGTCTTATTCGTGTCACTTCCTTAATGAAAGCAGCAGACCACTCTCCTCACTCACGTTGAGGTAAGTTCTGCTCTCAGCTAAAGAAAGTCTTTCTTCTCCCACATGGGAGCTTAAGGTTGGCAGAGCCTCCCCTGCTCCTCTAATGATTTTACCAGCTCTAGGAGAAATGACTGCGAGCGACTGAGATGAGGAATTCTTTGAGGTAAAGCCACACATGTGCGTGATGTAGGGGAGCAGACACTCCTTAATAAAACCGAGTCAGCCGACCATTCCAACCGATCACAGTGAGATGGCTTTGATTTCTTATAGATTATGACATATTTCTTTGTACCTGAGAGGTTCAGGTGTTCCAGGTTGGGGCAGCGGGACACCACCTCAAACACGGCCTCGTTAGAGATGTTGTAACAGCCGGCGACCTCCAGGCGGCGTAGCTCCGGGCAGCACTGAGCCACCACGTGTAGCCCCCGGTCGGTGAGCCGTTTGCAGCCGTTCACCATCACCGTCTCCAGGGTCAGGCACACGTTGGGGGTGTCCTGGCACAGCCGGTGGGTCAGGACCCTGATGGCGCGGTCGACGTGGAGCAGCTCCCCCGTCAGCCGGACGGTGCTCCACAGCCTCGGGTCCCACGCCAGGTTGTACCAGCGGCGACACACGCGGGCGCAGCGGCACAGCTGATTGGTGGGGAGGTGGGAGAAGATCTGCAGGAGGGTGTGGTCGGGGAGGAGGTCGATGGGGGCGAGGTGGTGGCTTTTGGACTGGCGGGAGCGAGTGTGGGTGCCGGGCTGGGGGTGGACCACGGCGACGGTCTCGGCGGGGGCGGAGGAGGACGAGGAGGAGTTGGTCTCATGGCCGTTACTGGAGAGGGCGGGCGAGGAGAGAGAGGAGGACTTGGATGGCAGGATGAGACCAGGACTGGGGGTGCTCAGAGTCCGAGTGCTGGAGTCCAAACCTGAACCAAAGGAGAGGGAAGTGTCCATAGATGTGAGAGAAAAGAGAAAAACAGAATTAGTGTCTGAAGACGAAAAAAAGTTCAGTGACCATGAAGGTTTATTCATTTCATATGTCAATAAGCTCTGATGAGGTCAAACAACGTAGGTGTGGCTGCTTTTGTTTTATTATTTCTAATGTTGTTAATCATCTTGCGAAACATCAGATTTATGTTTTGGGAGGTTCTGACCCTAAAACCTCTTTTCAGAACACGCCTTAAATGATTTGACAAGCCCACAATAACAAAGTTTTTAAACAAGATCTGGAAAGTCGCCTGGTTGCAGAAAAAGCCATAAAATGACCCCTTTTCTTGCATTAAGATGCTTTTTTTACTACATTGAATAGCGATAAAACTGAAACTCTACCCTTCACTTTTTGCCTCATCTCGATTCAGAGGCCAACATCAGCACCATCCCTGAAGTGTAGTACACTGTATTAACTTCTAATAAAAAAAATCCACCTTAAAAATTATGAACATCGTCAATGATGTTTAATGTTTTCCAGGAGTTATTTTGAAATGATTTAACTTTTTGCTGTTCTTTCCTTAAATGTGACTCATGCACTTGTAATTTCCTACATTTCCCAGAATGACTTTGACCTCAATGATTGAACTGTCATCTGTGGAGAGAGCAGCTAATGATCCTGTTAGTAAGTTACAATGAAGGAAGGAGTTTCCATACAGTATAATAAATACCCTCGGCCTGAGTCACTACGTTTCCCATAATGCAACATACAACATCCTTTTATTACACTCTCCTCCCTGGTAAAGGCCAATATCTTTCAAGCTTCATGCCCTCAGTTTGTAATGCAGGCTTTCTGTTAAAAAACTGCAACTGTCTCCAAACTCCAGCTGAGATAACCTTCAGGTTATTTACTCAAGACTCGACAAAGCTGCCTTCAGAGCCGCAGAAGACATCGTACAGCTGTTTTCACAGGGTGAGCACAACCAGAGATATCTTTTTATTCCCTGTAAAAGCTGGACCAGACTCCACCCATAGTGTGATTCAATGAGATTCAGGTGTGTTATACTAGTAAACAGGTAACGTAGCCTCGAGTGCTGAGGAGCAGGACTGTTAAGCCCACTTCTTCCATAACCCCCCCATCTTTCTCATTTTCAAAATTGTAGAGTTCAGACCTGACCGATGACTCAAGTACCATCACTTTAGGCAATTTATCAGACTTCACACAACTCCCTCTGGAGCCTCAAAGGCCTTTATACAGCTTGTCCCCCCCCCCATGTGCAGTAGTATTCCCCAAGAACTGTAAACAGGCTTTGATGTGTAAAGTCAACGGGGTTCCCCTTTAACCAGTAAACCGCTGTTGATGTGTTAGATTGGTGGAATGCCCCTTTAAAACACGTGTGTGGTTGCACTGCATTCTGGACCCTTCCTCTACTATGTTTAATGTCTGTATGACTCGTTATGGCTGCTGTTTTATTCACTGTGTTACGTTAATCTCCACTGTATCTATGTGTGAAATTACATTATGTTAGATAGATTGGTTAGTTATTGTTGGGGAAGAAGTAAAAAATGGGTCAAACAGTGCAAGGTTCATTGTGATGGCGTCATCGTCACACCAGCTTTTATCATCAATGAAAAGCAGTTTCCATGGATCTCGCTATCGTGTTTTTGGATGTTGGGGGAAAAAATGTGTCACGTTTATCTTCCCGGCATTCGGGCGGCGCTCGCAGGGCCTCCTCATCAGATGAACTCCGAGGCTTCAAAGCGACCAGCTGAGGAGTTTGGTGCCGGGGCCGCCGATGTTCTGTCAGGCCTGTGTAAACACTGAGGCCCTCCTGACAGATGTGCGCTGATTGCCGCCGCGTCTGAAGACGCAGCTGCGAGAAGCGCTGGCTAGATCCCGTCGCCGTGGCGTGAGACGGCGGAGCGTGAGCCGGGGCGTCGGATCTGATTGTCGGGGTCGACTCATCACGCGGGGACACTGAGTGCTCGTCTCTGATGCTATCTGCGTCTCCTCATCGCCGCTCCGATTCGTCCCGTCCCGTCTGGAGGAGCTCAGTTGGATTGATAGTCATCACTAAAAGCATTTCAAGTAGTCACAAGCATGATGTCACCTACAGCTGTCTGCAGGTTTATGTGTGACGTATGAGGTGTTATCTTTCAAAATAAAGATCTGTAGGTTGGAGACTTATAGTTATGTGATGATAAGAGCCAGTCTAGAATGAATTCATCCCCATTTTCCAATTTTCTCAAGTGAGTTTTCTTAATAAAACATTTAGTAATAAGTGTTGAATCTGATCTTGAGGCTTAAGATGATTAAAATGCAATATATCAGTTTTGGTCAAAGGCTTTTATTTTATGCCTTTTACTCTGTAAGAAACTTGTCAAGAATCCACAAATTTTTATGGGAACTCAGGAACTGGTCTATTGTTCCAGATGGAAACACAGACAGGTGACAAACTAAAGGAAAACCTGCATAAATTATTGGAGAAAATGCCTCTGCATGTAATTAACATCCCATCATGCTCTGTTGCTTGTATAAAAAAGCTGAGCATGCCCAGTTGGTTCTGATCAGATCAAGATGGCGAGAGGAAAAGATCTAAGCGACTGTGAAAGAGGGGTCATGGTTGGGGCACGGAGGGCAGGTCACAGCTGATCCTCCATACTTTGCAGAGAGGCCACGATTATCCTGTTGTTGTTGAAACAAAAGTCGTCACTTCGAAATCTTTTATCACTCTAATTAGCCTAATCTTGGTTTTTCAGATATTGTGGAAATACAAACAGGAAGTGACTTTTAGTACTTGATTTCATTTCCGAGTTGACTTCCTAAGGCTACATCAACACTGTATCAACCTACATTTCTAGTCCCAGTTGTGAACCATGATTAAACCATATTGGCTAACGTTTGCTTGCTCCAGTTCTACACAGTGTGTGTCAGCATCTTCATGACAGATGGACCTCATCCTGCCTGTCTGGTGGATTTGTGTGCAGGGACAGACAGCTGAGCAGTGACACCGTCCTTCAGACCGTCCTGCAGATCGTTCTTCCAGACCTTGGCTCGCTCGGCCTCTGATGACATCCGCAGACTCATCCTCTCGGGAACATGTCCACCGATTCACGGCTACTTTAAAACGCCCTCTCGTGTGCCTTAAAACTCTCACTCGCATCCGAATTCGAGCAAAAAACGACGAGTGCGAACAAGATTGCATGTTAATCAAACTGGTTTTATTCGGCTTACAGGAGGACTTAATCAGTCTTTTGGGACACGGTTGACCTCACTTTGAGTTTAATGCATCACGTTCAGGTGGGTGGTCTGCTATGATTAGTTAAACTTTAAATGTGTAGGATTATTTCCTGGAGGTCATCGAGCTTATCTTGGCCCACGTTCTTTAACTTAATACAAAGGATTTGATGGTCTGAGGTCATCGTAAACACCTCATCTATTTCGAATTTCACACACCTGTCCAAATATGTCGTGACAATAGTGGTGCAGATGTTTTCATGTTTATTCAAGTACACTGCAAATATTGCAAGATTCCTGAGTTAATACCTTGTGATTATGGATTTATCCAACAGGCCTGGAACCACACACCATGCAACACAGAGCTACACAAACAAGTGGAAATCAGTATTTTTTTTTCAATTGTTCCATTCAAATCTTTTCTACTAATCTAAGGATGCTCACATATTGGTTGCAAATCTGAATTCAAGTATCATCCTGTGACATCACTAAAACAAAAAAGATGTGCACAAGTGTTTGTGATTCAAAAAAATAAAAAAAAATCCAGGAGCAGATTTTCCACAGAGTCATGACACATTTCTCGAGTCATTAGCTTTGATGGATGACTGAGACGTTTCTTTATTGTCCATGTCCAAACTAATGCTTTAAATTCCGCATGCAGGAGACGAACTCTTCTGCCACTGGCTAAGGAGCAACTTCCAAATTGCATAATTACACGTGTCACTGATCAGAGGAACGATCCAAGTCCGGAAAAAACACAGCGCTACAAATTAGGCTGCGTCCACCTCGTTCTCTTCTCTGAGAGTCACACTTCCACACAGCTGCTGGGAGAAGTTAAATGAAGACAGCTTTAGAGTTTATTCGTGGTTTTGGATAGATATCACTTGGATCTCTTTAAGGACGTCCAGGTGTTATTTATCTATGTTTTCTAGTCGAGCACAGCATCTGTTTATCCAATCACCACCAAGCATCGATGCTATACACAATAAGAACTGCTCAAGTTGCTGACGATGATCTTACGACCAAAATATTCACTTTTCTTTCACATTTTGTCACTTCTGATTATGCAATACTTTTTTTTTTCTTTCAGCATCTGAAGAACCTCTTTCAATGTGCAAACCTTTTTTTTCCTGGTGCGTAGACAAACCGCATTTTCCCATATTCACAAACAACAGGCGTTTGCAAGGACACACAATCTTAGCAATTAGACACGCAGTCCCATCTCTATAATAAGACAAACACATTGTTTCGAAGCCAGCCATGCAGACACAGGCTAAATAAAGAGCTGTGTGGAGTTAAGATATAAAAAAAAAGTATGAAGGCATAACAAAAAAATGCAGATGAAGCGTGTTACTGTTCTCAGATAAAGAACAAACACAGCTCATCAGACACAGAAATTATATGAGCTGAAATCCTGGAATCACATTTCACTCTGAAGTGCACACACAACTACTAAATTTAACTTTCTTTAAAAAAGGTTTTGCAGCAGAAACTAAGTCACAAATACTACCCAGTTTGCTAAGTCTTGCCTTGTCGTACTTGTTTGATGTTTAGCTGTGTTAGCCGAGTTGTCGACTCACTAATTTTGGACAATAAGTAATGTCATTATAACACATGCACATTTCCAGTTGTCCATATTTACAACAGTGGTGTAACACAATCTGACACTGTAAATAAAATACCAATTCTTGCACAATGTTGCTTCAAACAGAAAAGTTCCTTGACCTTGGAAGCAGAAGTTCGACCAAACAAACCTGCAGAGCATGTACTGTAAGTGGCCCTTGAGTTTGGATGGCTGAGTCTGCTCAGAGCGAACTTCATGCTTAAATCATAAGCCGACAGACATGAGAAGCCCCAGATGTTATATGGATGAAATCATAACAACTACCGAGCTCGCATGTCAACAGATCCATCTCCATTAAGACTGAGCAATCTCTATCCGCTAATAAGGACCATGTGATAGGATTAAAAACTTGTGAGTGCACCTTAAGTTGGACGTGTGCAGAGCGTATACCTGCAGCTTCAAACTCGAAGTATTAAAGAATCTTGTAACTGTGAGTTACTGCTGAAATCTGTTTAAGTCGCCCAGTGGTGTTGTGTTTTATATCTCTGTATCACTGCAAACCTATCATTAACAGAACAAATACCATGCAGCTGTTAAACTGCTCTTGAAGGCGAGCGCGAGTGCAGATGGTGGAAGATTCAGTTTGGTTTAGGAAATCAAAGGAGAAACAGTGGAACATCTGGTCTTTACCCTGGACAAAGAACAACGGAACAGTGGTGAAATGAAAGAGAAACTCATGCATTTTGAATGTGCATATAGCCACAGCAAGGCATACTTGGCTGAAATCATTTGCCACTAATACCCAAATCTATGCTGATCCACAGCAGGATCCCATTAACATCAACTTAGCCTTACTTCTGAGACACATCTGGATTGCGCTTTGAAAGCAGGAGTTCAATGTAAATCAATCGAAGTGATCACCGAAAAGACAAGATGCCTTCGTGATGAAGAGGTGCAGCTGGATGTTCGGGGGCGATAACGCCTTTAATGACAGAAACCTGATGAACTTTTGCACAAAAAAAAAAAAGAAGTACCGCACAAAACCAGATTCAGGGAGTCATTCGAGGGCCTCTAAAAGAAAATAGGGGCAAGAGGAAAAGAAAGAGGGAAGATAAATTGGCAAAGGAGTCTGCAGACTTTACCAGAGACAGAGACAAGTGCACAGGCAGGGTCAACCCAGACTTTGACGCAGCCTGGTCATAAACTAAAGCTATAGGGATTCTTTTCAGGATCTCGCAGCGCTGCGAAGCTCTGCTAAGACCCTGTCTGGAGCTCGCAAGATTATTACTGCTGCATCTGGCAGAACAGACCAATCCATTACCTCAATGCCATTAGCCCTGTGACATGTTCCCGCTCTGCGAGCTCCGCCGCGCTCCTCCCTGCCAAGACCGTGACAGGGCGGCGTTGCGCATGTGAGGGAATCGGAGATGCTCATTTTCTACTCATAACACAGGAAATCAAATCCAAATCGATACAAGAGGGGCGAAGTGTAAAAACAAAAAAAAGCAAGCGTCAGCTAATAAAAAACAAGCAGGCGGCGGGGATTCGACGGAACGAGAGCAATTGATTTATCGGCACTAAACGGTTACGTGCTCCAGTTTTTTAAAGGGAAACATCCGACTGAGAGAGAGAGAGAGAGAGAGAGCTCCTGGGATAAAAAACATCTGTCTGTCTTGGGTTTTATTGAATACATGGAAGTTGATATTAGCGTACAGTGTGGCGGCGGGGCTATCAGCAAAGCCTTCACTACAGGAAGGCCTTGCGTCACTGGACACCCTGAAAGACAATAGGGCCTGCTGGTTCCTTTACAATGTGCACACTCGGACAGGAAACAGACTCCTTCGCTCCACACAACCCCCATAGTATAACTGCTCTACTTGCACTGCAGCGATTCTCACACTCACTCAGTCTCCACGAGTCAGTTTTGAAGTTGGTGCAGCAGCAGATTGAGCCGTGCATTCAGCCCTCTCTCCACAACACCACTCATTTCCTCGAGGGGAGTTTTCTGCCTCTTAAAGCCTCTCTGTCAGTTCAAAAGACACAAACGTCTCCACGCTCTGCCCTCGTCACTTTATAAATCCCGAGCTGAGGAGGACAGCAGACGCAAAGATATCTTCAAGCCAAATTCAAAGGGCGTGATCCACTCAAAGGCTGCTCCTTCAAAAAAAAAAAAAGTGTGTGTGCCTGTTCATCGCAGCACAAATTTTTCCAGAATCGAGATGACAGCTCAGATCCAAAAGCAATTTGGCATCATGCAAAACTGATCTGGCCTTTGGCAAAAAATCGCTGAAATTCAAGATGATGTCATTTTTTTTTTATAGGTTGTTAAATCAGGATGTCAGAGATGGGACGACAGCGTTCGAGAGTCATGTGCATGAAATGTTTCTCCGTACAGTTTATCCTCTTTGGCAGCGGTGTGAGAGGAGGGTTAGAGTGCGGAGTGACTGTCATGTTAAATGACTGAGGAGGGTAACGTTGGCTTCACGCAGCACCGAGAAGAACTGCACATCAGGCGGGAATGGAAAAGCGAGCGCTGGCCTGAACGGTTGATTTGGTCGTGATGAGGAGCAAATGTAATGATCTCATGTGGTTGAAGCAGCAGAACAAGGGAAGTGCTGGAACTTTGCGGTTATAAACTCCTGACAGAAAAAAAGGGTTCACTTGGACTCCAGAGAGGCGATTTCGTCTCAAAATGGTAGAAGTGCCTTCAGTGAAAAGTAAAAAAAACCTCTTCAAACAGGTTGTTTTTGAAGAAAAATCTACAAAAACATGATTAAATATGACAAAGAAATATTTCATTTCTATCTTATCTTGTATGTCGTTGTCAATCAGGGCTGTAATTTAAATAAAGTTGGGTGAACTAAATGTTTGCAGCAGGTGTCTCATGACATTATGAAAAAGCGGATTTACTATTATATTATACTATTATAACTTATTCTGCTGGAATAGGTTTACATGCTTTAAAGTAAAAAAAAAAAAAAACCCTCATTACTTTTCTTATTCTCTACATTGCTGCAGCACCTGTATTCACCCTCTGTCTGAAACTGCTTGAGCTCTGCTGGTGTTTTTAGCTTCTGACTTTAGCTGCACTCTATAATAAACACAATAAATCAATACATGCCAATAAGTCCTTCTAAAAACAAAATCTTAGCCACGGCCTCGCCACCACTAATGTCACAGCTTTACAGCCTGAGCTGGTTGCTGACTGCTAACTGAAGTCAACATTTCCAAGCAAATGAATTCCAGCAGTTTGACCGTTTCTTTTTCATACACAGCTTTAACGTTACCTGCATGCTTATCAGTTTGCATGAAGCAGCAACACACACACATTGCATGACATTTCTATCAAAACTAAAAGCTAATTCATGTCCTCAGATGGCGTGGAGTGGATGAAGATTTCTGTGTCAACAACATAGAAATTGTCGTGCTTTGCTCATACTTTCCAAGTCTTTGTGTTACCCGAGCTAGCATTAGGAAATATCAATGACAGCGAGGTCGATTCATTAGGTCTTATTGGGTGGGACGATCACCGATCTGCAGTTCACCAGCAGAGTCTTCTGTCAAAGAGAACCTAACCTTTGTGGTGGACTTGGGGGTTTTCAACTTTGCAGACCTTTTACAAAAAGCACTTAACATAACTAAAGGAAAGGGAAAACCCCAAAAAAGCATAATATGGCCTCCTTAAAAGAAGTTTGCCTGCCATCCAGTGTGTTTGTATTTTCAACGTTCCCCCTGTAACGAATTTAATTAATGCCTGAACCACTAAAATATCCATTCTGGCCATCCAGGCCCTGACACGTAAACTGTTCCTGGATCAGGTCTAAGTCAGAACCTGAGTCACGAAAATGGTTTGACAAGCAAAATAAATGTTTTCATCCATCTACAAAAGATGAAGTCAAACTTTTGAGAGTGATCTTTTCCCCTCGTACGAGAGAGCCAGGTGTTATGTGCCACCAGAAATTCAGTCATTTAGTCGCTCTGATTGTTTAAAAAACATGGTTCAACTCAACCAACCAAGATCCCCTTCAAGAACACTGTTGAGATTTTCCCCTCATTTTTGTGCCATTGCAGCTTCAGCCACAACTGACACTTCCCCGCTTACGTAATGAAGCAAACCACAGAATGAAAGGAGGGGAGGGGAAGTCCGATGTGTCAGTTCGGCTGGTTCACAACTGTAGTCATATTGCCACATAAAAGCCCAAAGACCCAGGTGTATCACAGTAAAAACACAACTCGCGAGCCAAAATCTTACAGGAAGCAAGAGAGCGCTTCGGCCAAGTGGCGTCTTTCCCAACTCCTGTCAAACACGCTCCCGTAGTAGAACTGAAAAATGTGACCCTGTTGAAGAAAATGGCAAACGCATTCAAAACAACAGGGCCAGCGCTTCCTCCCAGAGACGGAGCAGGAGAAGACGGAGCAGTAATCAGAGAAGACTTATGAGATGGAGCCTTCCCCTCCTCCTCCTCCTCCTCCTCCTCCTCCTTCGCTAAACTGCTTTCACTTGTTTTCTTTTGCTTTTCGCCGCCTTGTTCTGTGCTTTTTCGCTCAGATTTCCTGGCCCGGGCAGCGGCACAGAGGAAGGGGGAGGAGCGAGGACAGCTGATGGAGAAAATCTGGGGAAAATAGCTCTGGCATTCTTTGCCTCTCTGTGTTCTCTCTTTTTACGTAGACAATTTCCAATGAGGATTAGAAGTACAGCGCTGATATTTCTCACTGCGATTGGTGCAGGCTTGTTGAAAAAGTCTTAAAATAACTGCAGGCTGCTGCTTTGTGTCCTGAGGCAAAATGGTGAAAAGGGCAGCGTTTTCTTCAACAGTGCTGCATTTGATGAGAAACTTCTATAGACTGTGGATTTCTGTGCATAAATCTATGCAACACAGATCTCCAAAAACAACCGCTTCTTCATCGAAACAAACTTTTCTTTCACCAAAAATGTGTCACACTCACGCTCAGTTTGTCTTAAAAGATAAAACTGCAGCCATGATTACTGGTGAATTTACAACATAAGTGAGGGACAGAAACTTCACCCTCCTCTCTGCAGTGAAATGCAGAGAACGCTGCAGCCTCCTTCAGATTTGGCACAGCAAAAATCAACAGTGAAACATTATATATCTGCTCGAGCTGACACCTTTGGGATTTGCACAGACATGGACATAATGGAGACGGGAGCTGTTTAGACTGGACAGATGACCCTCACACTCACAACAACACAAGTGGGAAGACTGTCAACTCAGACTGATCGATATTAGAAGTTTGCTGCTGTAAAAGTATTATATCATTATTTTAATGTTCTCCAGCCAAATAAAAAAACATTAGGTTTCTTATCAGAGTAATTGAAAACCTGTGTGCAGAGATTTTAATTTGCAAAGTAACTATGGCTGTCAAATTAATATTGTTGAGTAAAAAGTAAAATATGAAATGTAGTGGATTAATAGTACGATGTTGCATAACATGTAAATACAAGCACAAGTACCTCAAAATTGCACTGAAGCAGAGTGCTTGAGTAAATGTGTTGTAACATCACTGATCGTCACTATAGGTTCATATCCCATTGTTTGCACTTGCACATTTTCAACTTACCCAAAAAAAAATACCTGAGCAAAACACCAAACATTTTCAAAAGAAAATGTCCAAATTTCACAAAAAACTTTTTTTACACTTCATCATCATAACAAAAAAGGGAAGCACGTTCCTGGTTCTCGTCTATCCCATCGCTCCACGGTGAAAACCACTAATCTCCAAAATTGGTGATTTTGAATTTGTCAGATAAACTGAAGGAATGAGTGTTTATTTCCAGTTGAGTTTCTCCTTCCTGCTAAAGAGTAATTTATAACCCACTGAAATTCTTGTTTTTGCTGACCTCCAGTGGTTCAACCTTCTCCTCCAGCCGCAGTGATGCGCAGTGATGAGCCTGAGAAGTGACTCTTTAAGCCAAATAAACCCAACAAGGCCTGTAAATTAAACGAGAAAATACGCCCAGATTACAATTCACCGATGAAACATAACTCTGTGACACCAGTCTGGTTCAGGTCCAAAGACGACTTGGTTGTGTTTAGGGAGAGATTGCGGTTCAAATAAATACTTTGCTATTGTTAGGGAAACATCATAGTTTGAGTTATAATGATTATTTCACAACATGCCTGACATGCAGAGCTGGATGGGTAGAGCCTCACCGCCATGTTTGTGTTTGTGCACTGGAGACACAGTTCACTTTTTAAAACTTTCTAACGTGCTAATCTTTAT
Source organism: Centropyge bicolor (assembly GCA_037975185.1). Lineage (NCBI taxonomy): Eukaryota > Metazoa > Chordata > Actinopteri > Pomacanthidae > Centropyge > Centropyge bicolor. The sequence continues at coordinate 788,241 of JBBMOC010000099.1, read as the reverse complement.
ATCAGGGACACATAGAACATCCTACATGCAGAATTGCCAGGCTGATAATGGTGGTCTAATCCCGGCATTAGCTCCTTGTGCAGTACAGCTGTAATGACAACAGAGGGATCTAAATCTGACACTACCTTTGATTAACATATGGGGAATTCTATGTTTACAGTGCAATCTTTCACTGTGCTGTTTTCTGTTGTGGGAGGACAGAGTAAGATTTTCCCCCCTTGCTGTTATCACTGCTTCTTTGGTCTCCAGAAAGGAAGTCAGCATGTTCATTGTTCCCACCGTTCCCTGCTTCCCCGCTACCTTCCTGGTGCCATTATAAATGGGTGAAGGAGCTGACCCCGAAGCACGACTGCCTGCTTCGACATGATGGACGCCCCTGTGAGTCTGCGTTGCATCAGCGGCTGAAGCTTGGCACAGACTCCAGCTGATACAGGAGGATCAAACCGGCCTTTAAGAGTTACAACACCCAGGCCCAACATCTCAGGGTGCTGTCAGCTGAGCTGCTGCCATGTCTGAGCCACATTCCGACGGGTACCCGGAGTTCAGCTGTGCCAAAGCAAACCCTTGAGGCCCAGACAGGGTCCCAGAGTAACCCCTGCTGGGAGACACTCAGTTTCATCCCACAGGAAGGATTTACTGTCCAGGACCGGGCCTTTCAGTCTGCAGCTAATAAGCGACTCAACTGGGTCAGGCCACCACAACCCTGTCGAAATAATAAATGAAAACAGAGACACGTTGCACAAACTTGCCAGATGCCTGCTGCACTGGGTTTGTTTTCAGGAGGAGAATGAGTGTAACTCTCTAATGTTGATTTTGTGGGAATACATGCAGGACCGGTGATGGAAGACAGGCAGTGGCCTACTTTCCATCTGTGTGCTGATATTAGGGCCGGACAATAATTCAATACTTTAAAGCCATTATATCAAGACTTTGGGATGATTATAGTTTCTTTTTTTTCTGGTGGCATAAATTTTGATTTGTAGAAAAAGTTCTGGTTAGTTCTGGTTAGAACTGGTGCTGTCTCCAGCTGTTCATTCTCAGCGGCTCTGGTTAGCCTTTAAAGCGAAATTTGAAAAACAATCTTCCTCCAACAAATGAAAAATAGCAGCCATTAGCATTGAAACACACTCTTTCTCAATTTAATACACTTTTGCAGACACGACCTTACTTGGTCTGATTTAACTTCTAGTGTGTGACACTCAATGACCCCTCTCTGCTTTCTACACTATTTTTTAACATTTGCTATTATGTCGTAATTGTCACTTGTGGCTGCTGTTCTGCAAAAGTTATATAAGAGGCTTTAGGTGTAATTGTATAGTTAAGTCGTCCAAAATATAATTTCAAGGAAGCTGTAATTAAAATCTAACAACATGAGTTGCTTATGGTTCTGATGTGAACAGTGAAGTTCAGTTCAGTGCATTGACGAACAGGTTGGCTGCTTTACATAGTTTAACATGATAGAGAAGTCTTTCAATTGTTTAGGCAGAAATTACTCGATCCACTTAAATTAATAATGCTGAAACTTGGTGGTTTTGTTGTGAAGATTTGTTGTTGTGGATTTGTTCAATGCGTCATCTGAATAATATAGAAAAAGACTTTGTTTTGTCCCTTTTACTTGGAATCACATGATATGTTAAGATAAGATAAGATAAGTTAAGATATTCCTAGTTCCACAGTGGGAAAATTCACAGCATTACAGCAACAAGATAAACAGTTGGTAAACAATATAAATAAGAGAAGTATAAAAAGAATTAACAATTTAACAAGAGTAGAAACACTTTAGCTATAATAAAAGTATTGACAAGAAATAAAAGTATTGACAAGGTTGTTTCATATTATGTGTGTTGTTTAATAAGATAAAAATAAAGTTGGATATTCAAGGTCTCATTTGCTATTCAATGAGTAACGTATTGGAAATTTTCTGTAAAAACATGTTACCTATATACATACATATAATATTGTGACTGGTGTTTGATGTAGCAGCCAACTAACTAACTTACCAACTAACAAACTGACTAACCACATTAATGCAGCCTGGGGACTCTGTGTAGGACCCTAATATGAATACTCCCAGTGTGTGGCGAGGAAGCAGCCCAGACTGCTTCCTGATTAGTTTAGTGGACCACAGAACGAGGTGGGCAACGACTGTGTGATCTGCCACTGTGTGTGAGCATGCGAACGCGGGGTTATGCATGTGTGTGTATTTGTGCATGTGCATGCGTGTGTGTCTTTTTAAGGAGGGGGGATTTGCCTGTGGCCGTGGCGGTTCCAGACCATGTAATTACTCCCACTTAGCATGGAGAAAAAAATAACAATTTCAGTCATAACACAGGAGGGAAATTATGGTGGGGAAGCCACTGGCCATGGTCTATACTATATATTCCTATCTGCACAGGTTGTTCTCCGAGCAGACACATTCAGGACAATTATCAATTTCCCCAAAATACTCTGGGTGTGCTTCCAGCAGCTCCTCAATGCTCCAAGTGAGTCAGCATTTCCAGCAAATGAGCAGCAGTAATAGTCCTCGTCCTGATGCACGCTCACAGGAGGACGGCACGTCTCGCCCTGTATTCGGCGAGGTTAATCAGCGCATTAACCTCACTACAACAAACTAATTGACACACATCTGGCGTGAAACCGAAAGCACATCTGACGTCTCGTGAGGAGTCGACCCGGGCGCTTTGTTCTCCCTGCTCCCTGAGAAACACCTTGAAATCGTCGGCTGAGTGACAGTTTTAAACACAGGCTGGAGCTGGTATTTGTTTTCTTGTGGGCAGCTCCAAACCACAAGAATACTACATTCATCATGCCAGAGCAAATTTAAGATTGGTGATGACAATGCATGAGAGGAACCGGGCGAGTATATATGTGTACGATTGTGAAAAACAGCCCGGTGAGTCACGGGTCAACTCGGAGAAAGACGGGAGACCACATCACAGACCATGATGCATCTGCGGGGAGTTTTGATAAGGATTTTGATCAAAATCAGTCAGCGATTACATCACTGGGTTCTGAGATTTCATTGTCAATGCCTGACTCATTCGCTTTCAACATTTCCTGCCCAAAACACAATCACAAAGCCTGTAACACACTGTGACATACGCAGGAAATGAGCGATAGGAAGCTAACTATTGTTACCAATTAGCCAAAACATTTAAAAGATGCTATGAAGCTAATGAAAATTCATCTACTGTACTGAAATGATTGAAGCTGCATTAATCAATACTTTAACTTTAATAATAGATCAAATTATTATTGTGTTTATTGTGTGATGTAAAATTGTCCTAAAGTGTTCTATGGACAACTTCGAAACCAGAGCTAAGACGAGTAATTCCAGAAACACAAATGCAAACAATGCTAATGTTGCTCTGGGTATGAAAATAAGCATCTTTGCTAACACGTTAGCTGTATCAACTTTAAACACTGAGAATCTGTCCATGTTTTATTTTCAGCTTCTTGTGCTTCCGTCAGGTGGCCAAAAAAAACGAATTATTATCTATACACAGATATATATTCTAAAAAGTGCAAATGTTTGTAACTTTAATGTTGTTGTTTTCATGTTTCTACAGATGTTTCAAATATAAAAAACTGTCACGATGCCCTCTGTGTTAACAAACAAAACAAGGACCCACTTGTAAAAACATGCTCCATAGCGCCTCTAGTGGTTAAATTTTAAGGTATTTTTTGAGTTAACATTATGCAAAATTATTCCAGCTGTGGTGAAATGATTATGGTTAAGATTAAATTGATAGGATTTTTCAGCAAGTTCATTGTAAAAACAAAAAGGGGGAATCAAATAATGGTTTGGTCGCGATCATGTGGTCTGAATATTTTTAAGAATATGCAAATGTTTTTTTTCATAACAAACCAGGATTTCCTAGAGAGCACAAGTTTAAGCTTTGTACAGAGGTTTAACTTCTGGAATCTGATTTTGTTCTCTTTTAAAATGGAAACTACTGCTTTGACTTACTGTTAAAAATGAGTCTGCATGCAAGAAAACTGCTGATAGGAGGCTTCAAAAGGCATCAGATCAGCCAGCTGTTAAGCATTTTATAACCATTACAGCGAGCACAGAGTTTACATTCGCAACACATAGACTCCTGACAAAGAGGAGCAGATCCCTTCAGTCGCTTTGCCAGGCCTGAAAGATTTCCTGGGAGGCGAGAGGGAGCCAGAGAGCTGCAACAACAGCGACCGAGCAGAAGGTGAAGCTCTCTTTTTCCCATTTTCACTCCCCACACCTTCTCCAGCTAAAACGCTCCTCTCTCGAGCGCACGTACCTCCCTCCCTGGCAACGCTCTGAGCCTGATACGACCACAGTTTAGATAAGCATTCTTCCACAATGAGAAGCCAGAAGTGTGTTTTTCTTTTTTTTCTCCTCCTCAAACAAAGCCCGAGAAATGCCTTTGGTTTCTGGGTTCTGATGGGAGCTGTGAGTTTGTTTTCAATTTAGGGTTATCCCAGGAACACGCAGGTTTCTCTCCAAAAATAGGCAGCGCAGAAAGTGGATGGGGAGGAAGACGAGGGGCGGGAGGAGGAGGAGGAGGAGGAGGAGGAGAAGAGGAGGGAAAGAAGAAGGGAGGGGAGTTTGGTTAATGAGCACCAGATGCCTTACCTTCGGTGGTAGCCACATTCTTTGGAGCTTTAGTTGGTGTATGATCTGTGCTCGAACTTATGTCAGAAGAGATGCTTGAGCTCCCTTTACCTGCAGGGGGAACGGGAAGAAAAACACAAAAGCTGGGACACAGGATAGAAACTTTAAGATGAACAAACTGCAGCCATGATTTACTTCCAACTTTCTTCATTTGAGAGAAAACACTCTTTATGCTTAAATCCTACAGAGGGTCTGTCAGAGATAAGGTTGAAATCGCACTTTGATGATGTATTGAAAACGGTCAGGAGGCATGAAGTGTAAGGAAATATAAAGCCCATCACTCTCAGCTTCCATGACTTTTATGTTCCTCAGTGTTGGATGAACGCTTAGCCTTGGCACGTGCACAAAGTCTCCGCTGGTTTGTTTGAGTAAGTGTCTACTTTTTGATATTTGGAGGAGGAATAAAGTCTCCTGAAAACCCTCTTAGACTTCGCTTTCCACGGAGGACGAATGAGAAACACTCCTGCACTAAATACAAGCAATCATTGTCTTTAATAAACGATCACAATTGAGTGCATTATCATACATCTCAGGTCGAGCTGTCTGTACATCCGCCACATGAAAGTGCTTTTTTCTATTAATATTACGTAAATTTACAACTCTAACTTTACGAGCCATCCTTGTAATATTAGATTTAAGATTTGGATTTCTATACAGGCGCACAGGAGAGCTAAATTTCAAAGAGATATTCTTTGAGTGTGCGGCTCCGCTGCCAAAGCACGACAGGCTCGACTGCCATGGTGACTGCAGGCCGCCTGCGGAGTAGTTGTTTATGGCATTTCATTCCTCTGTCAGATCATAAATGCAGCTTTGTGGCTTTCCTGAGAGTAAGTATGCGCCTTTCGCCCGGGCGCTGCAGGCCCAAGAGGTATTCCCAAACAGTCACAGCCACATGCACATCAAGCGTAGCCACCTAAACAGACCAGACAGTTCCCGAAATAAGTCGTAAATATAAAAGCTCGTGTTGGGAGAAAGGGTGCAACCTGTGACTCCGAACTCACAGACCGTGCAGATACTTGTAAGATTATTCTAAAGCAGCGCAGCTCATTTGGTTTGAGTATGCATGACGCTCTGTGGTGACATCACTGAGCCGCCACATCTGCTGCGGCTCCTGCAGTCCCCAGAAATGACTCAGAAATTCGTGAGGAGCTTGCAGATGTCAACCTGAGCCCACTTTTCCAATATCCGAGCAGAGCAGAAGGCAAATGCACTTTAATATTTCGCTGGCTGCGGCATTCTTTTCCTCAGCGTGAGGAGCTCTGCAGGGCTGCCGGGTTGACGCATGTGGGTCTGTGCAAGGCCGATTGTTTTCTGTCTTTCATTGGAAAAACAACTTTCAGAAAAGCTCCTGCTTCCTGTCTTATGCTTATATAATGTGTTGGTGGAGAGTTGCTGCATAGCTGCGACCAGTGTGTAATTAATTGTGGAGTCACACTTGAAAACAGTTGAAAACAGATGTGAACAGACCGACTGCAGGATTCTGCACTTGTAACTTACACACTATCAAGATGATGATAACACATAAACAAAGCAATATTTCCTTTAGTGAAATGATAATAGATGGAATGAATTTAAAGATTCTCCTATAATCAATGCCAGATTTAATATGAATTTTGAGAGACAGTGATTCAATATATTTATATTCTGTAATTACCTCACTATGTAGTAGTAATAGTAGTTTGTATTCATACTGTATTCATACTACATGTAGGATACAACAGAAACTGCTTTCTCATATACAGAATGACGTCAGGTTGTGGTTAGAAAAGAAGCAAATTTTTGACTGACTTCTTCATTGAATCAGCTAAACATGCAACGATTAGTCACTAAATCAATCAGCAGAAAAGTAATCAGAAACTATTTTGATGTTTTATGGGAAAAAATGCCAAAATTCTCCACTTGCAGCTTCTGCAGTGTCATTATTTGCTGGTTTCTAAGCTTGTAAACTGAATATTTCGGGGTTTGGAACTGTGCTTGAAGACGTCAGCTTGGTTACTGACAGACACTTTTCACTATTTCCTGTTGCTTTTTGCTAGATATTAGACATTTAGATAAAGCAGATACTCAATTAATCAGCTCAGTAACTGATAATAAATACAATCATTAGTTGGAGCCTTATAAACATGGGTTTGTTTGGCTGCACTGTAAACATCAGCAAATAGCTGCTCTTCTGGTGTTTTTCTGAGAGGAGTCGTCAAATCAACTAGGACTGAAATATTAACAACTATGACTTTATGGTGTAATAATTGTTTTTGTTTTTTGATACAGGTAGAAATAGCATCTTTGAGTATTGAGACGATAAACAGAAAATGTGCATCGATCACTATGAAACTTAATCTGATGATCAATATCGCTTTGAAGAATCACTTTAATCACAAGGTATTTTATCGAAACCTGATGTGACTCTTCTTTCTATTGGCTTACTCCAAAACCCACTTATCTAAATGCACTTGCACCAGCAACTAAAGCTGCATCAGTGATGAATCGTCAGCACACACAAGAGCTTGGTTTTAACTGGGGAAGTAAGATATTAAGTCTATTTTTGCACTGGTAGTTATACTGAGCTGGTTCTAACCATCAGATAATCTTCTGTCTTGCAATGAAAGGGAGAGTCTTAGTGACTCACTAGAGATGATTATACTCTGCATAGCTTACATCATATTTTTTTCCCCAGTCAGGACTAATGAGTGTTAACCTGAGAGTTATACACCAAATTCATCTCAACAGGCCTCAAACGTGCGATAGAATCTGCTGGTGTACCTCGCAGCCTGGACTCTTAGGTGGAGCTGGTCCACTTGTTATTTTTAACATCATGAGTTCCAATCTTTTCTCTGCAGTTATTGACTTAGGAAGAGAGCACACTGGAATGTTATTTATACAAACATTTCTGCTCTGGAGACAGAAGTGATGTGTTTCATAGAGTCAGGCTACAGGTTGTTGTTTTTTTTTTCCAAAGATTGGAAGTGAGATGAAAAACACAGAGGAGGCAGGAGGTGATATGAGGTTTTAACATTCTCTATAACAATGAAGGTGAGTTTGTTCAGGCTCATTAATGCCATGGTTGGAGATCTGACCAAAATTTTAATATCCCGAGATATTGTTTTCCACTGGACTCAAACCACATTCCAGTTGAGTGAAACAACTTTCTGAATGTATCTGATAAAGTGAGATGGGCAATGAATGTCTCTGCTGTTTGTATTTTCATTATGATCTCAATCTCTGCTGTGCGAGTTCATCATCTGGTGAACTTGCCCTCCAGGAAACTCTGCTTCTTTGGCTCCACCCAAACACAACATCAGCTGCAGGAGAGTCAAAAATGCTTATTGAGCGAGAAGATTACTGTTAACCTTATAGAAATAAATCATCTGTAGGTGTGTCCGCTATATGAGCTCGTCTGAGGAGCAGATGTTTCCTCGTCAGCACAGCCTTTTTGGGTAATATAACTATTCTGTCTTTTCAATGAGTCCCCTTCATATTTTTGTTTACATGAGGATCATATGGCATTGACCAATAGGCACAAAATGGCTGCCAAATCAAACAACAATGGGTTGAGGGACTGTGGACAAAAATGTCTGGAATTGGCTCTTATCATGATAAGAGCGACCACATGCTCAAGCTCTCCTCTGACCCACCTCCTCCAAACCTGCAGGGATGGACTCTTTAAAAAGATCTGCCATAAATTAGACTAGTTGGTGATGTCTGATGAACTCGCTGCCCTGCCAAGTCAGCTGTTTCTGACTGATTATGTGAGGTGATATGTGACTGAAACTGACCTAATGACTGTTCTAAAACATCAGCTTTGCTTCTAACTTAGACTGATATATGATTATTAAAAAGCCTCATATGTATGCAAACTACAATTTATTATAGCACCAAGGAAAATGTGTCATGCTGAAGCTACATAGACAATAAAAGTTTATTTTCTGGAGAAAATGTGGGTAAAAACTCTGAAGAAGTGGCTGAACTGAACTCAGCTGTGATTTTTCTTTAAACTTCAAAAGCAGCACTTTAAAGTCAGAAACTTCACTTTTTTAAAGAAGTGTTTAAAATACGACCACCAGGTGTCACTATGTGCTTTATATGAAGAATATAAACGTTGCACATTTTTTAAAAAGTATCAAAAGCAGGAAATTAAGAGTCAAATGTTGCCATCAACTCCGTCAGTCACGCATCCGCAAAAACAGACGTTATTTGAATGGAGTTTGGTTTAAGTTCAACTCTGCACGTTTCTTACACTTGAAGAAAATTTAACATTTTTTTAGCTAATGTTGAGACAAACTAAAGGAAATACAATAAAACCGATTCATTTTTTTCTGTTTTACTGCAGTTGGACTCAAATAAAGGCAACAAAGCTTTTAAGGAGTCAAGTTTGATTTTCAAGAAAAGACTTTTTCAGGAGAAGAACTCAAATAAAACGTGTTTTTTAAAAGCCATAATTCAAACTCTTACCTTCGCTTCCATACTGTTTTCCATTGTTCGCACCCATTTTAAAGAATACATAATCTACGGACAGAACCAGCTTTATCAAAATGAGTTAAATTCCAGGGGAAGGGCTCGTTTTTCCATAAAGAAAAGTGAGACAGGCAGAGGTTTGAGCTGGGCCGCTCGCTCCGACTCCAAATAGTTAATCCAGATGTTGAACAGAGGACGAGCGAGCTTCAGAAAACCCGGAGGCTCCAGCGGTGCACACTCTGCCCATGTGAACATCCACACACTGAACACACACACACACACAGGGAGAGAGAGGGAGAAAAAGAGGATCCAGGTCGGAGGAAGAAACTTTAGAGAAATGTTGAGCAGCTGTTTATCAGGTCTGAGTGCGGCCAGACGACTCGGTGAGGAGGCGCAGATCTGGTCCACTGGAGCTGGATTTAAAGAGACCGCAGACCAGAGAGGGACAGGAGGAGGTTTAAAAAAAGATGGGAGCGAAGACAGGAAGACAGGAAGACAGGCAGAGACACAGGGATCACAGCTTTCTTACCACAGTGCTCTGCCTCAGTGCTTAGAGGAAGAAAATGATTTGAGAAGAAGACAAAGTTGCTCCATGAACTATTCACTAAACTACTATACTGAAGTACAAGTTTGAAGTACTTTTACTTCACTTGTGTATTTCCATTTCATGCAATTTTATACTTTTTGTATTTTGGTAAACAATATTGCCCTTTTTACAGCATTAGTTACTTTGCTGATTCAGATTACTTTTATTTCTAATAAATTATGATGACTATTATTATGGATTAAGTCACTCAGGATAACATTCATCAGCTGCACCATGAAAGGTTTTTTTGCACTCAAACAATTATCAAAATGGTTGCCAACATTAATGCATCTGTTATTATAATCCAATAGTCCTGCTTTGAAAATGCCACTAAAGTAAAAGTAGGTGTAATCAGGACAATGTACTTAAAAGTAGTCAATGTAGGAAAATGTCCCATTTGGCTGTTATACCATTACATATCCCTATTATTCAAGCATTAATGTAAAGGCAGGGCTTTACTTTTGTAGTTGATTGAGGTGGAACTCATTTTGTATAAGACTGAAACTAATGATCATTTTCATTCTGGTTTCATCGACTGAATCTTTTCTCCATTGATCAGTTGTTTGGTTTGCAAAAGTTCTTACAATAGGGAGAATTTCTGGTACATATACCCAAAGTGACACCACTGCAATGCTTATTTCGTCCAACCAACAGTCAGTTAATAATAAATTAAAAATATTAAAGTTGTAGATAAAAGAGAAGCTGGAACAACTAAATGTTCCAATGTAAAATAGTTGCCAGTTAATTTTCTGTCTTTTTTTCTACTTATGGTTCTTAAAGTAGCCTTTATTTTGATCCTAATACTTTTGCCTAAGTATGTCTACTCTGTGGTATACTTGTACAAAGATCGGAGTACTTCATCCACCTCTGCTTTCAGGTGACAGAATGGCAACAGAAGCAACAATTCCATTAAGCCATTTTCCATCATATATCTTATTAATATTTAAGTATTACCTCATCACAGGTGTCACTTTTAAAGATTCACAGTGAACCAATCAGACACCAAGGACACATAATCTCTTAAATATTCAGAGGATATAGACCAAGTGAAAGAAGAGAATGGTTTCACCACACATGTCGGAATGTTTCTATGAATAGCTGTCAGACAGGTCATTGGATCTGTGCAGGGCTCGGGACAAAACCAGTTGTCTGCTGCTGACAGTCGACTTAATATTCAAGATACACGTTGAAATTCCTTTCTAAATACACACAGACTACAGACCTACTGAGGATAACATGGCATTTTGGCCTGCACTGACTTATTTCTTGTATTCAGATGCATCGGCTAATGTAGCATCACTGGTTTTATCAACTGTTCACAAAAGGTTTAAGAGCAACTTTTCTTTACAAGTGCAGCTAATTTTGCATGATGGAGCTTTATCTAGGCATAATTTCCACTAGGACAAAACACATTTGAAAGTACAGTCATATTTGTGCTATATTGGGAGTTTCATTCCACAGAGCTATTTAACTGCCATTTCTTTATTGTACAAAAGAAAATATTTTAAAGAGGAAAAAGTCTCCTAAAAAGTCATGACACATCTGTAGCATTTCCCCTAAATCAAGCCCTGCCCTTGTTAGTATTTATGCATCCAGCTGAGCCATTTCTTCTTTCAATGCAATGGCGTGTGTTGATCGCTGTTTTACTCTTACAAGCCATCAAGAATGCATCACGTACTTTAACAATGTTTGATTGGCTCACATGGTACCAATCAACTGGGCTCTTGGCTGTGTGAGACAGGTCAAATGCCAAACCTCAAACCTTTACGGCCGGCAATCTCTGCCACACTGGAATGCATAGTAAGAAGCACTTTAGTTTTCTGCAGGAGAATTAAACAGAAATCAACCAGATATGAGCTACACATGACCGGTTTCACTGTAATTCTGATTTTATGTGTGAATAAAACAGCTGCTTTATCAAAACATTTATTCAGTTCTAAAAACAACACATTTTAAAGTCATCACGTGTGAAGTTCATACAGTCTCAGATCGGCTCTGATAATTGACCATTACTGGTCATCCAGTGTGGAAACACAGCCACAGGAGCAAATGGATAAAGGTTGACAGCAGCACTTGATTTTATTTCAGGAAGGAGCTCAGATTTGGACACAGACATGGCATAGCAGGCTGACCCAGAGACGCTGAAGCTGTCCCCTGGCACAGATGCACTCTGGGAGAACGTGGTCAAGGCGCTGCTGGTGTCGGTCACAGTTGTGCTCGAGGGAGCCGAGCGGTCATTTTCGGCCTCTGTGGTGGCTGGACAGTGGGGAGGGAGCGGAGTGATCTCCTCTAGCTTGCTGTGTAAGGTGCTCAGGGTCACAGGAAGGGAGACGCACCTGAGACACAGCATTAGATCTGATGTTAAAGTCGATTCAATTTTAACTGCTGCAAATCGATCTCAATCATGAACCAAGATGGAGCCATCAATATAAATGAATGATGCATACCTCTTAATGACAGTGGAAATGTATTCATCCATAGACGGATCCTGTGTTCCTGCTCCGAACAAAGTACAGCTAATCTGATGAGAATCAGATACGTTCACCAGCACTGTGGTTAAAAAAAAAAAGCACCAATAAGTCATCAAGTTTCTATGTCATTATCTTAAAATTATATACCCTATGTTCTAAAAAAAAAAAATCCAAACCAAAATCGTAAAAATAAAGACCATTGTTGTTGATTCTGAAAAGCTGACATTTCAGATGTTGAGTCTCTCAGGCTCCGTCTAAACAGACACTTCAACCTTAGTTAAAAATATTTATATATAATGCTCACAAACTGCGAGGGAGTCCGTGTCAGGTCGGCGGAAGGTCACCGAGAAGCTGGTCTCAGACTCCGGAAGGACTTCGAAGTGCAGGTCACAAACCAAACCTGACAGCAGAATGAATCAATGAAGCATCACAGAACTGATTAATAAAATGTTTTCATTAATCATGCATGATCTATTTTTAACAGATTCTGTGATGTATAGATTCTCCTGCCTGCTGTGGCACAGCGAGGAGTGACACAGCTCCTCAGCAGGGTGTTAATGATGCACTGATGTCGGAGCAGCTCCAGCAGAGCCGGGACCTGAGCCGGGTGGGTGAAGGGAACGCTGTCCACTACCGTCCCTCTGTGGGCAGGCGCCTCCCATGCAGCTCCAGGGAGAACATAACTGTGCATCCCACCACCAGGAAGCGGCTGCGCAGAAAGAGGGTTTAATCATTTTTGGTCCTGCTGAACATCTGAGGCTTGCATAGCAATTTAGCTTGAAATGAACCCAATTACCTTTTGCATTGAGCTTAACACATGTGTTAAACATACCACTGTAAAAATAGCATCCCGCTCATCCAGCGTCTCCTCGTGGCTCTTTGCACTTGGGGAATGTCTCATCAGAAGCTTGGGAAAGGGCGCCCACTGCAGGTCAACATTGGGTATAGCCACATCTATGAAATATAACAGGAGCAACAAGAGAGCATGAGATGGATGCATGTGGTGCTATTAGCTATTTTGAACAAGAATCATAGATAGTAGAATTTCATATAATATTCATGGTGAAAAGTTGCCAACCTGTAATCTGGCTGAGCTTGTTTACAAAAGACGACATCATGGGTATTGCTGGCTGCAGTTTGAGGAGAAAACAGGCCGGCAGTGTCTCATACGCCGCCTCACTCAGCGGCAGAAACACAGGAAAACTACAACAGGACATAATTTCATATATTCAACACCACTGGCTCTGACATTCACTGTGAGATGTCAATGAATAGCATCTTGTCAAGTGAGGGATTAAAGGGTAACATGTTACCCATGGGGATCCAGCTGTGGAGGCTGCAGGATCACAGAGGTCGTCTGAAGCTTGTGAGAAACATCACTGACGCCTACGGTCACCTGGGCCGCCTGGACGACCGCATCTGACATTTCTTCAGAAAACAAGAGCTTTTCAGGAAACTGTTAAAGCCATTTAAAGACTTTATGGGAATGTGCCTCATGCATCCAAACAGGTCTATTAGCAAACTATTTCAGTTCAGCACCAGGCCAAATCTGAATCTGTTGGCAGCTTTGACGTCTTACGTAAGTCTGAGGTCTTCATTTCATCAGTCGGGCTGATAAAAAACTGGATTGTCAGAGGGGAATCTGGAATGGGAGATTAAATATTAAGTGAAGAAAAGATGTATGCATGGCTTATGTTTTGGCTTCTTGGTGTTATGTACCTTCTTTTCCAGCTATTAGACAGCCAAGCCTGCCGTTATTAATGAAGTCCACATGGGAGTCAGAGTCTTTTGGCAGCCTGGAAGCAGAAGATTTGTGCTGATTGTTGAAACACACGATTATTTTTATTAGATTAATCTGATGTTTATTTTCTCGATCAATTGTTTATATCATGAAATGTCAAAATTTAATAAAAAATTCCAATCAGAAAGTTCCAGAGCTCAAAGTGATGCCTTAAATTCCTATTTTTTTTTCTTTTCATGTCACTAACCTTAACAAATGTGATATTTGCTCCAAGTCTCTTCCAAGAGATTGTAGAGAAGCGAACAATTTCAATTTCATTTCACTGAAACAAAACAAACAAAAAACCATAAACAGCTAAATGGCCCAAAACTTTGGAGTTTAAAGACTATTTTAAGATTTGGTACTTGTCTCCAGGGATGTTGTACTGGGCGAAGAGTCCTTCCAACTTCATGGAGAACTCAGCAAAATTTTTTGACCTGTGCCAAAAAAAATACCCCTTAGTACCATCAGCATATGAAACTACTTAGCTTTAGCTAATAATTTAAATAGTGTCATCTTCATCTCTATAGCTTAGGGGATAAAATGTCATCATTTTAGATTTACCATCGCTTACCTCAGCAGCTGAAGGAGGGACTCGCTGGGCTGCAAGATAAGCTCATTTATTATCATGCACAGTCACAGGGGAGTAGCGTGAACAGTGTAGTCCACTTACAACAGGGGATCCTCCATGTGGTGCCACTTTCACCTCCTCCACCTGGCCACATGGCAGCAACACCACCTCCAGGTAGAACAGGTCTGCTGTCAGGTAGCAGGTGGCCTCAGTGATGTGAAAACCCATCCTAGCAAATATAATGAAGGTCTATAATGAGACCTGTTCATTTACAAATAATTACAACAATAATAAGGAGATCAGGTTGATCTGTGAAGTCAACTATCACAAGCTTACAATGTCGCAAATGACAAGAAAAAAAACTCTACCCTTGTTGTTTTGCAATCATTTCCAGACGACACTTCATGGTATTCATAGAAGACACTGAAACATACAGATACCCACTTACTCACAGGTGAAGTGAAACATGTACTAACATACATAATTATTAGTGCATTATTTGTTTACCATTAAACACTTCCTGGAGCCTTTCCAGAGATCTAACAAGCGGCTCACAGGGTCTGGATTCATCTCTGGATTTGTCCTATTGGGGGACAAAGGGAAGAAAAAGGCAAAACAATGGAGCAGTTGTGTGGTAATGCCATCCTTGTGTAAACAGTCCTTGGCCCAACCCGCAACACACAAACTGCATGACACCATGGCAAAGGGAAGCACTGACATTTGTATGCTTTGCACTTTGGGATGAGTAGGTTGTTAAAACCAGGTAAGCTGCGACATTATTGCACCTGAGTGTGTGAACATTACTCACATTGTGCATTGATTCAGTGCTTCTCTTCCAGTTCACTCCTACAAAAGTCCTCTTCAGCATCACTGCTGGCAGGAAACTACAGCTAGCCCCAGATGCCTTATCCCTTTGGACCACACATCACTTCAGACAACCAAGTAATCAAGTTTAACAGACTCCAGAGACTGACCACTGCCAAGCTCCACTTTGTATTAATCCAAAAGCATTTTCTAGCCTGCTGCTCCACCCATGACAAATCTAAAGAAAACTAACACGCCTTCTCAGTCTCAGCACATGAGTTAGTGTAGAAGTGCTGAATATACAAATGTTTGCAGCCTTTGTGGTGCCTGTAAAAGACATCTGAATCTATACAGCTTTGGACACTTGGACCCTGAAACCTGGAGCCAATTGATGCACATCTGCAGGCAAAGAATCTTCCAAAGAATTGAACAGGTCTATCAGGATAAAAAAATGCAAAAGCAAATGACTGACGCCAACAGATGGTGAATGTCTTACTAAACAGAAGAGTGTTAAACATAAGTCAAAGCCAAGGCTATAAAACAACCTTAAAAACAATTAAGCAACTTGAAGTGAAGTGAATCCAAGTCACCATCAATGCACAGAGTGCTGATCCGACAACAAAGACCCGTGTGTTTCCAGGATGGATGATCTCATTCAGTGCATCACCACACCAGTTCCTGATCTGCGGCACATCATCAGATTAGAGAAGCCATCCAGTAACAAGTCTAATAACTTTCTCTGGAGCGGTCATCATTTTTTCTCTGCACTGACTATTAAGGGGCAAACATTCAAATAACCCTGGAATTTTGTGCAACCACGATTTGCACTGTTGAACAAGGGAGTGAAACCTAACATGCTGATAACAACAGCCTGTATGTTAGAAGATGATTAGACGTGGCTTTGTCTGAATTTGTCTCACCATGCATCTTCTGACAAGCTGAAATGTTTCACTCCAGGTCTTCTCAGCAAATTTCAAGTGCAGGTCAGAAATGATGGACTTTGACTTCATGACTAAAACACAAAAAAGGAAAGCAATTGCATTTTCTGAAAATATATGCAACTTTACATATATATCTTTTAGTATGCAAACAATTCTTTATGAGCTATGAAACAGTTCCCTGTGTGCATGGATTAAATGATGAAATGCATGATTTTTTAAATTAAAAAACCCTTTAAATCAACATTACCTGGCTGCTGAAAGTCTGTTTTCACTTTGCAGCAAACCTGCCAACATTTATGCTGATCAGCCAATTAATCAATTAGCTGCTGCCCTTAATCTGCATTTTATGATTAACCTGGAAGCAAACAACCAAAATAACTTATTATTTATAAATGTGGGTGTTTTTATTTGTGAGAAATTAATGTGACACTCACACAGAAAGTCAACCTGAGTGCTGTCTGGATCTCCCAGGCGGGCGGGCGTTGTCAGACGGAGCCGAGCCCACAGGACGTGCGGTCAGTCTGCTGCTAACAGCTACGGTCTCTGGAGCTAGCTAGCCATGAGCTAACAAGCAGCTAGCTGACTCTTTTTCATTCCCACCACCATTCAGCCGTTTGGCAAAGTCAAGCCGAGGTGAACACTCTTTAATTTACCGGTAGGTGATGTTAATCGCGCACATGCTGCTGTTGTGCTCATTTTTTCAGCTCATGTTTGCATCGTTTTAGTTGTGATTAGCCGCTTGTTATCGCTCGCTAGCCACGTTAGCATGCTAGCGAGGAAGCAGCTGAGTTTAGGGGAGGATCGACCGAACATCTGTTGCTGGGATTTTTGAGCATTTTGTCTTTTAATGTTTTTACCTCCGTATTAAAGTTCATCAGATGTTAATTAACAACCAGGTAACGTTGACCTGCTCTGTGGGTTAGTTAGCTTGTTAGCCACATCGCCCACTGTAATCAACCTGCTAGCTAGTTTACCTGCAGTTGACTTGCTAACTTGCTATTAAGTCAACATGGTTATTAGAGGATTGCGCATCATTATATGTAATTTCAGCCGTCTGTTATTGTAATAATAAGGTTGAAATGGCACTTGCTCATCTAATTGTATAGACCAACATGTTATGCTGTGTTATTAATGTTATTGAGTCTTGATCTGCACATATGTTTAACACATCTAATTACAACTGAACCTAATTTTCATTCAGACCTTAATACTTGTTATTACATTTCTATTCATTTTCTTTTTTACATTACAAGCGTTACTTATAATTTTATAAGTGGATAAATATGAATTTTACAAAACAATTTTATATGAATATTCTTATTATAGGGGTTTAAATGGTTAAACTAAAAGGACATTTCCTTAAGTAGTAAATCCTAATATTGCATTTCAGTGCATGGAGCCCTTGTGTTAATTTGTATAATGACCTATTGGCTGCGTTCCCATCTTTATCCCTGATCCCCAGAGGTCTGTGTGGGCCTGCAATAGGAAAGAGCATTAACACACACTTCAGGACATCATGGTATTCCCATAGCTTTCTTGGACTTTTTTCAGTATGAGAAACTGACCACTGAATCGCTTTGGCATGTGTCACATTTTATCCACTCCTGTCAAAGTTTGGAAAATACTGCCAGATGTTACGCAGAAGCTTTTTAAAAAGTTATTTCTTTGCTAAATGTCTTCCACAGGTTCCTCTTGGGTGAGTGGAATTTGCCTACTGTTTGTCATGATCTTGTTAGGTTTTCTCAAAGCAGTATTTTCCAGCTTGTTGCAAATGTATTTGTGGTGGTCTGACATCCAGTATGTGAAAGTTGGCTGCACAACATCATTGCATTCACAAGGTAGCTCTAGATTTGGCATTTTGCTGATGTGTAAATGCACCTTTCTGGCAGAGCTTTCTTCTTTTTAGACTTTCATTCGTGCAAATGTCTGAAAGGAAGAAATTCTAAATAAAGAAGTATAAAATTATGTTTTGGTTTTGATCACCCAAATAATTTTCGCATGAGGAAACATTGCCACGAGTTTAATTTTTCCAGTAATGAAATCTGTGTCTATGGCTTTTTGTCATTGCAAAGAAAAATAAATAAATAAAGGAACAGTGTTCACTGGAGCTTTATTAAGGGAAAATTAATCTTTCTGCCGTCACATAGCTGCAGGGAGGAGTGATCATGAAAAATACTGATTATAAAGCAGTTTCTACTGCCAGTGGTCCACATTACCACATTTTATATTGCTGAAGTCTTCACAAGGTACAGATATAGTCCTCTGCACTGCATTTGTACTGTAATGGCAGTTTTTCTTGGTTTCATTTTATTGCTATGAGACACAATGATGGCTAAGCAATCCTACTTCAGAAATGGAATCTAGCCTCGGAAATGATGATGAAACATCTTAGGATTTCTCCTCTCTTTTTTCTTTCTCCCCAGGAATCGTTCGGCCCTTTGTTGCAGTTGGAATCCACGGACTGATTTTGAGGTCTTTATTTCACAATCCTTCCCTTCACCTCCGGCTCCACGTCCAACTTCCTCCCTTTGACACTCGGATCTCTTAGTACACAGAGCCATGGCAGCTGCTAAGCCAAAAGGGCAGAACTCTCTAGCCCTTCACAAAGTGATTATGGTGGGCAGTGGAGGAGTGGGGAAGTCAGCCCTCACTCTCCAGTTCATGTATGATGAGGTGAGCAACTTACATCACAGCAGTCAAGTATATTTTATACGTTGTTGAGGTAGAAAAAGTTTCTCTTTGTTGGCATAATGGATGACCAAATCGACCGCAGTTGTTAACACAAGCTCCATTTTTTCCTTTCTCGTAGTTTGTTGAAGACTACGAACCCACCAAAGCGGACAGCTACAGAAAGAAAGTGGTGCTGGACGGAGAGGAGGTACAGATTGACATCCTTGACACAGCTGGACAAGAGGACTACGCAGCCATACGGGATAACTACTTCCGCAGTGGCGAGGGCTTCCTCTGTGTGTTTTCCATCACAGAACTGGAATCATTTGCAGCAACAGTAGACTTCAGGTGCAGTAGCATTTCAATAAGACTGTTTCCCAGCTATTAGACTATAACGACCGTTACTATGAGATATTTTTCTCCTGCTAAAATACATAAACAATTGAAGCTGCTTCGACCATTTGGAACATCATTTACCTCATTCAAATCATACTTAAGGCTTCTTTAGCTAGAAGTAGCCTGTTTACATAATTCACGACTGAATGATATCCCCTGTTGTACAGAGAGCAGATTCTGCGAGTGAAGGAGGACGAGAACGTGCCCTTTCTCTTGGTTGGTAACAAGTCAGACTTGGACGACCGACGGCAGGTCAGCGCAGATGAGGCGAAGGCGCGCGCCGAGCAGTGGGGCGTGTGCTATGTGGAGACTTCTGCCAAAACCCGTGCCAATGTTGACAAGGTGCATTTGACTGGCTAAAGATTAACATCCCTGGCTAAATAACTTTACATCACTGATGATGAGCAAAACTGAACCCCACTTTTTTTTGTCTCTTCACAGGTCTTCTTTGACCTGATGAGAGAGATCCGGGCAAGGAAAATGGAGGACAGCAAAGAGAAGAATGGGAAGAAGAAGAGTAAAAGTTTGGCCAAGAGAATTAGAGAGAGATGCTGTATTTTATAGTGGTAAGAGAGAGCAGGATAGCTGCTTGTGTACATATACATTTCTCAGACTTCTGCATTTATTTTGTGCCCGTACCTGACCATGACTTTCTGTTCCTGGCTAACAGGACATCTGACCGTGTGTCAGGGAGTAGTAAGGTGGCACTCCATACACCATTTATAGCTCTAACTTTTTATGTGCTGACACTCCAAATAATTTATGTACTCTCTCTCTCTTACTCTGACCACATTACAGAGTGTAATAAATGGATGGTGTTTTAATTTAGGCCTAAGCTTGACAAAGAGGCTGAGCCCTGAAATGTTGAGAAACCTTTCATTGTAAAGTTCGATGTGTATAATATATTCAGACAACTGTGCAGTTCAAAAGAAAAGATAAAAATGAAGGTGTCAGAGCCAAGGTTTAAATGGGGAAGATGTCACTGGAGCTTGGGTAGGAAAATGGAAGTTAACAGACTCAGCAGTGTCGTGTCAACCCAGAATTCATCAAGTGCCACTAAGGAAATGTACATTGCACTGGTGAATCTATGAAGCATTTTAATTGAAAGATTGTTGCGTTAACTAAGCCCGAGCCGAAATTTGATGCCATTCCTATTTGTCGTTTTACACCTCAATTTTACTACGTGGTATGATTATGAACACTTATTTTTATCTGTGGAGTCAAACTTTATTTTTTTCTTCTCCTCTATCATATCAACCAGTGTAAGATAAGCGCAACATGTTTCCATTTTCTGTCCCCTTCGCGTCACTTTGTCGAGTCTTCTCAAATGCACAAACAACATTGATCATTACCCTTAAATCCGTGAGGGACTTTACAACACTTGAACTTTTTCAAATCTAACATTTCAGAAGTTTTACCTCACTCGGCTAATGACTTTGATTGCCTTTTTTTTTTTTTTTTTTTTTGCGACAAAGGAATCCCTGGTGCTCTGATAAAAGGTGATTCCATAACACTACATGCTTTACATGCTGTCTTGAACACATCTTAAAGTTGATCAAAAGAATAGCTTCCAGTCATGTAAAGATTTCTTTTGCCAATTTTACTCTTCCTGGCTCAGACTTTTAATCACCATCCTTACATCCCCCCCACCCTTTTTTTTTTTTACTTAAATGTATATCTTAATAGAGAATTCAATGGGAATGAATTAATGGATAAATGAATTTTAAGGCATAAAATACACAAAAAAATGAATGCAGGCTCGTTCAAAGTAAGGTGGTACCTGTCCAAAAAGGTTCTCAGTCACCAAAGAAAAATGCTAGCTAGTACAAACAAGTGCCCACTTATTGATGGAAGTGACAACTCGCTATAGTGAGCATGAAAAGTAAGCACTGCATTGTTAAAACTGACGGTGGCAAATGTTGAAGGGGAACTTCAAGAGTTTCATCCTGAATGGCCTGAGAAAGAAATGCAAAGGTTACGAGGGATTTAGTAATTCATGTACAGTGCATCACTGTTGCCTCTCTGTCCATTGTGAATGTGAATAATCCCCCCAAGCCCATCCTGTCTGCCTGTAATCTTAGGCTGCCAATGATGTGCAGAGTTCTGCTTTGTTTACCTTTGTTTTCCTTTGTGTAAGGCTACCTGGTGTTATGAAGCTATAGGAACATCTTAATGAAACCCTGATATGTTCATCTTACTCATGTTGTCAAGTAATACTTTCAACACGCAAGTGAAGATTAAAGCAGTGTAAAAAAAAAAATTGGCAAAATGAGAACACTATACATGATGACAGACCAAAACACACTGTGAAATCTGCCCCTCCATTCTCTTAGTTTCCCTTTATGACTGAGCCACGTTTTTTTATTTTTAACCACAAAAATTCTTATTTATTTAAAATAACTTATTTTATTGTTTTCAGTCGTTTTTTTTTAAAGTCGACCACCATCGAGAGGTTGTTGCCACATTTCTCTCTGATCCAGTTTAAGTAAATGTGCATTGCCAACAGCTCAACATTTACATTCAAGGATTTCCTCAACCAATACGACGGCCAACACTGGAGTCTATGCAAAAATGATTGTTGTATTTGCAAAGAGGAGATGAAACTTGGAACCAATTCAAGACATTGTCAGCGTCTGTAAACTACTTTTAATGCAGCTGAGTGCAGCAGGAGCATTTAAGCTTGAATGCTGTTTAGAGATCTGACCACAGCTCAGAAGACCCAACATGGTTCAAAGATTGTGATTTTATATCTAAACACACGTTCTCATTGATTCCCTGAGTTAATACATGAACGCTGAAGAATCCCTGGCTTTGATTACAGGCTTCATTTGTCATGTAGTTCAGTGTCTCCATTGTACAAAAAGGACAGTAATGCAAAAGAATGTCTGCGGTATTTTCCTGTTAACTGAAAAGCACACGGTAGAGAGAGTTAGAGGTGGGAGCGTGAGTTGAAATATATGAGGTGAAGTCGAACCCAAAATGTTCGGACGCATGGCATCAGAATGTTTGGAAAGTAGTTTGGGTTAATATATTCATAAGGGCTAACCTCCAGTACACCATACCATGATTTAAACACGGAAAGTCAAAGTGACAGGCGCAGAAACTGAGAATCACAGTCTGTTATGGCAAACCTTCTTTAGCTTACAGCCATTACATTAACTGCTGTGTCTTCATCGTCGAGGATCACAGAAGCTACTATACTTAAAATGACCACCATAGTGCTTGCTTACTCTAACATTGAATTAACACAGTCTGATTCTTGTTTCAGTGCTTTTTCAGAAGCATCTTCATAATTATTCTCTTTCTTCTCTTTGTCTTCACGTATAATTTAATAGACTTGATGGCCCGAATATTTTCAGCAGGATTTATGGGGTGATACTAAAACGGATATTTGTGTGAACGCTATGAGCAAACTGTCCTACTGGGTATTCAAATAACTTGTTTTGCCTTTTATATAAATACCCTTGGATTTAAAAAAGTAGATATCTATGTCTTTGATTGGATGGTTGTATGTATGCCATCAATTCAATGTTTTCCTTCATGTTTACTTATTTTGAACATAACCACTAATGTAGCCTATCTGTTTGTGAATGCAAGAGGTGAAGCTTACATTTCAAGTCATTTTTGTGAGTTCTTTGGAAATGGCAAATAAAGTGGATATTACTAATAATATTTTCCAAATGCATCCAGATGTTCTTTGTGTTCCTGGCTTGGATTAAACGCTTAGCAGGGAGACAGGTCGTCAGAAGGAAGGCTCCTCTGTGACTTTGCATGTGTTTTCCCTTATCATTCATCTGTGAACACACTGAATCCCACCTGATGGTGATTTTGTACGCCACAGAAACCTGAAACCATGAATTTTATATCAATAGGGTGACTATCTAAGCAGTGAATTCGTAGATATCTATTTACTTTATTCATTCATTTTCTTACGGCTTTGCTTCAAATTTGTCATGTTTGTAGGCACTTTATAAAGCAGACTTTGCACTACATTATGTGCAAGTACAGACAGCTTATCTCTGTGTTTACACCATCACACTGACTCTTTGTGCTGCGTATATAATGCTCGGTTATTCCAGTGTCATGGGGAAGTACAGAATGAATTTAGCATAGAATAGATGTGTGTGTATTGCAACTGCTGCATGTTTTATAACAGTGGAACTTGTGTGTCAAAACATTGGATTTAATGCCTCACGGCTTTAATATAAACATGTTAAAGGATTATTTTTACAGATGTTTTGAGATACAGGGTTTTTAAAAATTGGCTTTTGATTAGAACAAAAAAAGTATGTAATTGACGACACACAGCTTTAATATAAATTATGAATATTTTACAGATAATTTGAGATAGAGGGTTTTTGATTAAGAGTGAAATCAGTATATACTTGACAACATAAAGCTTTAATACAAAACTTATTTTATTGATAATTTGAGACAGTTTTTAAAAACAGGCATAAAAACCTGACAGTGAAAGAGGAGAAATGGATGAATGTATTTAATATTTTAGGAAAAGTGCTTTTAGTATAAAATGAGTAAAACATGCAATAGTCAAATCTGAGTGTCACAACTTTCACTTAAAAGTGTAGTTTTGCAGAGAAGCACAGTTTGCACAAGGATGTTATTATAATTTGAAATGAATATCTAAAAAGCCAATTTTAGTTTATGTTCACGCATTAGACGACACCATCTTTCATCCAAAGCCAGGTTGATTTTGAGACATGTTCATTTGTGTTATATGTTGTGTTGTATTTTGAAGGTGGGGGTTTCCCTGCTTGGTGACGGATCCGCTGATCCGGATTACGCAGACTGGATTCATTGGTTCACACGGACGCACCAGGCCTGTAGTTTGAAAGCTGTCTGGGCCCAAACGAGGAGCCACACTGCGAACAAAGTTACAGTATTTTGAAAGAAATTCAAGGGATTGTTGAGCAATTTAACTCGGAAAGACGCGTCTTACAATCGGGCCATGTGGCGGTGAAAGGGAGCAACAACCCGGCTGGATCCGTGGACGCAGTCGTGTTTTAAACAGCGGTGTTTTATTGCATCTTGACTTGAGTTGAACTCCACGCAAGGAGAAAAGAAAGCTAGTAGGCTAACGTGCTAGCGGCTAGCTAGCTAGCAGGGAAGCTAGCGGCGGCTATCCGGCCAACTCGCGTGTTGTTCACTTCCTTGTTGCACATTGGAGTGTGATGGAAGGCGAGAAGAAGTTTGTGAGAGGGAGACGGAGTTTTTTACTTCTACTTTAACACTGTCTGGTTCATGGATTCACATGCTTGCACGGACTGTAGCATTTCAGAAGAACTGGATTTTAAATTTAGAGGCTCTTTGGGCCTTTGACCATGAAATGGAATGCGACTGTCTAGCTGGACACAGTTAGCTGTTGGCGGCTAGCTGGCTAAACCGAACACCGTTAGCTAGCAAATCTGGGAGATGTCCGTCCTGGAGTACAATGGTTGAGTACCGAATTGCTCTATAACTAAACAACATATTGTGGATTTTATGTAACAGAATCTGCTGGCACCAAGTGTCTGTGGTAACTCACTTCATCTGGAGCTTAAACGAGCTAGCTTTGTAATGCTAATGTTAAGATTGTGACTTAGCTAGCTAGCTAGCTGGCTGGCTGTCTTAATTGTGAATTCGCTGTTACGTTAGCTAACTAGCCTGTTACACAGCTAGCCCAATGTTTTGTTCCGCGACACAACAAGGAACATAGCTGAAAGTATATAATATAAATATTGTTCTCGACGTGGCTGTAGCATTTATTTAGGAGATAAATGCCTAATTCGGAGGTGCTTCGGGAGGGTCGGGGACGGAGCCCCTCTGCTCAGAGAAATGCTAACAGGCAGGACAGGCGGAGTAAAGCAGGGAGCGGTGCTGCTCAGAGGGAGAGACACCGTGAGAAGAGGCGCTCATCGGTGTCCAGGAAGAAGAAACGCAGGCAGGCCAAGGAGAGAGACCTGTGGCACACCGGTACAACAGGGGACCCTGACAATGACCGGAGGAGCACTTTTGACAGAGAGGCTGAAATTCGGACATTGGTGGAGTATGATGATGTGAGCTCCCAGTCTGAGAGGTTTTCTGGCAGCCCCTCTCCCAAACTTGACCCCCATGCTGACCATCTCTCAGTGGACCGCCTCAGCGATGTGGACTTTGGTGACTATAATGGACCAGCATCCCCGGACAGAAACCACCCCAGAGACCGGGAGGGGGTCTGCGTTGGCAAGGACGAGCCAGCAAGAGGACCATCTGAGAGGAGCAGGCAGGAGAAGGAGCAGAGCAGGAAGAAGGAGCACCAGAGCCGTGAGAGAGACTCCTCCAAAGCCAGGAGCGGGGGCAGCCTGAGTGGCTCAAAAAACCACAGAGACACTACAAGGAGCAGTGACAGAAATGGTAAAAGGACATCTACATCTCAATCCTCACAGTCTGCAGATAAAAGGGATTCAAAAAGGCACAGGAGTAAAACAAGATCTGACAAAGAACCCCCGTCTGCATACAGAGATGCTCCACAATCTTACAGAGATGACCGTGACGACCTCAGGGCATACAGGAGAAGTCCTGGTTTCAAAGCAGAAAGTCCCTATGGGACATCGTATTCATATAGCTACCAGTCGCCTGGTGGTTATAACCAGCTAATAAGTAGAAGAAGTCCAACGTATGGGAGCAAAAGACTCTCTCCCAGTTCCACGTATTACAGTCGTGATACAGATGTGTACGGGGCATATGGTATGCCGAAGTCACCCAGTTCATACTCCAGCAACAAAAGGAAGAGATCCCCCGCGAGCCCAGTGAACTGGCGCAGGTCCCCAAGTTATGGCCGACACAGTCCATATGAACAAGGAGAGTTTGGTTCAAGTCC
The DNA here is from genome assembly GCA_037975185.1 of Centropyge bicolor. Classification (NCBI taxonomy): domain Eukaryota; kingdom Metazoa; phylum Chordata; class Actinopteri; family Pomacanthidae; genus Centropyge; species Centropyge bicolor. The sequence goes on along the minus strand of JBBMOC010000099.1, from coordinate 762,060 downwards.
GTATGGAAACCGCAGGAGGTCACGGAGTCCGTACAGAAAGTCCCTGAGCCCAAGTCCAGATGTCAGGTAAGTTCTGATAAAGCTGCTGCAGCAGGATGATGTGTTTAATTTGTTTGTTTTTTAATATGATGATTTATAATAAGCACTGCCTCTGGTTTGATGGTGAAGACTGGGTTTTGCCTCTTGATGAAATATTGTTCAGCACTAAACAAATTGTGCCAGCTACAAGATTCAATAAAAACTGGCCTGGCATTGATTCTCGACAGCATTAGTTGTAGATTTTTACAGTTTGAAAGGATGTCATGAGCAACCAAAGTACAAGGACAAAGTTGTAAAAAATAGTATTCATTGAGGCCTTATGTTTTCTTTCAATATTTACATTTGTGTGAATGCCTTCCAGTCTTGCATGTGACATTGTGCAATTTATAGCATGCATGTAATAACTTGCTTTGTATGTTTCTATTCATGGCACAGCATTCTTTAAAATGAGATAACATCTATATGTATATTTTTCAATTCATCTATGTAAATACACCCGTATATAAAGTTTGTCATGTCTAATCTAAAAATCTAAAAAGGTAACAATGTCTTTATTTTCCCAGGCGATCTGCTCGGTCACGTAGCAGAAGTCCATATTCATCCTCAAGGCATTCACGTTCTCGCAGCCGCCACCGCCACTCTCGCTCCCGCAGCCGCCCCTCCAGCCTCTCACCAAGCACGCTCACCTTCAAAACCAGTCTTGCTGCTGAACTCAGTAAGCAGAAAAAGGCAAAAGCCGCAGAAGCCGCTGCCAAGGCCAAGAACTCCAGCAACACTTCTACTCCAACCAAGGGTTCCTCATCGGCTCACCAGCCCAGCCCCAAGCCCAATCACTCATCCAGAAAGGGCCGCCCTCCCTCTCCACCACAACCAGAGAAAGGTCCCAGAACTCCCACGTCGAGCCAGCCGCAGTCCCCCTCTGACAAGTCATCCAAGAAGACCGCTGACCACCAGAGCAGCAGGGACAGAGACGCAAAGGTGAAAGATGACTCTGTAAATCGGGACAAAAGAAAAGCACCAGTACCTGGACAGAGCAAAGACAAGGAACGAGCCACTGGTCCACTCATCTCAACTCTGTCGTCCCTCCCATTGCCCCAAACAGTTCTTGAGCACATTGATAAAGGAGAAAGGTATGTGTGTGTGTTGTTGTGCCAGTTGACCTGAATTTTTTATACACCTTTATTACATGATTGTCAAGACACTCTCTCTCTCTCTCTGTCTGTCTGTTTCTTTATCTCCTGCATTTTTCTGCTATCAGCTTGAAGGACAGCTCACTCTCAGGGAAGAAAAAGTCAGAGAAAAAGGCACGTCCACTTCTTGCCGACTTGCCTCTGCCCCCTGAACTTCCTGGTGGCACGTCTTCCCCACACAGCCCGCTTGAGGATAAAAAGTCCCAAACAATTCGCAAAAGACCTAAGTATGTTACAGAGCATTTAGTGCTGTTCATTTGTTTTTCTACCATGTCACCATGTTTTAGCTGATCATCTGCGATCTTAAAATGTTTCCAAACTAGCAAGTTAATAGTGTTAGACAGTGAGATAGATTTTATGATATTTTACAATGGATATTATGATTTGAACTATTCAGTACAGCCCTAAGTGTCGGATTGTCTTTTCTTCTGCTGTTTGCTGTATGTTCACTTTGCTTCCACTGAAATATTTTTTTATAATTCTCAGAATTTGTGGCCCAAGATACGGTGAGATTAAGGAAACTGAGATCGATTGGGGCAAACGCTGCGTGGACAAGTTTGAGATAATCGGAATCACAGGGGAAGGAACCTACGGTCAGGTGTACAAAGCTAAAGACAAAGACACTGGTGAGTTGTTAGAAGATGCACGTTCATTCATAACTACTGATAAACTCATGCAGTAGTTTTGACATTATGTTCTTTCCTTTGTTTCATAGCTGAAATGGTGGCTTTGAAGAAGGTTCGACTGGACAATGAGAAAGAGGGCTTCCCAATCACAGCCATTAGAGAGATTAAGATTTTGCGACAACTCAACCACAAGAGCATCATAAACATGAAGGAGATTGTCACAGACAAGGAAGATGCTCTAGATTTTAAGAATGATAAAGGTACATCTTGTTTTTACTGGTAGTCGCTCTATGATTCTGCCGCACAACGCCCACCTGCTTAATACATGATCTTTCATGATGACTAAATCTTTATTCTCTCTTCTCAGGTGCATTCTATCTTGTATTTGAATACATGGACCACGACCTGATGGGTCTGCTGGAGTCTGGCCTGGTCCATTTCAACGAGAGCCACATCAAGTCTTTCATGCGACAGTTGCTGGAGGGCCTGGATTACTGCCACAAGAAGAACTTTCTGCACAGAGACATCAAGTGCTCTAATATTCTGCTCAATAACAAGTGAGTCCTCTATTTTTAAACTGAGACAGAATGAACAGCTTTTATATTCTATTACGTGACATTACACATTTTCCCGACCTACATTTAATTTGTTTTTTCCCTCCTAATCAGAGGTCAAATAAAGCTTGCAGACTTTGGTCTAGCTCGGCTGTATAACTCTGAAGAGAGGTGAGCCTCCTGTGTTCTCTGCAGATATACACCGCACCCATTAATCTTCACAATTATCTTCACTCCTGTGTGTGATAATACTAACAAACATACCCTCTTCTCTCTTGTTCTCATGTTCAGTCGTCCATACACCAATAAAGTGATTACACTATGGTACCGCCCCCCAGAGTTACTTCTGGGAGAAGAGAGGTACACACCAGCGATTGATGTGTGGAGCTGCGGGTAAGAGTGTGACTGATATTGGCTTTGAGTTCATTTACGGTATGTGACTCCATTGTCTGCCTTGTCATTTAGCATAATGATGAATTGTATCTTGTTTCCTCTATTACAGATGCATTCTTGGAGAACTGTTCACAAAGAAACCAATTTTTCAAGCGAATCAGGAGCTTGCCCAGTTAGAGCTTATCAGGTACGTTTGGACTAAATCAGGCAAAAAATATTCAGGTTTAAAATTTAGATTTAGGTCTGAACTCGTGTCTGGTTCCCACATAGCGGTGCACACACATGAGACAGAGACCTAGAGTTTCCGCTATCTAAAACAGGAAGAGAAAGCACTACTAATTTTTTCCACTGATCGTCTCAATCGACCATAATGCTAGATGTGTTTTGATTAACAGGCCTCACTTGTTTTTTCATGACTGCCTTTGTCAGAGGAAATGTGAAGGTGGTGATTAATTCGGCGGAGGCAGCCTCTGCTGCTAGAAACCCTCGAAGTTTGTACAGATTTAGTTTTGCTGTGAGCCGCAAAATGTCTGTCAATTTACTTTCTCATTTAATCTCATTCACTTTCCTCACTTTATTTACTTACAGTATTTGTGGCATAAAGGGAGGAGAGAAAATAAGCTCTATTTAGGGCAGATGTGATGACCTTTAAAGAAACGAGTCAGGCCAGTTTTCTGGGTGTTGTTAGAAGTCATTATAGGATATGTGGGTAATCACTGGTGCCTGTTATGCCCACACTTTACTGCATTCTGCCTAAACTAATGAATTTGTGTTCTTTAGCCGAATATGTGGCAGCCCGTGTCCTGCTGTGTGGCCAGATGTGATAAAACTTCCCTTCTTCAACACCATGAAACCAAAGAAACAGTACAGGAGACGGTTACGAGAGGAGTTTGCTTTGTGAGTCTATTTATGTATAATGTTTAAATGAATATTTAAAGACTAGAAGTGCATTGTACTGAAATGTTGTGCTTCTGTCGTCCAGCATCCCTCCGTCTGCCCTGGACCTGTTTGACCACATGTTAAACCTGGACCCCAGCAAACGCTGTACAGCTGAACAAGCGTTAGGCAGCGAGTTCCTCAAGGACGTCGACCCAGACAAGATGCCCCCACCAGAGTATGTTTGGCTTCGTGTTGCATCAACATGTTTATCACCAGATGACAACAGTCTCAATGTTTTCTCACCATGTTTTAACTGTTTCTGTCTCTCCAGTCTTCCACTGTGGCAGGACTGTCATGAGCTGTGGAGTAAGAAACGCCGACGACAGAAGCAGATACCAGAGGAACTGGCAGCCCCCAAGGCACCACGTAAAGAGCTGGGCCTTGATGACAGCCGCAGCAACACACCCCAGGGCTTCCCAGCTCCTGGAGGGATCAAAGCTCAGAATGCAGCTGCCTCTGCGCTGCTCGGTGAGTTTAACTACTGTTAGCATTTGCACTGTGTTATTATTAGCTTGTCAGTCACAGGCAGTGAACTTGGAATTGTGATTACCTGTGTGAAAGGTGCTGTGCGCTATGATTTGATGACTAAAAACAAGTATAATCATGATTTCAGAAAAGGGATGCTGTTGTAGTCTGTTGGTCCTTGTTCTAGTGATCAATCAGCTTGATTAGGTGGACCTGTTGTCTAACGTGTCCTTTTTTCATTCGTTTCACATGATGGATCGTTTATCATTTTAATTAGCATTAATGGGTCTTTAAAGTTACACTATGCACTCTTATTGTGATCGGTCCATTTTTCTCAAAATATTTTAAACTACAGCTTTCAATCAACCCTTATAAATGGTGGAAAGGTTGAGAAAAATCTAGTAAATGAACCTTGAAATTAGAATATTTCATCAAAGAAATGTGTTCCCAAGGTTAAGAACCTAACCTACATGCTCAGGTCACTGTTCTGTCTTCTCACAGACCCAAAGGGTCCAAACTCTCAGTTAACCCAGGAGCAGCTGGCGGTCCTCCTGAACTTACTCGGTCAGCCCACGAGTGCGGTCAGCACGGCCCAGTTCGTCCAGTCCATGAGCACAAAGGTCAATCAGGAAACATTACAGCAGCTCTCCAAAGCCCTCGCTCCCACAGACCCAGCTGAGCCTCCTCCTCAACCCACACCCACCAAGCCTCCCCAGCCCACTGCTCCTGCAGGAGTGCCCCGTACACCCCCACTGCCGAAGCCTCCCTCGCCCCCCATGTCTGCGCCGTCGGGTATTCAAGAAGGAGAGGCCGCAGCTGCCACGCAGACGGCCATGACGATGCTGCTGGCTCAGCTCCTCCAGGCTCAGCAGGGTCAGAGGCCGGAACCGAGTGACAGCGCAGAGGGGGCGGAGAGCACCAACCCTGCAGGAGGGGCACCAGGGGGGCCGCTTCTACCTCCAGAGGTCAAACAACCTCCAGAGCCCAGCCCAGTCTCTCCAGGTAAACCTCCGTCTGTTCAATCCTTTTAGTGGGACAGCTGAACATGGAGGGGAATATCTCTTCATGGAATTATTTTTAAAAGTTTTTAGCCATATGTCAATGACAGACTTGATGTAGAAGTTTAAAGAATATTGGCTTACCAGATGGAATCATATATATAGAAAACAGATCGGGCTGAGAATCCATCCCAGTTAAAGAGGTCAACAGGTGGAGTTTATAATAAATCAACACTTTTCCCAACCATCATAAAGATTTGGATAAGAAGTACAACAAAAATATAGAAGAAATAAAACAAAAATATATACGTTCAACATATCTAATATAATGTAATTTCTGTCCTTCAGTGTCTGAAGTAGGTGGAGTGTCCATCCTGCCCCCAGACCAGAGACCACCTGAGCCTCCAGAGCCACCTCCACATGCTGACCTGGACTACCGGCAGCCTCCGCCTGAACCCAAGACCGGCCACGCTCCCCCAATCGCATCTGCAGGTGGAGGCGATGGAGGGAGGCCCCCAGAGCCAGACTACCCACCTCTCCCCACTGCAGAGGGGCCTGGGTACGGGGGAGACTACAGCCATCCACCTCCTCCACCCTTCACTCCTGCAGGGTTTGGGGATGGCTACATGGGTCACATGATGGGTGGAGGCCTTCCACCTCACGCTCTGAGAGAAGTGTTCAGTGGACCAGGTCAGGCTGCCGGCTCCTCGTCCGCTGCAGGCGTTCTGGCCCCGGCCCACCCAGACCCCTTCCCTCCAGGCGCCGGGGCCACCGGGCCTGGCAGCATGGTGTTCACTGGGGACAAGGACCACCGGTTCAAGTACAATCACAGCCCCCTACCTGTGGAGGGACAGCCCAACCCCAGTGCTATCCACCTGTACAACCACGCCATGGCTAGGAAGGACGGTGCACCCCCTCCCCCACCCATCCCAGCACCAGGACAACCCTGGGGCTCCCCTTCCCAAGTCGGGGCTCCACCACTACCGCTCGGCTTTGCCCCACATGTGAACTCGACAGCAACAATCAGAGGACGAGGCCTGCCTTTCTGAAAGACTGGAAATTTGAAATGGAGACGTTCTTGACAATGGACAAAAGGCCGGAGGACTCATTTTTGAGCCTGAGGCCTCTCAGGCCAGACCAGGCGGATCTGGAGATGCACACTCAGTTTGTAATAACTTAAATCTGTGTAAGGCATTGTATTCTTCCTCAGTCTGGAATGTGGAGTCTGTTGCAGAAGGACAGCTGAATAACACCGGAGGAGCTTTTCTTGCTCATACCATTTTCATATTTTTTGTAATCTATTCTGCTGTCTTTTAAATTAAACTTTTACCTTTTTTGAGTGTACATTTATCAGGCCGGGTAAATTTTAAACCTCTACCTTAGCCTTTCCTGTAATTGCTCCAGGGCAAACTAGTATTAATGTTTTGCACTACTGACTGAAGTAGGCGGAAACTATTTTAGCTATGAAAGGAAATGGATGATGTGCTTTATCTGCACAATTAGGAATATGACCAGTAATGTAGTGTCCTCTTTTTTTATGGCGATGATTACGTTGAAACAATGATGGCTCAGTCGAATGGGTTGATGGCTTAGGTATCAGCACAGGGAGCTATTTGAGGAAAAGGACTGTTAGTTCCAGAGAGACTGGTAGCACTTGGACGACTCCAGCAAATCTGATGGGACTTCATGCAGAAAGGCTGTTCTCACTCTAAATTCCACACGCCTTTTTGCCCATAGGTGTCGTAAAATCATGAGCAAAACAAAAACACATAACCCAAGTTCAAAGAGGAAACAATGTCTTTTTTTTTGTACTAAAATGATTTTGTCCCCCTCCCTCCTCCTTTGGCAAATGTTTATTAAAGAAATGCCAACAACGTATCATTGTCTACTTTTTGTAAATAAGCGGTTGTAGATGCAGTCATAGATCCCACCACTGGATGGCAGTGTCACGTCAAACATCACCACACTCACTCACCTACAGTGTGCACTCATTGCAACAGATGAAGATGGCTTCTGTGATGTAGATTGACGTTCAGTGCTAATGTACTTGCAAGTAAGTCTCAGTCGAACCCAACAGACCTCAGCAGCCACGATTTGACTGCCTCTAAATCTTGACACTTACGCACCATTCACCAGATGACAAGCTCCTCCAGAAAGTCAGTTCAACGCAAATTGACATATTTTGGCTGCGGCGTGAAAACTCTTATCTTTCAAAAAAAATACACTGCCATGTCTCTGTTGATAAAGAGTCTCAGCGATGCTAACCTGGCAAAGGAGACAGCAGCACCCATCAAGTTCCAGACAGCTAATACACAACCTGGAACACCGATACAGAGCGGCACGACTGTCGGGGAAGAAAGAAAATGTTCCAATAGCTGACAGCTCCCGGTGGATTCAATCTTCAAGCACTTTAACTCATGCTTTGAGCTTAATGGAAAACAGTTTCTCAGAGATCACAAAGCAGTCCCCCTCAATGCTCCCTCTTAATGCCAACTTTGATACGAGTGTTTCTGGATGTCAGGAGACCTTTTCTGCCATTTTCACCTTTATCAAATAAGACGTTGCTCTCAAATAAAATCAGCATTTAAAAAAAGAGGAAATCAATCCTTGCACACAGTTTATTTTTCATTTCAAACTGTTTTGCTTTAGAAAAAAATAGAGATAAAACTCAGAAGATATGTTGCATGTTTCATTGGTTTATTCTTGATACTTCAGAATAATTCATAATGTACATCACATACTTCTACTGCAGATTATTATCAATGTAAAAATACAAAAACAATTATTTTCCTATCAGGTCCAGTTGAATCACAATGTAAAAGCTCCACCACATTAAGACACTTCACTGTGCTGCATTCAAGTGCAGGAAGATATTCAGATATTATGAGTTTCAGTTTAAACATTAAGCATTAAACTGACCTGAAATGCTATATGGAGGAGATCTATAACAAACTTGATGCACATACTGGAGCCACATCGTCCATGATCGTCTCCACGCAGCTGAAGCAAGAGACACACATCTGTCCTTTGTTTTACTCATCAAAGCCACATCTGAATTTGCCCCACGTCACGTTGCTGGTGAAAAAGTGATTATCTCAGAGGGGATCCGTTCTGCAAAGCTAATTCAGAACGTGGATGGCAGCTAGTCTGATTAATATGGCGTGGATGATGGATTGCTGAAAAATTTACGGCAGCTTCAGTCAGACGGGCAGCATCATATTTTTTTGCGCCTTGATTGAAACAACAGCGAGTACAATTTAAAGAGGAGATGAGAAGAAGGAGACAGGAAAAGTATGGCGGACGCTCATTTTTAACCACAGCATCACTCGTCACAAATGTTTATTTAAATAGGGCAATAATGACAGAGGGAAAAAAACAGATGCAAAATGTTTTAACTTCTGTAGATCTTTTTTTAATTTAAGGAAGAAATCCAGTGTTTGTTTCTCATAAGATCCTGAAAATTTTATAGTCAAATTAATTGACAGCAAGGTTCAAACATGTCAACAAGCTCCACTCACTGTGCACAGGTAATTACCCATAATTACCTGGTCACATGACTTGCTGTCAGGCTGTTACCTGGAAAAATATTTAATGGATGAATCCCCATCTACAACTTCCAAGGAACACAACATTCACAGTAAATCCACATTAGACCTGTTTCAACTTTGAATAAGAAGAATGATACAACTGTCACATCTGTGTGTTAAATATCAAGCCAGCAGCCTTAGTTTAAGAATGACTATTGGAAACAGGGAACAATCCAAAGGTAAGGAAATTCACAAAATTAACATCATATATCTTGTTTGTTTAATTCATACAAAAAAAATAAGACTTTAAACTTTGGCCTGGTTGTTTCTCTGTTTCCATCATCCGTCTTAGCATAGCAATCTTCTCTAACTGTCTTCTAATTGAATCTATATGATGCTGTTTTTATGGCTGCACCATTCAGACAATTGGAAATATTTCCTATATTTCAGACACACTTCCTCCAAAATTTTCAACGAGCTCGAGTGTATAAAATAAAGTGCTGTCAGTCGGAGTCACGCTCGGCTGTACCTGCCATGGTTTAAGAGGTTCGCTCGCATTGGAGAGCAGGAAACTCCACCTGGGATGGGAAGAAAGGTCAGCGGGAATCTGTCTGCTTTGTGTTTCTCTGCTTCTTTAAAGGCAGCTTAAGAAGCTTTCAGAGGGAGGAAATCAAACAGTCTTGCAGGGTGGTGCACAGAGAACAACCTGCAGCTCAGAGTCAACAAAACCAGGGAGATGATTGTTGATTTTAGAAGACAGGAAGTGAAGGCACACACATCTGTCTACATCAGTGGAGATGAGGTGGAACAGTTTAAAGTTCCTGGGAATTGGACATCAGTTTTACAGAGGAGCACTTGAACGCATCCTGACTGGAGACATTTCAAATATTTGTGCACGACCCAGAACATCATTGGTGCTCATCTACGGAGCATCAGTGAGTTGAGGACAATACGCACCCACATCCTGTTCAAGCTCCTTAATCCATCCTCTTTACTCCACCATGAATAATAGTTCATGTTTACGACTAATTATTTATTCATCTGTTTGTTTCGTGAGCAGCATGAAGGGACCACAAGTGGCATTTCTTCATGCAACCCCTTTGTTGCAGCCTGATAAATAAATGAACCTTGTACCTCGTACCTCGAAATGTCAGATTGAAAATAACAAATGCAGATGGGATGAATGTTTTCGTGGCGAACGTGGCTGCAGAGGAAGACGCACGACGGCCACACTGACAGGAAAATTGGCAAAAAGGGAACAAAAAAAAAAAAAGAAAGCGCTAAACAAAAACGTCTCACCACATAATTGGTCACAGCGTGGTCCCTCTTTTCTGCTGTATGACAGTGTTTACGATGTCCTGGTAGTTCCTCTTGTTTTCCCAGTCACACACACACACACACACACACACACACACACACACACACACACATACACATACACACAGTCTTTACTTATGTCATTTTTGGGGAATTCACATAGACATACATTCATTTCCTGGAGACTAACCTGAAGGACCTGACCTTAACCTAACCTTAACCTTAACTTAAAAATAACCTTCACCTAACCCTTATCTTAACCTTTGACCTAAAAATCATAGTTTTCCAAATTGAGGACTCAACTTTTGTTCCCAGTTGCACCTGCTGTCCTGAATCAACTGGTCTTGAGTCTCGTGTATTTCCCCAATTTGGACATAAGTGAACTTACACACACACACACACATTTGTATTACTGGGCCTTAAATTGTCTCCATTCATTCTCTAACTGAACCTTAAGCCTCTGTAAAACGTGAGGATCAGCAAAATGCCACACACACTTAACTTTAACACACATGGCAGGTCTTTGCATGCACACACACACACACACACACACACACACACACACACACACACACACACTGACTCTAAAAGCTGCACTTCCCAGTTGAGGCACAGTGTGGTGCTAAAGGACTGGAGAGAAGACAATGAAAATGAGAATCCATCTCAATCCATCAAGCAGATTTCATAAAACTTGCAAAACTGAAAAAATACGACCGAGACACACCTTCCATCCTTGAACCAGCGCCTATAAACACGGACACATGCCCATTAATAGTGACGTCTGACAAGCAGAGCTGACAGAGTGAATTCACTCTGCGGCCACTTGACGCCTTCGACACATGAGGGAGACTTACTTTAACTTCTTCAGCCCGCTGGCTCTTGTTGAAAGTGGAACGCGGCCAATTTCATTATGATCCACAAGCTTATCATATCTGGATAATCAGAGCTTTAGTCGGACCTCGGCTTGTTAACTCATTACTGTTTCAAGGTGGCCTGAGGACGGGGAGAGGCCCTACCTGAGCTAACTGTTGACAGTCAAATGGGGAAGGGAAATAATTAGGAGTTAAGGATGATTTATTGAAGGATTAATGCGCTGACTTTGAATTAACCTTTGAAATTTCGCAGTAACTGAACCATAATGTGACCCACAGTGCATCATGGCGCCTGAGGCCACGCTGCTCCTTGAAGAGGTGAGTCAGCTCAACTAATGGCAGTTTAATGGCCGCTGGTCAGACCTTGTTTTCTCTTTGTGTTTTAAAAGGAGGGAGGAAATGTACTCAGCTGACATTTTTAGATAATGTTTTGTTTACGATTTTTTAGGTTTTTCTTTCCGAGTGATTTCCTCCCCGGGGCTGCGTTCAAAGCAGTTAATTAAAATGTGAAATCTAAAAGTAGTGGCAGTGGGAAAAAAAAAAAAAAAAAGCAGCGTCGTCTTCCACATGCATGAGCAGCAAAACTTTCATGGTGTCAGTAATTACGCCTCCTGCATATTACTTAAGCTGAGGTAGAATACCAACCATTAGCGTCACTACATTACAGGGTGTTAATCTCTCTTAATGAGCGGTTTCTTTTTAAAGACTCGGCATTAACTGTGTAATTTCAGAGATAGTGATTTACCTAATATTCACCCAATGAGGAGAGTAAAGCCTTCAGAGTCGATCAATCACGGCGGAGAGTTAAAGGGCAGCTTTTCCATCCTGCTGCTGCGTGTCAGTGTGTGTTCAGCAGCGAGGTGACGCTCGGCCCAAAGGTCAGGCTGCGCCGACCTTCGTTGTGTTGTTGTCACATGTGGAGGCAGATCTGACCTCAGGTAATGAAACCATCATGTTACAGAAGGACCATGTGTTTGATCTTCTGTCAATGTGGTTATTAGAAATGTAGCTATTACTCAAGTACAACTCAGAGGTACTTGTATTTTACTTGAGTATTTTCTTTTCATGCCACTTTATACTTCAACTATACTATATTTGATAACTTAAGTTAGTTACTTTAGTGACTATTACAAAGTAATTGATTTTTTCATACAAAACATACAAAGAGCTTATAAGATATGATGTATTGTTATTAATCAACTACTGTACTTAATATATGCAATTAGGGCTGAAATTATTAGTTGATTAGTTAATTAAAAAAATCTTTTGAGGTTTGGACTCTTGGCTGGACAAAGAGAGATTGTTTCGTTTGTAAAGAAAAAAACTGACACTTTCACAATCCATGAACTCGATTAATGGGGTTAATAAGTAGATGAATCCACGATGAAAAGAAAATCATATAAAAGAGTACAACAAAGTTCCAATCTTACTTAATTAATGCACAAATAATAATAATATAATGATAATATAAAACACTTGTATTTTCCGCATAGAGTTCTCCTGTTTTTGCTCCTTTAATCACATTTATTGATTGTACTTGCATAATTTTACGTAACATTTTTAATGGCCTTGTACTTGTAACAGAATATTTTTACAGTGTAGTATTAGTACTTTTACTAAACTAAAGGAGCTGAATTCTTCCTCCACTGCTGTCATGAAACGTCCTACCTCCAATGTCTTCATAAGGAGGAGATTCGGCTAAATTACTGACACAAATGTACGACTCTCCATATGCACGTGTTCGTCTCTGCCTCCTCTCTGGCGCTGTCAGACGTAGCCTCACCTTCTCCCTGACACCCCCATTAACTCCAAGCATGAAGACAAAGGGCGCTCCAATCATTTACAGCAGATATGACCCATAAATGTCATGCTCAACTTGGCTTCACACCTTACCTTTGACACGTAAGGTCGGGCTCTTGTAAGTCATTATGGAAGTGAATTTCACCCTGCCAATCGGCGCCAACCGTCTTGACCCCCACGCTTGTTTCAGAAGGGCACATCAGAGCGAAAGCTGCCGGCGAGTGTTCGTTCACAAAGTTCGTCTGCGTGAAGCTTACACAAACTGGGTCCAAGCTGCACAAGCGTTTGTCTGTTTGTTTGCACTGGGAGCTGTTTGCGCTTTGAACGTGTGAAGAATGCTAATGAACGAGGAGGGTGGTCGTGTTGAGCTGGGAGAAGCTCCTGTGTACAGCCATCTTTTTTTAACCCCTCGTTTCTCTCTAGACACAAACTCACACATAGACTTTGGGTCAACACACAGATGTGAAGTTTGGGAGAAAATTTGAGATATTGTTCTGAATAATTTGAACACAAAGTCCAATCCTAAACTCGTGCATGTTGCAGAATTACTTTTTTTTAAATTTAAATAATTGAGTCACATTGAATATTTAAAGCCTGATTATGTAACTTTTAATAAACAACAGCTAAAGTGAAATGACACATTGAATTTCCCAAGATTCTCTTGAGCTGCTGCTTTAAAGAAATCATCATCTGAATGGAACTTTAGCACAACTTTAGTGGTCATAACGTCAGCAGATTGACTCATTAATGTCATTTATATAACAATATTTAAATCAGGTTAACATTTGATGACGTTAGCCACAATAAGCAACTGGTCATACAAGACCAAGTCAGGCTGTAGTGGCAAAAGCAAAGATCGACTTTATTGTTTATGTGTTTAACTTTCATTTGTAAAAGGTAAAAGATTGGAATATTTAATATTTCAAAAGACACATAGCTTTAAAATATTTCTCTGCTCACGGCTCATTGTCAGCTCAAGGAAAAAGAGTTTTATTATCTGATTTGTCACGATTCTCGACTGTTTTCCTTGAAGTTCAGAATCATTTTGCAGCTTCTGTGCTCCTGTCTTTTCCATCACGTGTTTTGTCAAATGCTTTTGTGGCTTTAATCTCTCTGCACTTCTATAATTCTAAAGAAGATAATGTAGTTATGTTTAGCTTGTAGCAGCTCTCTGTGAATCAGAATCAGAATCAGAATTCCTTTATTGTCATTATACAGGATGTACAACGAGATTGGAGAGCTTCTCCTTTCAGTGTAAGTAAAAAAGACAGATATATACAAGATGAGATGCAGACTTGTGCTCAGCACAATTGAGGCTCAGTGTACGATATGAGGTAGATGGTGAATATTGATGGAAATAGTCCAGACTTCTATGTTGTTCACATAATATTGCACAGGAGCAGATATATATTGCACAGACACCAGAATATGTATTAATTTAGTGCAAATCCTGTATTTACAGTTGTAATAAATCAATAAGATGCAGTGAGAAGAAGCAGCTCGTGTCCTGTGTAATAATCTATACTCTGGCCCTGACATGTTTTTAAAAGGATTATGGTGGATGGTGTTTGCAGAGTGGACAGTGTTAGATCAGTGAATCGCTGCTTTGTGCCATGTAAAATCTCATATCTCCAAGGTGAAACAAAGCCAGATGATCTGTGACAAAGGGTACAAGTGATTTCATAAAGCAACTTCCCACACATTACCTCCGTCCGGGCCGTGGCAGAAACAATCTCCAGAGCCATTAACGTAAATTGCGTAAGCAAACACAACTGCTTTTCCATAAATGTGGAGAGAAATATGAAATCAAGCGTGAAATGTGAGCGTTGCAATGCAGAGAATTATTGTGGCTCAAATTGAAACGGCGTGGGTGGATGGATACAAAACAGGCACAGCACTTTGACGTGCGTAAAGGTCGATAAGTCAATAAGACATCTTGTTTATGATTCACTGCCTGCTCCGTAGATTAAGCCTTGCCCAAATAGTGCACAGCCTGTGCTCAGCACTTCTGTTCGCAGCGCTGTAAAACCTTGACACGGCGCGGGAAGACGTAGTGCGGTGTCGCGTAGAGGCGTACATCTTGTTTCTCCACCGGCTCCTGCACAAACACCGTTCCCACGTTGAGTCTTAAGTGTTATTTCAAAATGAATATGCCGCAGTCGAACTGTTGACATCTTCCTGAGCAAACAACCTGTCAGAGGAAAACATACCGGCTCACACCCAGGACGCATATTTACCTGGAGGGAAAAGTCACCCCACAGACTCCTGAACCCATCAGGAAGAAGAAAAAACAACTGGTTGTTTATGGGAAAAAAAAACTGAATGCAGCAGCGATGGAGATGATTGGCAGCGTGTAGGGAATATTCCATCGAGCTGTCGGCAGCAAATTAAACACATACTGGATGTTTTTATACATTCATATACCAACAGGCAAAACATAGGAAGCAATGTGGTAATTAAAAGCAAATGATGCAACTTCAGAACAGCAACATTTCACATGATGTGAGAAGGAGGTTTTGAGTCGTCAATAAGAAATTCAGAAATCCCTGCACAGCGGTATCATTCAGCCGGCTGCAGATAAAAACCAGGCCATGTGAATATATCAAAGAGTTGGGTCTGGAAAAGCTTAAAACTTATATATATAAAACATTTATTTTATTTGAGGTCTACCATGGATTTTTGTACGTATGTTTCATCTTGCAGATAATATGGCAGCTTTTTTATTCTGTATTCTCTTTGCTTTGAATTGCACATGTATTCTGAAGTGTGTGAGTATATCTGTGTATTTATTGTGATTTCTCTGAAGGTGTTAGACTTCTTTCACTATCTTACTTCTTCTACGTCTTCTACCTGCAGAATGCATTTCCATAAACACAACCCTGATTCTGAAAACACATAGAGCAGAATGGGATAAACAATACAAAGACAATATATTTAATGTTGACAATGTCCCAACTTTTTGGGAATCTGGTTTGGAAAGCTTGACTTGTGTGTACATTTTTCTGGGTTCAGCACCTAAAACATGGCTCCTCCTACACTTCCCACAATGCAACTCACTGCTGGCTAATCACCCCCATCGTTCAAATGCCACATCCTGAGCTGTAGCACTGGATTTCTCTTCACACTTTGTGGTCATCTGAGTGATTTTCTCAGACTTAACAAACAGACAGAGGATATTGTATACAGCCGTGTTAGCGCGCTGTGTAGCATTACCCACGAGCAGTAAATTGAGTTTGACACGTGCTCCTCCGAGGGCCACAAATCCCAGATTTCCCAGTGGAAATGAGTCTTGCTCTCATCCCTTTTCCTCGGAGACGGAGATGAATCTTAAGGACAGATTCATTATCCAATTAAGGCTCACACCTGCAGTTGTTGTAGCAGATATATGTCTTTTTCCCCACAGTTAATTGGTGGGTAGACATAATACGTTTTCTTCAGATTTGTCAGAGATAAAAGTGGAAATTATTCGCACACTGTTCGCTGATAAATTCTCAGACAGAAAACAATATCTAAAAACGAGTGTTTGGATTCCATTAGGGAGGCGACAGCTCCAACCTCATTATGTTTGCTTGTGAATCACGCAGCAATAATGTCTTATGAGTTTAGGTTGCAGGTAAACGACTGCCCTTAGGTTGCTCTTTGAACGTGGCAGCCCATTTAAGGTGGAATGATTAGATAAAGGAGAATATAAAAAAGGATCCCTATTTCACTGCTCTTTTTAATCATGCATTTGACGTCACAGGATATTATGTAGCTCCTGGTTTCTTTTCTGATCTGACTGGGTGTTTGAGTGGTTAACTACATCAGGCACATTGCCAATTTATCTGGAGTTGTGGTGCGCGTTGGCAGCCCGTTGGACTGATGAACGCTCTCTTCTGAATCACAAATATCCTCCTCCGTCTTTAAAACTGTCGAAAATTATTGAGGCTCGAGGGGAGAACGCTGTCTGCCCTTATTACCGAGGCTGCTTTTTTTTTTTTTTCCATGAAACAAAATGTCCTCATTTGCATGCTTTGTCACCCGTGGGTTCGAGAAGTGTGTTTATGGTGCTCAGGGTTTAGCTTTGGGTTGATAGTGGAAGAGTCTTCTTCTGTGAGGAAGAAAACAAGCAATGAAAACACCGAGCTGTTTGATTTCTTTCAGGCGGGGAATAACTGAATATGTAGGTCCGAACAGGGAGCTGGATCTCAGCAGCTATGGGCTCGACGGGCCGGGTAAACCTTGGATTTCACTGCTCAAGCCATGTGCATGGTGCCGCCTTAACAGGGATATTTGGCATTTTAAGAAAGAGGAAAAGTGTAAGAAATGCATTAGAGACTAAAATCTGAGTCTGTACTATTTAAACAAAATTGAATTGAACAAATCACAAACAATGACTTAAATGTACATGTGTGTTTAAAGGAAAAACTCAGTGATAAAAATCTGAATTAGATGTTAAAGCAATATAAAAGTAGCACCTATTAAAGCTTCTATCTTGAAGAAATAATTCAGATACTTAATATCTTGTTGTGTATTTGCGGTTGGATTTTTGTGGCGTGTCTCGGGGCGTCAGCTGAAATGCTCTCTTGATTCTTATTTACACTGCCGGGAGATTTGCTGTCTGTCGCCGTAAGAGTCACTGGCTTCAGGCGCAGATGAAGATTGATAGCATCCAGATACATATTTCTCCAGGAAGAGGAACAAGTTTTGTTCTCTATGTTATGTTTATATTAAGCTTAAAGTGTTGGTTCAAAATTCTGGGTGCGAATTTGTTGCTGCCTTGAAAACATTGCAAGTCTCACTGTTGTCCACCATTTTGTTTTAACAGGAATAAAATTTGACACAAATGACAGGTCAGTCTGTGGTAAACCTGGTAGGCTTACGATAACGAGTGTTAGCCAACGCTTAGCCCTGCTTATGAGTCATTTGTGACCCTGTGTGGTTTTCTGCTGTAATAGCACTTTGTGTGGAGTGCTGAGATGAGGACAAACTGTATATTTAGTGCTCGGCCCAGTCTCTCGCTGTGTGATTAATGAGCAAGCAGACAGACAACCAGGGTGCATTCTAATCACCCACAAGGACAAAGAGTGATAGAGAGAGACAGAGGGTGTGAAGAAAGCCTCTAACTAATGGCTCCGGCAGCCTGTAATCGACGGCAAATCTAACTGGATCTGTAAAGGAAAAATCCGCCCGAATTGTAAAAATAACACCCTGATAAAATCAAGTCAAAAATCTGCCCTTGGACAAGTCAGTCTGTGTTTCTTCAAATAAAGAGAGAAGCTAAACTGTGGTGTATGAAATCCTTAATTTCACAAAACATTTTATTTATGCATTTACGTATTTACTTGTGAAAACAGCAAAGTTATGCACCATAAAACCAAAACAATCAGCTGAAAGATGCTAAAATCCTCTGTATTTTCCACTTGTTCCATTGTAATGCAGCATTAACTGTTTAATTTTCTATGTATAGCAAATGTATTGTGCACAAATTTCCTTTGGGATGAATTAAACTCCTATTTCTTTCATCTCATTTTTCATCCCTTTATCCTCACTTTAGCCCAGATTTTACGTCCCACCTCTGCAATATTTCAAGTCAGCTTTTCCATAAGAGTCAGGTTTGCTTTTCAGGCTCATTCGCTCTCAATGACTCCAACATGCCACAGTAAACAACAAGAGCTGCCATCAATCACATTTTGCAAAGCTGCATTCGAGAGCCACTATCAGGCCGCACAATTTGAACATTTTCTTTCAAATTAATGTGCACATTTGGGACCACAGCGAGAGCCAAAGGCATCTTACTTCCACTTTCTGCCTCCCTGATTCAACACATTTTTTTTTTTTAGGGCTCCAAGATAAATATTCATCTGTCAGTCACAACCCAGTGAAGCCGAGCGGCAAATCAGAAGCAAGTTGCTTCCATTAGCTGTAATCTGCAGGATAAATGTAAAATAAAGCATGATGGCACAAAATCAGCTCTAAATTGGTGCCCTCTTACTTCCTGCGAGGAATTTTCAAAATATTTGCTTTAAAGCACAATTTAGATGAAATGTTGTGCGATAAAAGTGCTGGAAAACGGCCCAAAGCGAATCAGGATAAGGGGGCAGCAGCAAATGTAATAAAAAAGGCCAATCATGCAGGAAACGTCCCGAAACAAGGACAGAAATGAGCCGTGTGGACGAAATATTTACAGCTGAGAAACTGGGTTAAAGCTAAAATACAAGTGGGAAATCTTAATGGTTCAAATCCAGTCTGTAGATATGTTTCCATTATGAAGTGCACAGGTCACCATCTGTTTTTAAATCAGCCAAATTAAGACTAATTCAACGGCAAAAAAAAACTGAGTCTACGCTTTGTTTTCAATATTAGAAAGAATAACTCCCGTCTCTTTTATTATCTCCTTATTAAAACCCAATAACAGTTTGAAATCAGAAGCCAGAGAAAACGGGAGTGATGAGAGAGATTCGGAAACACACAATGAAAATCGAGCGTCCGCGTTGGGGGGATGTATCGCCAAAAGTCACCATAGATTTAGGTGATGTATCTGCTGTCACTTTGTGCATTAACGCTGTGACCTTTTCTTCCTATTTCAGAAGCAATGTGGCCCGAGCTGGTAAGAAAGATGGATACGTAGAGGATGAAATCTGTCACAGGGAAAGAAATTGAGCAGGCGGTCTCTCCACCGCGGCGGCGGCTTCAGCGGCGGCACGTATAAACCACAGCAAATAACTCTGGGATGTGAAACGACCACATGCTATCACACAAAACTGTAATATACTGAAGTTGCACGAGAAAATGGACTGGAAGCGATCCGGAGGAGGAGGGGAAAAAAAAGGAAGCAAGCATTAAAGGAAGGGACAGAAAGGAAGAGCCAGAGGAAGATGGGTTTCGCAGCGGAGGAGAAATCGACTTCTTTCTTCATTTGTGTTCTTTTGTCTGGGCTGTTACATAATAGATCAGGCCAACGTGTGGATTGATTACGCTGTCATCGCCGGCGTTATCCCCCTTTTCAACGAATTTAATATTTGATTCAGTTTGTTATTCATGCTCTCAATTCTTCGCGATGCCATTTGGCTCCAGCGTCATTGTCAATTCATCTGGCGCCGTCCCTCGCTGTCATTAGCTGAATGCAATATTGAGGAACAGGCTTTTTTTTTTCTTCCCCTGAACTGTGCACAATTATTCAGCTTTCTAAGTTTTGCTTTCATGTTTCACATTATCCTTCTGTATTTTGATATTGAAATGAATAAACATTTCTGATGGAAGTACATTAACTCAAATAAAACTTTGAAGCGCTCGTTTTTTTCTTGAATAACTAAGGAAAAAAAATGCACTTTTTACTCCACTACATTTATGTGACAGCTCTACTTACTTTAGCCATCATATAAATGTAGTGGAGTAAATTTTACAAGCTTAAGATTTTACATTGAAAGCATGTGATAAGCTCATAAACTACAGTGCTACGTGGCTTAAATCATCACCAACCTTTTTGGCTGTTAGATGGATTGACTTGGAGTTTGGTTTAGACGTTCATGCTCCTCTCAGACTGAATAACATGAGCATCAATCCTCTGACTTTTCATCTGGCAGCATCATCAGGACACATTTGTCCAACACTTTGCTTTATTACTATGCACCTACAAAACTACTAATATTGCATGCAGGGCTAGTTAGCAAATGTTAGCATGCTAAAATACAATATCAAACATTATACCAGTTTAACGTCAGCATGTTATGTCATTGTGATTCATTATTTGGTATTGCAGTGCAAAACATGACACAGCAACCAAAACCAGGCAGACTAACAATATGACACATTTTAAATTTTGTGTCAATGCAGCATGAAAGCATCACATTGACCTGCTGCAACATCATCATTGTGGACAGATTCACTACAGACGTCCCACAACACATCAGTGCGTCCACAGTTTACAGGTCATTTATCTGGACTGGACTAAACTACCTGCAGCAAATGTATGTAAAGTAGTTCAAACTACACACATTGATGCATCAGCATCTACTGTCATACATCAATACATCAGAGTGTATCAGTTAAAGGAGCCACTTTTCTGCAGAGTGAGTGACATTATCTTTGATGTTTTAGGTAAAAACTTGTTGATATTTCTATAAATTCACTTAAAGATTATGAAGAGTGTTTGTGCATTGTTGTATTACTTTTACCTCAGTAAACCATCTACGTATTTATGCATATACTTTAACTGTAACCTCAGTGAGGCTGAACTCAATATTCTTTCGAGAAACAATCTTTCAAATGCCACCAGTCTGATTCCACTGCCAGAGGAGGCCCTGAATATGTCTGATATTTCCCATCTGAGCACTTCCCTCTGTGCTGTATATCCACTGCAGGCTCCTCCTGCTCCTCACTAACTGCAGGAGGCCGTGCTGTATTATTCTTTACTCCCCATCACAGGCCTCCGATGGCAGGTATTTACTGCCCCCGGCACACGACACACAGCCACATCATGACACACGGGAGCTGAGTCAAGCACCACTGGCACCAAAAGAGAAGAGCATTCATGTAAGAGCATCGTGAGGCCGAGTGTAGCTCAGCTCAATAGTAAAATGAATCATTGACAGTCATGAAAATGTGAGTCTGAGGTGGCGTAATCGGAAGGGCTATAAAATAATCCTTATTGCAAAACAGACCCAGTTTCATATTTCAGATCTTGTGGTTTTTAATGTCACACTAAAAGTCAGATGTTTAACCTGAGAAAAAATCCAGGCATGGATGAAAAACTCACACAAACAGATAAATCCTAAAGGAGCAACTTTGTGGATTTTTTTTTTTTTTTTGGGTGGGGGAGGGGGAGGAAAAGAAAAACTATCCTGTTGATGCACACACATATCAGAGATATGGAATCTTTACTTTGTGATGAATAATGTTTTTTGATCACGTCACGCTGTGGGCTCCTCGCCAGGAAGGGAGCTGAACTCTTTCATTGCAGCAGCTTCCAGTGGGTTTTTAAAAAAATTATTTTCCTGCTGGATTTCCACGATGAGCTGAGGGGACTTGGACGCGTAAAGCCCCGAAGACTTGGATATGTAAGAGACGCGAGCACATGCTGCGCTAGTCTCTTGGCACCTGAATTCCTCTGCATGAGCATATGTACGCTGGAACGGATGCACGACTCCAGCCCGCTGAGAGGTGAGCTGCATGCTGGGATGGCTGAGGGGCTGAGCGAGCCCGCCCCGCTCCTGTAGCCGCGGCTGAAGGTAAGGGTGCTGTCTCTTCGGATGACCTCCATTCGCCGCGGTGCAAAAGCGCGGATGTCCGTCACGGTATCCGGCGGGAAACTTCCCCAGTCAGTTAACAGCCGGTGGGGAGGAACCGTTCGACAACACGAGCAGCGACGAGAGGCTGAGGAGTCGCTGCGAACCATCCACCGAAACACACTGCACCAGGCTGCTTAAACAAGATATGACACATGCCTCGTTCCCTTACGCCAGCCCATGACAAGTGATCAGGCAATCTCATAACTCATGCAGCGCGGCGGCGGCGGCGCATTCATGCACACATTTAAATACATCTCCATATACAGTAGCTTCATTATTTCAACATTTAAAAGTGTGATAGCTCGTCTTTGTCACAGTCGATCGAACCTTTTCCTGACGTGACAAAAAAAAAAAAAACACATTTGTAAAAATCAGCCAATGAGTCGGCGCGTCAGGCTCCAGAAATAAACCGCCAGCGATGTTACCGAAAAGTGTTTGGGAATGCATGAGCTGTGACCTGGAATTTCAAATGTGATCTTATAAACTGCAATTCATATTTGATGGGGTAATAGAACATGAATTTTTCACTCGGCGGAGAGAGAGAGAGAGAGAGAGAGAGGAGAAGATCTGTGTGGTTTGTATTCATTTCACTCTGCATTTCACATTTGGATTTCAAGGCTCTGTAGCGTGCAGCCACACAGGTACATGCACACACACACACACACACACACACACACACACACTCATATCTGGTGTCTGTGTGGCTCATTCTCTCTCCATTAAAGGAATAGTGTGAGATAAATATTATTTGCTTTCTTGGCAGGAGTGAGGCGAGAATCTGACACCGCTCTCGTGACTGTGCTGTAAACATGTTCATGATGCCACAAACATGCAGCTTGGCTCAGTTTGAATTTAACAAAATCCACATACCAGCGCCTCTGAAGCACTTTTTCAATGCATTCTAACTCGTTTGTTTGAGCCGGACAGAAACTGAAATATAAAAATGACAGCTCACGGTTTAATGGGGTTAAGCGACAGATTGTTTCTTGGTCGGGACCAATGACCTTCTGGAGGCTCTGCTGGTTCTCAAGCTGCTGGTTTGGCCAAGAAACAGTTGCACACAGAACACAGCTAAATGCCTTTTAACACTATTGTTTCTGTCTAAATGAAAAAAAAAGATATATCTTGTTAATTAGTAAGGTGCTGATTTTGTTTAGACAGAGCCATGCTAGCTGTTTCCCCCTGTTTCCAGTCTTTATGCTAAGCTAAGCTAATTACCTCCTGGCTGCAGCTTCATATTCACCATATAAAGGTGGCAGTGGTATCGATCTTCTCATTAAACTCTGCAAAAAAGTAAATGAGCACATTTCCTAAACCATCCCTTATACAACACAGTGACTATATGAACCCTATTCTAACCGTCCCCTCCCTTATGCATTACTTTAAACCTTCGTGTGGTGATGCATCTTTAAGGAGTCCAGGTTACTGAGGACACGGCGTTTATTTTCAGATACGGGTCCGTGAAGAGACAACAGCCAAAGATCGTCTTCTATGAGGAAACTGTGCCAAAGTGGTTTCATAAAAAGAAATATTTATACCCAGGCTGCTTATCACCCAGCAAATGTCGAGAAGTATTAATATGTAACATCCTGCAGGGCTCTCCAGGACACTTGCCATGGCTCCAAAGAGGGAGAGAGCCTGGTGTTATCGAGGCTTGGCAGCGTGACTTGGTGATGGTATCGGCCATGCTGACTGGATTCCATTAGGCAATGCCCACATCTATGTCTACTGAACATATTGGCTCGCGCTGCGGGGGGAGCGCGGCGAACGATAGGCCTGCAGTCATGACACATGAGCTATCATCCACCATCCAGGAAGGCATATCAGCACACACACATTAGTTTACTGCAGACCTGATGCTGCGCTGCGAAGATTATAGGAAGTCTTTCTCTCCCATATAAATCACACTTTATTGAAAAAAAGCAGCATTTAGGATGATGGGAATATTCTTCAGAGCCTTTTCCCTTTTTACACCCTGACTACTTCCCCAAGTGCCCAGATTTCTCAACACTAATAGGATGAGTCATTCTCCCCCCCCCTCTTGCCTTTGTATACACAGAGCTGCTGATTTAAGCAGAAGATTTGCATTGCAAAGACAGTAATAGAAAAATTCAAAAAACAGAACAAGGGCATAATGAGACAGCAGATAAAGGATAAGTAATGAGAGGCAGTTCCCTGTTAAATGCACTGGTCCTCGGAGGTCAGGGATGTGAGTCTGACGGCGCTAAGCTGCGCGTCTGCATCGCGTCGTTTTAATGAGCCTCACACTCACAAAGTCACGAACAATTAAATGAAAATCAGAGAGTTTGAATTAAGTCTAGTCACTTGCTTAAGGTATGGCCGGGTCAGAGCTGCAACATGGGAGATGAATATTAAAATTCAGAGGAATGATGTTTCATGAAATTAATGTTAAACAATGCATAAAGTCAAACTTTGCTTTCTTGCTCAGAGACAAAAGATGATCAAAAGCACAAAAACATCAAACTCTCAGATGAACATGTTACATATAATTTGTTGAATCTGTATTAAAATTGAAGGGTAAAAACAAAAAATATGGGCAAGGACGCTGTCAAGAAATATCCCATAATGTCAAACCACATCTGGAAATTTTGACACTTCAGTTCTTGTTCATATTAAACAATAAGATATAGCATGTTTTATAAATGCTGATAGATGGATTTTGTTACCTTTGGATAGTTTTCATACTAAGCTAATATAACCTGCTGGTGTTTTGCTCCATCTTTCAACATTCATGCATCTCAACAAGAACATTTTATTTTGAAATTCTCTGCAGCCGAAATAATGAATAATAATGGTGATGTAAAATTTTTTGGAGAATTTAAGACAAAAGCACTGAAAATGTTCACACAGAAACTTTCAAACTACAACTACAGGCCTGAGTTGACACACAGAAGTTTTTCTACACAAACAGTCTCCAAGGTAATTCCTCTGCTGCAGAACGGAGCAGCGCTATGTGTCATCACTTGAACAGCCACCTCTCTGCTCGCTTTTTCCTCCCCCTGCCTCTCTCTCTCTCTTAAAGTCTGCTTTGTTGTGAATGTGGGTGTTCATTCATTTTCTTGTGCGGCAGCTTACAGGCTCAGGCTTGAGTTCACAGTTCTCCCATAGCTCAGACAAACACATTGTGTAGCCTGTTAGGATTATCTACAGAGGCAACGAGCTTTGGAGACACTGCCAAACAAAATCCTAATTACACCGAGTGCACTGTGCTCTTCTACCAACATGGTGTCTCCAAAATGTTCCTACACTCAGAGAAATTTTACTGCGCTCTACTCAATTTAATCTGTGTAACAATATTACACGCAAAAATATTGAGTAAATTTGAAAGCTGTGAAATCTGTTAGATTTACTTTATGAACTAAGTAAAACTAATTAAAAAAATTAAGTTAATCTGGCTAACTACATTGAGTACCATGAAATCTAAAATTTATTTTATTTAATTAAAATTTTAAGTCTATGCAATTGTAACCCTTAGTTCGAACCACTCAAAAAAGTGAGTAGAAAAAATTACAATGTTAGGTAGATGTAACTGAAAATGAGATTATTTTTTAACAAAACAAATCTGTAATATTTATTTGATGTTTTTAACAGAATGTAATTAATAATGGAATATCAAATATCAGAATAAATATGTTCTATTTACTTAAATTTTTAAAATGCATTTTTTCTTTAATCGATTTTACTTCAGGTCAATATATGAAACAAACAAAAAACAAAATAATTCTACATGCCAACATTTTTCATTAAACATTTATTTGTCTACTTTGACAAATATGTAAAAAAAGAACTATCTCTGATCAGATTCTTGAGATTTCTCAACTTGCATTTATAAACGTGATTTTGATTTTCAACAATATGGCACCCGGCTGAAATGCACCAACAACAACATCTTGACATCAAGACTCCTGTCTAAACATGAATCACATTAAACGTCCATACTTTGGTTAGGTAAACCTCTCAATGACAGCTTCCCTCGATCAGAGAACATCTTACAGAACAGTAGCCAGCTACAACATACAGAGGTCACTCTTCACACTTTGAACTGTTCTCACCAGTGAACATGACACTGTTCTTGTGAGCATCTGGCTGAAATGGATGTAGCACATGGCTGAAATGCACCAAGAACAACCTTTTGAAGACATTAAGATTCTTATGCAAACATTAACACATTAAACTTCCATACTCCAGACAGGTAAACCTCGCCAATGCAAAATTCTCAGTCATCACTCAATCAGAGAGCATCTCACTGAACAGTAGCCAGCAACTACACACAGAGGTCATTCTTCAGTCTTTGAACTCTGATGGAAAGGTTTCCGGAATCCAGCTCCAGCAGTACTTTCTGGAATACCTCAAAACTGTATTTGAGGTTCTTGGGGTATCGCAGATCCAATGCATAGGTCAGTCCCATCAGATAGCAGCAGGCTCTGCTAAGATCCCCAAGACTGCTGAGGACGGTGCTGCCCTCAATTACAATGCCGACATCAACTGACCCATCTTTCCGCAGCAGGTAAATCTTCATCACCTCATCTGCCAACTGCTCTTGAACGCTGACTGATCCATCCGCAGCATCCTGCAGATATTGTAAAGATAATTGTTAAGAGCTCACTTTCAACCTGCATGTCACAAGACAAATACCACCTACTAACATAAAAGAGCAGAGCAGGACATTAAGTGGAGAAAAACACACTAAAAACATATCAGTTTGGTTCAGTGGCGGCTGGTGATGGTCATGAAAACTACAGTAATATACGAACCTCGAAGTCCTTGAATAGGGCACTGGCATCTTCTGCAAGATAGTCAATAAGGCATCGGATGACAACCTCCCTGGTCTGCTGAATGGGGATTCCACTCTGCCCAACAGAAAGTATTTCAACTAATAAAATGCAACACTACACATTGAAGCAGGGCTTTGATTCATTGGAAAAACTTAAGTGGCGAACCTTTCAATTGAATTTACATCAGAAAAACTGAAAAAAATGAAGTTGGAAAGTAGTGATGTCAGAAAAAAAAAGCGGATTTTTTTGCATATGACGAGGCAGAAGCCAAAGCAGGCGGATGAATTTAAATGGACATTGTAGTGAGGTGTGCAGAGGATGTGAGAGATTGAGGGACAGAAAACTAAGGAAGAAAAAGTAGTAACTGTTAAAGGGGTTGTATGTAAGACTGTGGCTAAAACTGTTGCTGGAGTCAAATTCAAAAGAATCAGTACTGCAACTATCAACAGTCAGAGGAATGAAGCAGCAGTACATCTATATCTGTTATCGCAATAATATTTGTTCAGGTTTCTGTAGCTTAAGCAGGTGGGATGGATGAATATTTAGCTTTTTACTCTGACTTACAGTAACTATGAGCAGAGTTCATGTCACTCAGGTGATCTGCGGGTTATTGTTTCACTTTCACTGCCGTGACACTGACACACACACACTGTAATCCCACATCTACAGATGGCTTGTTGTCAGAACAGTATTTCGAATGAACATGATTTCTTAGTCTCTGATGACATATTGTGTGATTATATGTTTACTTGATGTGCATTTCATACATACAGCTCCTTTAAGGAAGACTTAAGGATAGGATGAATAATGAATAGGAGGGAAAGTCAGAGAGGATAAAGGTAAGTTGTCTGATTTGGATATTAAAATGTTATTATTGATGGTAATTAACTTAACAGAGAGAAATGTGAATGAGACACATGGAACTATGATTATTGCAGGTAAGGTACAAATTGAATAGGTGGAAGATAATTTTTAATACCTGAAGTAGAACACTCATTTGTGCTTGAATCCTTGCTCCTACAGCGCCTTTCTTTGCTTGAAACAGGGACAGCAGTTTCGGTGTATACAGGTCCAACATCTCCATGAATTTTGGCTCAAGGTTCTGTTTTGTGAGCCTTTGAAACTCTGCGCTAACCTGAAAAAGAAATATGAAAAAAAGAGAAAAAAGAAACAGTGACAACAAAAACTTGAGCCCCTAGTTAAGTATAACTGTATAATTGTGAAACATACAGGTTTTCAATTCCAATTACTCACTTGTGAGACATTAAACAAGGTCGGCCACCTGTCCTTGATGTCACTGATGCTCATCTGTAGGTTGACAACATCATGTCTCCTGTGTGCAAAAGTTCTCCACATCAGGTCCTTGATGACTGTGCTGTCTCTCTTCTTTGATTCGGCGATTAGTTGGTTTCGGTTCAGCTCCTGTTGTTCCTTACTGTCTCCTGCAGGATAGTGTGGAAGAAATACCACTTCTCCTTTCCGTGCTTTCTTTATGTTCTTTGCAGCAGACCTGTCATTTGGGCGCTTGTTCTTGAGGGAGTTGCAGGTAACCTCAGGAAATCCAAGGTTCCGGAGCTTCGACCTGTAATTTCCCATCTTGTACTTAAGTGAATACATCCACCCAATCCAGCCATTACGACTGCCTAGCTCTGTCAGGCATGGATGTTTTTTGACTAAAGCCTCTGCAACCTCACCAATCTGAAGGCCTGTGGGGTAGGGTGTGTAGCTGTACATGTAGTCAGCTAATTTTTCCCTGATTTCACATCTGATCGGAACACTGTTCAGCACAGTACCATCTATGAGAAAGTCTTCATTGGCATTCCTCAGTATTGCCTCTGTGGCCACAGAGAAAAGTGGAATGCTGATTTGCTTTGGCCATGATGTCGTATGAGGGCTTGCACGTGGGGACAGGATGATAGTGTCTTGTGAAGACACTGATGCGTCATCTGTCTGGTAACCTGCTGTTGTGTCAGTACTAGCAGAAGTTGAACTATCATTCATTACATCTGTCTCATTTTCAGTCACAATAGTCAATGTAAGAACTTCTGACGGAATGATCACAACTTTGAGTGTTCCCTTGTGTTTAACCTGGTTAGTAGTATGGAGGGTGAAAAAATCACCAAAGTCCTCATCTAGGTAATGCAGGGTAAAATCATCAGTGAGTTCAAATGTCTCTTTCACAGTTTCATGTAACTGTTCTACAGTGCTAGGCATTCCTGAGGGCAGTGTAAGCTTTTCACTCCGGTGCTCTATAAGAACTTTCAAGGCAACCAAATCCATCTGGACAAAAACAGGAAAAAAAACATCAAATCAATCTGAAGGAAGGAAGGTGTTAGACATTTAAGACTCAGACTAATCACCTAACAGTGGCAAATAATGTGACGTTTCAATGTCACCTTGTGTTGTCCTCCCACAAAATAAGCCGTCAAGGGATACGTGTCTCCAAGTTCATTATGCTGTACGAGGGTCATTTTCCCAGAGTGGTCCAATGTAAATGCCCTAAAATGTTCATCATACCAGCTGTTAAGCATTTTTACAATGAAACTGACACTGTCATCTACAACAACAATTTGTGAAATCATCACAAAATCAGTTAAACCACCAGTTGACCCATGAGGCAAAACCATCCCAGCATATTTAGTTACATGCAGTATGGCCACATTGGTCAGATTCACAGAGGTGTGAGTTGGATAAAGTGCCTTAAAAGACTGTTGTATTTCCATATCAAGTATTTCTAATGGAAGAGCGGATATTTTTGTGACACATACCGCAGGTTTCAAAGCATTCTCTTTTGAACTGTAAGCCATCCTCATTTGGTGCTTTGAAGCAAGTTACATCACTACATTTCTGAAGTTGTTTGTGTGTCTAACAGCTTGCTTAAAGAAAGAATGCTTTGCTTTGAAACGCATAGTCCAGAGGCTAACCAAAGGACCAAACCCTCTTATCAAATCAGGGTAATTGGAATTGTGAATCAGGAATTGTGGGATCTAGACAAGTGTGTACGAAGGCTACCCCATGTTTTAAAGGAGCATGGACAGCTTAAATGAAGACAGGGTATAGCCATGACCATAGGTACCGTGCTTGACTCGATAATGCTTGAGAAGCTCCCCTTTTGAAGAATCCTCAAATGTGCAGAGCTTACATTGCCAGCTCATGGGCCACCACCTTAAAAAGAAGGATAAACAGTGTTACACTGTTTGTTGTTTTTTTTAAAGAGTAATTAAATGCTGTTTCATTTCATGTACATAGTTTTGGATATTTTTATCACACAGTTCAAATAAATGAATTAAAATGCACATTGATGTAAATTATATCTACAACTATAATTAATAGAAAACATTAATAATAATAATAATTTTTTTCAATGAAAACATGAATTAATCGTTTTAATGAATGAATGAATGAATTTTATATTTGTAATTTACTTCAGATTTCAAAAGTATGGGGAAAAAGATAGGTCTTTTTGCATATGAAAAACATTCTGTACATTATTAACAGATGCCATTTACCTCCTCTGTTATGTCTTCGTTCACCCTCTGTCCTTCAGCAGTTTTAGTGCTGCATCTGTGTTGGTGCTGCAAAGGAGACATTAACATTTTAACATGCTTGACAAAATAATTCAACCTTTACTTTCTCTACTGTAGGTATCAAGTGTTTCCCCAAAAATATCATTAAAAAGTATTGACAGCTCAGAACCCCTGTACCCCACAAGAGGAGGCTGAAAACCTCTTCAATAATACTATAATTCCGGACAAATTTTGTACCTACACCGGCACCAGTCCCTCCACCAACACAAGAGAGTGACTGTGTGTGTGCGCGCGCGTGTGTGTGTGTGTTGCCTCGAAAGAGAAGGAGAACTCGAACGACTAAGTTTACATTAATATTGAAACTCTGATACAGTAAGTAAATGACGCTAAACTTTCACAATGGGGACAGCAGGCAGTCGGAGGAGATCGAGGTACGGCTGAAGTCACTGATGTGACTGAACTTTCACTTTGAAAACGGCAGCTTTCCCTCCAGACTCGCCATCGTTGCAGCTCAGCTCAGCTCTGATAGTTTGCGGGAGTCGGATCGCTCCGTGTTGACTTAACACGGCCTCTGCTTGGTTTAGCGTGAAAGCTTACGCTGCCTTAGCCCATAGAGCCAAACCGAGTAAAACCGAGTAAAACACAGCGTCCAAATACACAGAGAGAGAAAGAGAGGGCGCGGTGAAAGCCTAACTTATACCTGCGCAACTGTATATTAACCGAATGAACCATGTGCTAACTTAGCTTAGTAATTTGGTGGCTAGAAAACTGTCAACAGTTAGCAGTTAACACGTTAGCTTATGCACAACAGTATGATGGCGACAATATTTAAAAGAAAATAACAACACCCAGTAATATATGAGGGAAGACAGGGTCCCTAATGATTTAAAAATTTCAAGTGCTCTACTTACCGGCATAGTCCTCCATAAAAATTCGCCGTGGTCGACCGTTGCTTGCCTCCTGTTGCTTCAAAATGCCGGATAGATTTCCCATGAATCCAATCTTTGCCCGCGAATGAGGAACGTCATGGCGTTTTGCGTATAAAAAACTTACTCATTTTCTTTGATTGTTGTTAGATACGAAGACTATTGAGTTAGAGTGAGCAATAATTAAAGTTCTTGAAACTGATCAGTAAATTGCTCCACACTCAAATATTTTCCCTCGTATTTACAGAAAATATTATGAACATGTGAGAAATATAATAAGTAACTGAAACACTCAATTCTTTTTGTGAAATAAACTTAAATAACACATGTAAATTTAAGACAAAATTAGCTGTTAGATTTTTAAGCATTTATATTTGTATGTTCAACTCAAATAAGCACTTAAGTGATTTTCAGAGATTTTATTTAGGTAGTATACCTTTTTATTATAGTGATATTTACTAAGGCCCTGGATCATTTTTCTGAGTGTACATGAGCAGCTTGGCTCAGCGAAGTGTTGTGACAACAGATACGAATCTTGGCGGATCATTTCTTAAGATGGAACTTTTTAGCTTTTCATTAAAAAGTTTGAAAATGGCACAGCCGACATGAGAAAATTCTATATGATATGAAAACAAACTGTGTCCACTGACCTATTTTTTAAAATTTCAGTTCGTCTTTGCTTTTTTCATATTGTCACAAACGCAGCAGGCTTATGTGTGAAAACCATAAAAACCACATGTAAATGTTTGGTGCCTCCAGAATCCCAAAGAAGAGCCTCTGTCACACAGACTGGGACGTTGTGGCTTTTACTGATTCAGGCCTTTAATTGCCCAGTGAACTGTTCAACTGTTTGAAGCCTCACCACTTTAAATAATTAATAGAAGGAGAGCAAAAATGTGAAATACTGTCGTGACAGTAATACAGTGAAAGTACAGGGACAGCATCAGTAAAAAAAAGGGGGAATACTACATTCAAATGTATTCAAAAATATAGGTTTAGATAAAGCTTATTGAAATCATGCATGCATGTATTCAATGTAAATTTTCATGAAGTAGCTGCACAAGACGCTAAAATATTCTGCTATACAAATGAGCAGAAATTGGACGGGCTGTTTAATATTGATGCGTTAGCTTGCCTTGTTTTTCAGGCAATTCAAATAGTGTTTATTCATATTTCTCCAGCATGTGTTTTGTTGTAGAAATAAAGGTCTGAAAATGTGACGCTAATTATTTTGATTGTTTTATTTTTGGATTTGAACATGTGAATGCAGCATTATTAACACGACCTGCCTTCATTCATTCATTCATTCATTCATTCATTCATTTATTCATAAGATAAATGTAACCCTAAAGACACAAAATACGACTTAAACATACCAGGTTGAGTTGTGACCATTAGCAGCAGTATTGAGCGATGCATGATGCCACATTGTTAGTGATATAACATGATACACATTTCTGTGAAAGCTAGCATTGATATAAACAATGCTTCTGCCACAAAAAAACCCTAAGAAAATGTTTAAAAAGGTAGGAGAAGCATTCAGTATAGTTGGATGCACACTGTGTGTTTTAGTGAGAGACTCTGAATATAATCAGAACCCTGCTTGCACACAGTGATTAAGTGCTTTAAATGCATTGCAACTTGCGAGTAACTTTGGTGAAAGTGTATTTTGTGTGTGTGTGTGCCTGTCGGTGTGGGCCTCCCGTCCCCCGGCGCTCTCAACACGAACACATGCTGGAACACACAGACATGCCTCGGCTCTTTTCTTATCTCTCATTAGGATGGCCTCAGTCGCGTCCTCAGACAGCCAGGCAGCCAAGCACGGCAGCCATTGGCAGGTCTGGGAACGAGGTAACCTGATAGTCTGATACTGTCGAGGTATTTGCTTGGAGAGCGGGAGGCTGCAGTATAAATTGGGCATTGGGCTGATGGTAGCAGCTCTGTCATGCTCTCCATTGGATTTGGGGATCGGCTTTACTTTGGACTTCTTATACTTTAGAGGGGAGTATTGTATTTCTTACTGCATTACATTTATGTGACAGATTTAGTTACTCTTCATTTTTCGGATTCAGATTTTACATAAAACACTTAAAAATACAATGTTAGAGATTATTGTTGATTTTTGTCCTGAGATCTTTTTCTTGAGACATTTCAGATATGTATGACTTGTTCTACCAAACAGACGCTTCCTCTGAACTGCTCAGATGGTTTCATTCAAATGATCTTAATAATATTGCAGAATAAAGTGTAGATTAGTAAAAAGTCCCAAAAATGACTTCAGAGTTTTGTAGCAAAACATGTGCTTTTCATTATTTTCTCTAACATTATTCATCTCAGATTTATGTTGTGATCCATTGGAGGAGCTAAAATCCTAGTTTAGAAACCACTGGACTTAAATAACTGGATGTAAATTAGCTCCAGACATCTGTATTAACAATCTAATATGTAATATATACAGCAGTAATGTGACAGTCAAGGCCACAAGTACTTTCACTTTAGATACTTTATTTTGCTAAAAAGACTTTTGCACTCAAGACTTTTAATGCAGGAGTGTTTTTGCATCGTTGTGTTAGTACTTTTACTCAGATACAGGATCTGAGTACTTCTTCAAGGACGGCTGTAAAAAGAATACACATGTGCAGTCACTCTTGGCAAATCCATAAAAACAGTCAATTTCAAGGCAGAGAGCAAGACGGTGTAGAAATACTATTATGTTTACAAAGTGTGTGCAGACTTGTATTAATTCTTAAAACCTCCATAAAGATGAGCCGATGTGGCTGTGAGCTACAAAAAAAAAAAAAAAAAAAAAAAAAGTGACTCACTGTTGAGTTTCCATTTGAGAGGCTGCTTGTTTTGTACAGTAGGCCTTGCATGGCTGAGGGGAGAAACTGTCCAGTCATCCAGGAAATAAGAGAGCAGCCATGTGATTTAGAGAGGAGAGTCTCTGTCAGGCATCCAGTCCACCTGAGACTGAGATCATTCTCCGTGTTCAGCAGCCCGTTGATGGATAGACACACTTCTTTTATTGCTTTTTCTGCCCTTTGATCATCCCATTGTGGACGCACGAGTTCATGTTTTATCTGCGCCGCGACATTATTTGCTATATATTATATGGTACACGGAGAGGCCCGCGGTTTGAGAAGGTAACTTCAAGGAGAGTTGGGTCTTTTCCCCACCGTCTGTTTGTGTGTGTGTGTGTGCGACAGTGTCGGTGTGTGTGTGTGAGAGGGAGAGATCATGCCTCTGCTTGATTAAACCTCTGTAACTCAAACCACCTCGTGGCCTTGGTGTTTATTGGCAGGTCCTTCAGAAAGATGCACTCACAGGTGCATTACACACACACACTCATACACAAACCAAACCAGCAGCCCCCCAATTCTATTGAGCTTTGCTTGGTAATGAGCATCTAACAGTAATTTAAGGCCATTGCACTGACACCCATATTGATCTGGGTGGACAGGGCATGAAGAACATCCACAAATCAGCGCAGAAGTGTTAAATTGCCTCCTTCATCAGATAAATCAGCGCCGCAGAATGGCCATAAGTCCATGTCTTCTCCATGCATCTCAGCAATTTTCCATTTCATGTCATGTTTTAATACTGTGCCTGATTTCTTCCCCCGCGAGAGTGAGCCACATTTACTTATTTATTTCTGCTCAGTTGGATTGTTTTCTTTATGGGAGTTTGCATGTGATGATTGTTTTGGGTGGGTTGTGATAATTTGTGTTACCATATGGATGTTTACACCAACAAAATCCTCCATATACTCCCTCAATCATCTCTCTCTCTCTCGTCTGAGATCAGGTCTCTTTTTGTCGGTCCAATCTGGCAACGCTGACCAGCAAAGGCAAACATGAATGTAAACAATGTAGGATTCAAATTCATCCAAAAATCGTCTCTGCAAAAAAAATTTTTTTTAAAAACTCTTTTATTGGTTTTTGTAGTTAAGAACACAAGCAGAATAATAACAGTTCCGGTCTATAGATCATTACGCAGTTTGTCAGTTATGTGGACATACAAACCTATAAACACAGGTTAAAAAAACACTAATAAAATATACATGCAAATTGGACACAAATAGACAATACATGGCTGGAAAGATTGCATAATGAAATATTATGGTCTTTTACATGAAAACCATGTAAAATAAAAATGGTTGAAAATCAGTCTACTCTCACTGCTGCAGTGTCAGTGGATGTCAAGTTTAAAAGACTGATCCTTCTTCCAAGAAACTTAGTCAAGGCCACCTCTATAGTGAATTCCAGTCTGGCAAAGTTTACTAGTAAAACTCCTAACAGTGTAATGCAAGGAGAGGGTTGAATATTCACGTGGTATATGTCTGGAGAGGTATTTAAATATCCCGTCCCTGAGTGTTGCCACTAAAGGCCAAAATTGGTGGTATAAACAGGCAGGTCTAATCTTATCTGCCAAATGTTTTTCAAGGAAGCTTCCTCACATTTATTAGACCTCAAGGATGCACTGAATGAATTTTAATGAGAAACATTGAATGTAAACATGAATGTACTTTATGATGTTATGGCTTGACAGAATTAATGCAAGTGACATGTTTCCATCTGTCTCAGCCAGAAGACCTTTACACCTGAAACCTGTTATGTCAAACCTTTCGTCTCTCTTGTTCCTGTCATGTGAAGCATCAAGGCCTGATTAGCAAACGTTTCCATCAGGTTACTCCAAATCTGCAAATTCACATTTTTGCAAACATCTTCCCTCCTGCTACCATCTGGAGCTGCCAGCGTTCAAAGCTGCTCTGCTCAGATTCACAGTTAGTCATGAGCAGCGAACAGAGAAACTGTCAACAAAATTATCAGAAAGGGTGACTGCAGGTGAACTGAAAACAGAGAGTTTTTAAAGAGTGTGGGGAGGTTTCATGCCAATATGCTAATCAAGGCATTTTTTTGAAAGCTCTTGAATGGACTTCCTGTGTAATTTTCCACCATTGTGTGCTGTTTTATTCTGACTGCCTTAGTCACTCTGGCCTGATTGTTGCTCAGGCAAACTGCCAGACCGCAGCAAGGCCGAGGGAATGTTTGAACAGAGAGGCGACGATGGCTGATCTCACAGAGAGAAACAGAAAACAGAGCAACAACAACAATATTCATGTTGGGCAAATATTAAAGTCACTGTGTGTAGGATTTGATAATTTCTCACTCTGGTGCCCCCTGGTGGTAATGTCATGAATGGCAGTGTTGCAGTGTAAAGAACTAACTTTTAAATTTATATGATATGAAATAATTTTGTTTTTTAATATATAAAACACACGGCCATAATAGAACTTGACAAATTCGCCTTATAACAAGTTCATATCTTTATACATTAATACATACAGTCAGCAACACCCTAACCCTTAACCCTAACCCCACTTACACTTCATGCAATAAACAATAAAATTATGGCATTAACTTTGCATCCAACAGAAAGAAACAACAAAACAAAACACATATAATCACATACCATACACCACAACCAGAACACTTTAATATACTGACTGTTCACAAGGTGTTCAATGGAGTTTATGCACACGAGCAGACTCGGAAACCAGAACCACTATCAATCCATGTTTTCATGGGTGGGTCCCTGATTTGTCTTTTATCTTGTGCAGACACACAAGGACGCACATGATGTGATAAAATTTCCTGCTGACCGATTAACATTTGATGGAAGAATCACACCACAAAGTAAATGAATACATTTACTCAAGTATTGCACTTAAGTACAACTTTGAGGTACTTTGAGTATTTCCTTTTTATGTTGCTCTATACTTCTGCTCCACTACATTTATTAAACCTGCCAGCTGCTAAATTAAAGTGATATATATGTTAATCTATCAATGATAATAATCCAATATTATATATATTTTGGAAAAAGTTATTTTTACTGAGTATTGAGTATTTTTACTTTTGGTACTTTAAGTATATTTTGATGCTAATTCTTTTGTACTATTTTTGAATGCAGGACTTGAGTATTTATACACTGTGGTATTTCTACTTTTACGTAAGTACATGATCTAAGTACTTCTTCCACCTCTGGCAAAAGGCAGAAAAAAGAATGTAAAGTTACACTGAAAGTTAGATAAACAAACAGAACCGTTAAACACACCTTTGAATATTAATTTGTAACAGATAAGGCTCCAACCTCAGAGCTGCACCATTATCGAAAACTGGCTCCAGCTAAAAATTGGTATCTGGACAAAATCCCTCCTCCAGCTCATCAGCTTCTCTCCATGACCACGATATAAAAAGGACACAATCACGTCCTCTCATGACATGTAATTACATGTCATTTGCTGGTTTGTGACAATGGTAGAAACATGTCATTTACAACCACGTGGCCCTTCTTGTAACTCACCCACTGTAAATTCTGTGACACATTACTGCGTCTGGGAGCAGAAAATCTTCCAACACAGAGCTCCTCTATTTCTCTGCAAGAGTTCTCTCTTCACCTGGAGCAAAGCTCATTTCACTGGAAAATTGGCTCTACCACTCAGCTCCCCACTCCCCCATTCTCTCCGCCTGCCTCTCTAAATTCAGCCGTTATTGTAGTGCCTTAAGCGCTAATCCAATTAGCTATAGGAAGCAAATGGAGCTATCTCTCATTTTAGCTTGTCACCTGCGCAGGGGGCAAGGGGAGGGGAAGCAATGAGTTTTATGGGGATTGTGACTTGGGGGAATAGATGATACCTGGCATGCAAATTCTTCAAGCCTGCAGATGAGGAGTTTTGACATTAAAGTGAACCATCAACAGAAAATGACTTGGCAGTTGTATTGGAGGGAACTGTAGTGAAAAGTGAAAATCACAAACAGGGCTCCACCATCTGCGAATACATTTCCTCACGGCGTGAATTTTCCCGCTCGCCCTTCAACACTTCGCTGCTTGGTGATTAAACCTCTGCGTTTCACTCCGCTGACTTGTTTGACCCTCGTCTGTGGCCTCAGGTGGACGGTCAGATTCCTGGCCCCGCGCCGATCTATTAGACACTGTAAACATATCTTCAACTACAAAGCACTTGCCCGAGTTGCCCCGGGCAGTCAGACATCAATGCAGCAGCCATATTTCTCAGAGTGCTTCACTTAATGCCAGATGGTGTCAGCGCTCACAATGCCCGAAAACAGCGTGGGTGGAGGATTCAGAGTGTACCTGCAGAGCTGATTTTAAAATGAATAAACGGATGGGCCGACTAGCACTTTACAGTTTGGAGGCAGGATGAAAAAGAGCTGTTTTATTCATTGCGGTTGTTGTCTGTGTTTGGGTTTATTACAGCATAAATCAGCCGCTGCAGTGAGAGTTGTGACCACATCATTCGGGTAAATCAGGTGATTAACGACGTGAAGTCGTGGGTAATTTGATTTGAGTGAGTCATATCTTAGTGAAATGGACTTTAGATGAGTGTCAACAATCTACCTGAGATAAAATAACTAAGATATAAAGACAGATGATAGCTTCCTTTATTTTGGATTCCTAGTTTCAAAACAGTTCACTAGAGATTTATTCCATTTAAATCAACATGGAAATTTGTTTCACCTCCATGAAGTGATTCACTGAAACTGAGCTGACTTTAGTCCAATTTGCAGATATAAGTAAACGCTGCTAAAACGTCTCTCTTACAGTGAAGCTGTGCTCAAAGCCACTTTTAATTTTATTTGCAAATTCATAATTACTGCCAAAACTGCCAAACGAACCAAAACGCAGCCATGACATCGTCAAACTGGCAGACAATGTGCTTACTAAACGGGAAAATGGAAATATGAACAGGGCTTTTTATCCGAGTTGGAAAAACGTCCCAATTTCAGCTGCTATCACATGAAAACAAATTGGACGTGCCAGTCTTTATTTTTAGAAAAAACAAATGCTGGATCTCATCATATCATGAGTCAGTCAAAACCAGGACTCAGACCATGACTTCAGATTGATTTTTTTTTTTTGATAGAAACACTCTAAACAGAAAACACCAGTAAAGCCTTGGTCAGAAACTTTCTAGACGGCAAAGTGATATTATCCATTTTCCCTTTGCAGCATGTAAAAACACCTCCACTCTGCATGACCTGAGAATTGAAGGAGCACCATTGTGAAAAGAGTTGTCCTGTGTTTCTTTGTAAAAAACCTACCTGCTGCACTTTCCCTCTCCGCTCTCTGGTGTTTTTGCATGAAAGCCTGGTGACACATTCGTAGCTTTGTCCCGTTCTGACAGTCGCCAGAATCGTCATAAAGCAGTGGCAGACCTTGCCTGTAGTGCCGCCTGCCCCCGTCGACACCCCGGTGCCCTGTCATAATGACAGCTCTGCCTCCTGCCCTCTCCAGGCTTTTGTAACCGTATATAGCTGGTGGTGGTTTGGAACATGATGAAATGGACGCGCAGAGAGCAAAGACCTGCCGGTGGTTCAGTCTCTGGTTAACACTGGTACATGACGATGAAGTGCTCTGGAGAGGTCAGGTGAGGCTTTTCACTTCCTCACAGCACTTTTTGAACTGTGTAAGACTCGAGTACTGTGCTATGATAATGTCTGTATGTGTCAATGCAATGAGAGCTCATCTTCCATTTGTGGATTCTTCAGAGGTTTGCTCCTATTATGACTGGTAGAAAGAAGATTCGGCGCACTCCGGAACAAACACCTGTTTGACAACGTGTGACAACAAACCTCGACAAAGACTCGTGGCCTTCCGCAGACTGAGCATTAATGGGAACAGCAGAAATAAACAGTGGAGACAAAAAGACAAATTGTCATAAGTGACTTATCAAAAGCCGTCAGCTATCAAACCTCTATCAGAGGCTGCTTTCACAGAAGGCGGCAGATGTTGCTGCCGAGCTCCTTCATCAGGAAGGATGCAATTTGTTTGCAGATCACAATTCGACTGCGAAGCAACGTCAGACTTCAAAATGAACGCCTTCGCTTCAAAGAGAGCTTTTCCGACGCTTCCCGTTTTATTCTGTGACACTTCTCCGTCGTGTCAAGGAGACGCTGGGCCCAGCAGCTGTAAGCAGGACAAACGCCGCTCTCCACGCTACTGATGTCTTCGCAGAGAAAGGAGATGAAACAGAGCAGACTAATTGAGACAAAGTCCACCCCCCGCCTGCGCGAGCTGCCATTCTCCTGGCTGAATACACTTCGTGCAGGTAATGACAGAGCTGGTCTCTCCAGCTAATGTGCAATCACAGGTTGGAACCTAACATTAAAGAGAATCTCACCATATTTGGTTCACATAAGCATCCTTGTAAATATAACTGCTGAGATCATTGTGTCCCTGCTGCCTCCCTGCAATCACTCATTCGTGCTCCCGCTGCTTTGTGATTGTACTGAACAGACAAAAGGAAAAAAAACAAAAAAAACACCACACAATTAAGACACTGACACAGCAACCGAATCTACAAAACACAAACATCCTGCATGAGCCTTCGCCTCCTCGTACCAGCACAGAGGACGGTGTACACACCAAGAAACGTCTCTCAATATTTGATACCCGTCTCACAATGTATGAATCTTGCAGCAGACAGTATACTGTCCACATCAGCAGGCCGCTAAATTATTCATAATGAGTTGAATGAGTTGATTTTAACAGATGGCTGAATCAGGCTGGGATAATGAGTGACTCTGTCATGCAAAGTCATTTTTGCACTGTTCATTTTTTAGTCTTTATCGGCGCCTTCAACCCTCCCCTCTTTTCTTTCCTCATAATGAAACATGCAGGATTAGCTGTTTATTTAGCAACCGCACACCCAACACTCAGAGCTGTGATCGACGCGGCAGCCTTACAGGACTAACAGCATAAAAGTGTTTATGAGGTTTTGTATGCAACGAGGCACGGCTCAGTGGAAGGATATGGATCCCTTGAGCTCCCTAAACAGTCACCGATGCTTTGTAGAGCATATTATTCTGGGATTTTCACTGGTGCATGTCCTTTGTAAGACGAGTTCACTACTAACAGTACATCTATAACAATACAAAACCATGACATCAGACAAAGCCCACGTCAGTCGAAATGTTCTTTTCTCCAACAAGCGCTGCCAATGATATTCTCTCATGTCACTGAGAAGGAAAAGCATTCATTCTTTTTGTGTTTATTTCTGCAATTCCTCTGCTTGGATTGACAGGTATGTGAGGCGATTTTAGCCTAGTGGCCACATTCATTATTGCAAATCACAAGATGTTGCAGCCTCACAATGATTAACAACCCAAATCATTACATTAAAGGAAGAGTTGTAATAAAATAAATAAATTACATTTGTCTGATCATCGGAAACACTGACACGAGTCTTTGTAAAAAAAAAAAAAAAAAAAAAAAAAGGAATTTGATTCTTCATGTTCAATAAGATTGAATTTTTTGTAGATCATTGCATGCCACCTATGTGGGAACCATCACGAAGTCAGCAGGCTCCGTCAGAGGAAGCGCATGTTCTCAACCAACCAACTATTGTGCATGCTCATGGGTCAAAGAATATGAAAACCAAGAATGGTATACAATACAATGGGACCTAGAATGGAGCCTTGAGGTACCCCATATTACAAGAAGCCAAGGAAACATGATGGTCAAGAGGAAAAGGACAGCAATTTCCAATTTGGCTGGTAAGATGAAAACAATTGCAGGCAAGTTGCAGCTATTAACAATTATTTGCTTAAGTTTAACTGTGAGAATGTAATGGTTTGTGGCAGCAAAGAATCCAGAGAGCTGCACTATGTGTTTAACAAAGAAAGTTTGAAAAAGTCTGAAGTCTCAAAAAGTGCCATGATCCCAAAGAATTTTTTACCATCAGGAGTTGTTTTTAAAAGTTACTTTCTTAAGTATCTGTGACTTAAATTGAAAAGGTCTGTACTTATTCTGCATGTTTGGATTTATATCTTGGTTCAGTTATCACAATACCTGTTTTCTACTGTAGAGTAAAAAACATCAAATTACTTCTTTGATGATTTTTCTGA
This sequence comes from Centropyge bicolor, assembly GCA_037975185.1. NCBI lineage: Eukaryota > Metazoa > Chordata > Actinopteri > Pomacanthidae > Centropyge > Centropyge bicolor. The sequence continues at coordinate 719,894 of JBBMOC010000099.1, read as the reverse complement.
AAAGTAATGAAATGTTGCCAGTAACATGAGGATAAAATATAAATACAAAAAAATGTTTCTTTCTCAGAGAAACTTGGAATGAAGTAAGACCAAGGCCATTTGATATGAAGAAAATATCAAGCTAATATGAATCATCATTGTGTGAATCACAATCTGAATCATCTGTGATAATTATTTACTTCATCACAGCTGAGGCTAAAAACTTGTTTTCAGGTTGGAGATTGAACGTATAATGATATGTTCACAGTCAATTAGCTTTATCAGAAACATTTCAAAGCTTGAAAAACATTGAAAATAAATCACTAATTGGAAAAGCACATCAAAAAAGACTTTGAAAACAAATGCAAGGTCTTCAGCCCGCAGCCAAAAAAACAATGTTGAAAATCAGAACAAATGTCAGCCGGCCGGCTTTGTTCACAGATTCAAGTCAAAAAAATGAAACTTTAAATTTCACAGATGTTGAAAACTTTGAAGAAAAAACACAGTGAATTAACTCGGCTCTCCGCCACGGAAACAGCTGGGTGATTGTGAATGTAGATTAGGTTGTTTACAGTGGTTTCCTGCAAGTGTTGTGCAGACTATTGGGAAAATGGTTTGAAATAAATGAAGTGCCTCAATGAGCAGCTGAACTTTGGCTACATTAAAAGCAACGCAGACAAATGGGAATTCATGATGACTGGCTGAGCTTTTGTAAGATTAGCTTTTGTGCGATGTAAAACAAAGGCGGCAAAGAGTTTGTTTTTTCTGTGCTGTAATAGGTAAAACCAAGGGGGGATTGTTTGTCTCTAGATATAGTACAGAAATAACAGACTGCCTAGTGTTTCATTTCTAACTGAGCTGCTGATTAGCATGGATAACAGAGATGGGCCATGGCAGGATATAAAAAAGGAGTGGTAGCAGAAGGCCTTCTACATGCACACAGTTTAAAGTTCGACCTTCACCCCGGAGCAGGAGCTGTGTGGACTCTTGGCAGGAGCAGCGGCGCGTTCAGCCGCCAAGTCGCTGCAGAAACAAACAGTTTGAGGCTGAAGCTCCGGCGGGGACCAGCGAGGGCGGATGGGGGGGGTCTGGGCGGTGGGCTCAGAACGCTGCAGGGCTGACATGTTGGGCTTGGGTGGCAAGAGATCTTTGAAATTTGGGCAAGATGGCGACAAGTCATCACGTAACGAAATGAGCCTCATCAGCGCAAAACAATCCATGAGCATTTTGAGCTGGTTCCTACTTTGTTAGAAAGGTTAGATATGAAGTCAAAAAAAAGAAAAAAAAAAGACGCTCTGGTTTTAAATAAATGTCCTTCAACTACTGTATCATGTGTTCAGCTCAGAGTCACTGCATGTTTATCTGCTCTCTTTCTCTCTGAGCTATCTAATAAAGACAAAAATACCAGCATCCAAAAAATATACAACTGGTCTTTTAGAATTTTATCGAGGCTAAGGACAAAAAGGTGACTTGACTTTTGGTTTCAAAAACAGCTTTCTGAATGTCCTGCTGGCTGAATATTAAGACCTTTTCTATAGCAGGTATAGAGACAGTCAAGCAGGACAATGTTCAACTGAAGGCTTTACTGAACCTCAATGTGACTCCGACAGTTACTGTAACACAAGACCACTTGGCACAAGCACAGGGTCAAAACTCGCCAACAAAATGAGTGTATTTTAGAATTTTGTGAGTTCAGATTTGACTCTCAAATTCGAGCCACCGGCCAAGAGCAAACTGGTCGGGTACCGGTGACCTCTGAGGGAACGAAGAGTCAGAGTCCAAAATGGAGGAAGCTATCACAGCTTTTAGTGGATCTGCACTATCCAGTTTTATTCAACCTCTGTCTGAGTACAAACTGCTCCGGAAAAGAGACACGATTTACAGTTTTGAGAGAGGAGTGGATTAAAGTGCAACTTTGGAAAGCTGTTGCACATTTAACTTATTTGAAAACAACAAAAATGCATTGCTATTTTTATTTTCATGACCCTCCTCAGGTTTTTCACCACCATGTGCAACTGGTTTTACTTGAGCTGGGACTTGGTTACATTGTCTGAGCAATGGTGTCCATCAACAGCAGATTCAGAAATAAGAGAAATTCTCCTCATTCATTTTCTTTCATTTCATCACTTTCTCTAATGTGGACCCACTTTTTTTGGCATTGTGCATGAAATTGGGACATAGTTTGGATTTTGCACACAAGCAAACTAGATCTAACCAGGGGAGCTCTGCAGAGAGCTTGTGCCGTCTGGGAAGCAAACAGAGACTGAAGGCAGAGAGATGTTTAAATATGCCAACCAGCAGGTGCACCAAATCATCAATAATGAGCCTCAATTACCAGAATCACCACTCCAGCTAGGAGGGCAGGACCCGGAGCCTCTAACCTGACACAGCCCACCACATTATCATCCCTCCTCTGGCATCTGTAATCAAGGCTTGTCTTCTTATTATTATCATGCATCAAGCATTTAAGTTATTTTTTGAAAGATTCCACACAAATAAGTGTAATTATTTTATTATTAATTTAATCAGTTTTTGCTGTGATCATATGAAGCATTCACTGTATGTGAGGGTCAGTAACAATAAGACAGGAAAATGCTGTATGACCGTGTGTGTGTGTGTGTATCTCACAGTGCCACACAAACACACACCCACACACACAGTTTTAGCTGGAAGATTTTCAGGCTGCAAGACTGGAAAGGTTTTAAATTAGAGCCGGTCCATCCCAACTGTTAGGATGAAGAAAATCAAATGCCCACCAGCTACAGTCATGGCACATTGTATCAGCGTCTCGTGCTGGATGATCATTTTGCTTAACATGAGTTATTATCACATTCAACATGACTAATTTAATTGAACATAAATTAGTGTGGTCGTCCTCGGGCGTCGAACTCCATGTTCGCTCACATTTATAGCTAAACTTAAGTCCTCTGTGTTTTTAAGAAGATGGATCTTTTGTGAAATTTAGGTTACGGATTGTTTTAAATTCAAGCCTTGCTGGTTTGTAAAGACATTTTTTTCACAGGAGACATTTTTAGTCATTGCTGTAAAAGCAACTAATAATATTAACAATAGCTCAGCCTTGATATTTCAAGTACTCCCTACTGTGGCACTGACCTTAATGCAAATCAGACAAAAGCTAATAGGACTGAGTTCTGGGCAGCAGGTGCCGTCTCTTTGACCTTTGTTTAATAGATATAATGAATTTTAAGACTCTTTTTGAAAAATCAACCACCAAAAAGTGAAGTTATCTGCCATGAAAAGAAATGGATAAATATTAGCCTCTGACCTTGGAAACGTTAGCTAACATTGACCTTTCTGATGCCGAAAGGTTGAATTTCAGCCAAACCATTGAGGCAACTAACCCATCGATGAAGTTATGATGCCAATCAATGTCCTGCTTATTCCTGCATTCAGAAAATCAAATGTTGACGCTTCCTAGACTATAATAGACCTCGGCAATGTCCAAAATCACTACTTACAAGACGAGGGCGGTCCTTCGAGACAGAAGAGGGTGTGTTTGAAAATCAACAGCAAAATATAAAAAATGAAGAAAAAGAAGAGGGGAAACAACATGATGGTGTGCAGAAGACATTTACTCTACATTTGGAAATGTGGCTAATGTGTAGGTTGATTTGGCCAAGTTTGCGTTCATATTTTTTTTAACCAAATATGCATCACATTTAGGGATCTAGTTTAGGAATTAGGGAACTCGTTTTGCACTTTCAAAAGCTGCTGCAGAATTTCCCCTTGACATAAAACTAGTCTTTGTTGGGATTCACCGATCACTGAAGAGTCGTGAGTGATTTTAGACACTCTCTTTTTTTCCTTGGCAGATATTTTGACATGTCACAGCAAGGAAAGCACAGGTGTAATTAATAACATTAACGACGGCTGCATCTCACTCAGGGGAGCCAGTTCCAGCTAAGATCGTTAGTAACACCTGTGCTTTTCCTGCCACAGCAGGTCAAAACGTCGACTGTGAAAAGGTCTATTTGTAGACGCTCACAGGATTTAGACACCAAAGAACCACGAGGGCTTGGATTCAAAACCATCTCCAACCTAGATGTGAGGAAACAACTACATATTTAGGCTTCACGCACAACAGACCTTTTCATGTGTCTTTAACATGGTTACATACTTCATTTAGCAGCGGTGGGATGAAGATGTGCCCTCGATGACTCATTAGCTCATTTAGAATAAACTTGCAGAACCTTTTGCTTTTATACTGCTGCTAACTCATTCTATAGCTTTAATCACATCATGTCCTTTTTATGAGCCGTCCATGAAAACACATGCAGGAAGAGATGAAGATGTGGGTTGAAAGAGGTGAAGTGAATGTCAGCCTCAGTGTTACATCAGCCAACTTAGTCCAAATGGCAGCCAGGCTATTTTTTTTCCTGATAAAGAAACCGAGTTATCAAGCTGCTTCCTATTGCTGCTGCTATGGTCACAGGAAGGTATGGAAGAGGTGAATCAGAGCGAGCGATAACGCCTGGAAATAGATGTTACCACCGCAGCCACACTTATGAAATTGTCTCTACTCGGAGCGGATGTGGCTTCGAGACTGTTTCTGTAAAACGATTAGGGAAGGGATTACAATCTGAGCCGTCGTTTGTAATTTGTAAGAGCACATTAGCCTGTTTACAGCCTCTGTATTTAGCCCATCTGTCATGTTCAGAGTCCTCACGTTGCACATCGCATCTCCAAAATGTCAAGCCTTCAAAAACAACCTGCTTTTTCGTGTTCGCCAAATTGCATTTTTTTTTTTTTTTGAGTTCATCCAAAAGGATTTGAGAGGATTTCACAATGTCCAAAGAATGGCCAAATTTCTAAACCCATAATGGAGCATTTAATCCTTTGAGTGGAAACACAAAAATGAAACAATGCCTTAATCGCTGTTCGCTGTTTAAAAAAAAAAAAAAAAAAAAGGAAAATCACTGTTTCTTCCAGTTTAATGTATCCAGTGATTACGTAACTATATTCAATGACATACATGTACTGCAAACTTTCATAATAAACTCGAATGATGCAATATTAGCGAACGCTCCTCAGCTCTGCACTAACTGATGCAAACGTTACAAAACACAGAGAAGAAGTTGCTATTTTCTGCTCATGTATTCACAGGACATCCAGAAAGCGGCGAAATCAAAAGGCTATCAGGTATCACAGCTTGAAAACTTTTACCTAAAGGTGTCATTCTTAGAGTGTCCTTCACCATTCCCTCACAATTTGCATAAGAATGAAACTCGCTCTTATGAATTCTTCCATCCGACTTTTTTTTTTTTGATTTAACATTAAAGTCTTTCAAAAAAAAAAAAAAAAAAAAAAAAAAAAGGTTCCGCCGGACGGAGATAGCATCAAGATTACTCTCTAAAACAATGACAGTTTAATTAACCTTGCTACCCACCAGAAACAGGGAAGTTAAACACGGATGATACAATCACGCATGAATTTGCAGCAGTGGGTGGATTGTTATTTGAAATATTCGGACAGAAAAAAAAAAGCCTGACACTCTAATCGCTGCAGTGTTTCCAGCAGAGTAATTGTGTTTGTTAAGAGCTCGAACAACAAAAGGCGCCATTTCAACATGCGTGCTCTCTCCTTTCACTCACGCTCCTTCCTACACTGTTGTCGGCTATTGTTGTTAATATTAACATTCGCACACAAGCACCCATAATCAAGCTTGTCAGGACCAAAAAAAAAAGTCTCCCTGTACAGTTTTGACAGGGATTAAGTATAAACAGTGCTCTCATTCTTTCCTCTTCACTAAGTTTTCCCTCCGACATTCATTCTTTTTTTTACTTGAACCTATAACTTCAGAAAATAAAGTTGTTACCAATGAGCAGGAAAAACATAGATTTGATGTGCAACACAGAGGAAACAAGCTTTGGTAAAGTGCAGCCTGAGGGACGATGTTTTCTAATGATTGTTGAAAGGACGTGTTTGTCCCAGCTGGATCAGACACTCGCTGTACGACGCTCGGTCTGACGTGTGTGGTTCGAATCTAGCCTGGGACCACTGTCACATGCCGTCTGCATCTTCCCTCCCCCCCTCCTGTGTTTGCTGTAAAAGGGTCCCCCCAAATTACAGAAAGCATATTTTCTCACCTACCTTTTCATAATGTCCAGCCATGCAGACAGCTCTGGTTTAATTGGTCCAGGTTGTAAAATATGATATATGACTCTGAAGTGCTTCCATCACGATATGGTGGAGGTGGAGGGAATTTTATTTTTGGAGGTTATTCTATTTTTTTCTGGAGGTAGGATATACACCACAGTCAGATCTATACAGTTTAGACAATATGAAGACATGAAGTGCCATTGATTACACTGTAGGTCAGATATATATGGACAGTATTATAATTATCTATGGGGATGTGAGTGTATGATCTGAGTGTATTTGTCTTCCAAAACAAACAAACAAATGAGAATTTGACTTTAATAAAATGTGTGTTTTTATGTGCTGTTGTCTGGTTATAGTTATGATTATGGCCTGATCACATTTCAGCAACTAAAACTACTTGGTTGAACTTAAGGAAAGAACATTATTATAGTTGAGGTTAGGAAAACGTTTTTGTCTTGAGAGGAAGAAATTGGTTGTTGGTATGAGACAAAAAGATGAAATGACCTTAAGATAAAGATAACTTTGCTCTGACTTATTCTTTACCAAGGAGGTTTTCTCTTCTGATTGTTTCTTTCATTAACATTGCAAAAATAAAGGCTTAAAATCCAGTCGATTGTCGTAAAGTTGCCTGGCTTGGCTCAGTGTTCACACCTGCTTACAATCAGCTCATCACACCTTCCTCTCATCAGCTCATCAGGCTGCAGGACATCTACCCCCGGCTTTCCAGCCTCTCTCATTGTTGTTTCACTACTGTGGCCAGGCTCCTTCCTCGTGCTCCTAGAAATGAGTTTTTAACCTCAGAAATCTGAGCCTGATATTTCAAAGCCTGGGCATGTAAAACCAAAACAACATGGCTGGATTTCACTAAAAATGGATGACAAAATAAGTTTTCTGTAATTTCATAAATTGCAAAAAAAAATAAGGCAACAAGAAAATCAGTATATTTATTCTCATGCATTAGCAGCAGATGGTGCATAAAGTCAAGACTAACTGGAAAAACTGTGGATTTCTCTCGCCGTCCCCACGGATACATCCATAATTTATAAAACACAAGCATGCAGAGTTGATTGGTGTCTAATTTAAAGCACCATATTTAAGCTTATTTATTCTGCATTACTGTGCACACACTGCATAATGATGGAGCAAGATGGAGAGCATGATGAAATCTAAGCGCTCTCGCCGCTCGTCCGTCTCTGAGCGCTCGTCATTACTGCATATTTATTTCCCTCTCTGCCAGCAAACCCGCACGCTTGCATTGTTCTCGGAGGCCTATGGATGGTTGTGTCCTTCAGCCGGCACGCTTCGCTATGGGCCGCAGTGAAAGGTTTAAAAACTGTTTATTCCCGAGGCATGAAAAGGAGTTCAATTCAATGCCTGAGTAAATGTTTTATTTGTGTCACATATTGATGCACAAGCGAAACAGCCCATTGATCTGAAACATTGAGATCACATTAACAAACAGGACAAGTACATTAAACACAGCAAACTTTGCTCCAGAGGTAACTTTAAATGCATTTGGTGTCACAAGAAAAACTCTTTGTCTACACAGCAATTTCTCTTATGAATGGCAATTAGAATCTGGCCTCGACCTTGAGGAACCTCACATTTAAAAAAAAACAGGATGAAGGTTTTTGTCGAGGTGCAAACGTGACGGTGGAAAATGGTAAAAGGTCACGAGTCCTCGCAGCCGTCGTGCCCTCCGATTTGTTCGGCCGTGTTAACAGGCTGCGTTTTGCCTCTTCAGAGATCAAAGGTGCGCTGCTCCTGTCTCTGCGAGGACGTCGTGAGAACACAGCGTCGAGCGCGCTTAATCCAATTAAGTGTGTTTGTTCGGGGGTTTGAGACGCTCCCGAGCCAAAACGGCGGCGAAGGCTGGTGCCGCCGCTCTGCAGCAGCGGGAGGAGGAGCGGGAGCCTGATTAGACTGATGCGTCCTCGGTCCACGCGGCCAAAATGGAGCTTATGAGCGTATTTACAGTGAGCACACACGGTAACCAGCAGCTCAATTATTCAGCATGCGGAAGAGATGTAATGACTTTCTCCTGTTATTAATGACCCACGCCTGAGCTTATTTATGAAGGGATACTTGTGTGTATTAGGCAGAAGATGAAGGAGCGTGAGATTGAAGACGTTCGCCTTTATAGCGATTCAGGCTTAATTAAAAAGTTTTGTGAAGTCCAAACAAATAGATTGCCTCTTTGCACTTCCTCCTATGTGCATAAAAGCTATTTTCATTTCAATTGTGAACGTTAGATTGCCTAATTTCAATAATTTATGAAATGTATTGCCTTCCTCTGGGCTTTCTTTCGCCGTAAGCCAACTTTTGATCAGTCGATATCAAATGTCAGCTTCTGCATTAGCTTCAATCCCAAAGCAACTAAATTTTAAGAGAGAGAGAAAAAAACTTCCATTAATGTAAAACAGTGAGCTCCCTTTTGAGTAACAAGGGCTAAAAGGAGTATAACACATCATATGCAAAAAGTGATTCCCAGGCTTTCTCAATAAAATAAGATGCAACCTTGAAACCGGTGCGTCCTTGTGTTAAATCTGGGGATGTTGAAAGGTAGCATGTTCAAAACTGCATTAATGAATAGAGTGGTGCGATGAAAGCAAAGTTTTCCTCAAGGCCCGAATCCCTGCGTGACTGAAAATATTGTTTCATCTCAGGAAAAAAAAAACATGTCTTGTTGCATTTAAATAACTCAGACCCCCACATTAGCAGCTGCTTATAATTCCTGATGGCAAAATAAACCTTTTCTCCTTTTTAATTTAAGGTGAAAGCATTCTAATGGAGTTGAAATGATGGTTCTCCCAGGACTCGCTGAGCTGGTTGGGATTCATTTTGTCTCCATTAGATGGTCACTAAACATCCCAGTGGAAATGTTAATTACGGACTCGCATGGCCTCAGATATTGCAGCAGCAAATCCACACACACACACACACACACACACACATGCATGCACAGGCTGCTCTCGAGAAGCGATCTGCTGATTCAGAAGACGCGGTGCTGTAAGTTGAAGGCAGTGAATAAGCCTGATTTATCAATACTTATTGAGCCGTGGCCTAAAGTGGATACGTTGCTGAGTATCTGAAGGATGGGCCAGTAATCAGTCTGCTTGTTAAACATGGGAGCAGATGCACGCTGCCGTGTGCATTTATGTGCCGGCCTCATATTAGTGATGCTATATGTTACTCACAGGTGAATGGAAGCAAAAACCCTGCACTGACTCTGCACTGACGACTTGATCTGTATGTTTTAAAGAGTTCAGAGTTCCCGTCGGTTTTCTAAAATCTATACAGACCTTTGCTGATATTTCTCTGGATTTAAAGCGACGACAAGGAATTTTCATGTTGTATTGATTTGGAAGCCGCCACCTCGCTTTGTAAAGATCTTCATCTCACTTAATCTTAGATAACTTTATTAATCCTCAACTAATTTACATAGACATACTGCACATACAACACATATTCTAAGAGAATAAGTGGAGCTCAGCTTACCTATAGCTGCTAAAAAAAAAATCATCTAACCCATCATTTGTCTTAAGACCGTCAACATTTGTTGAAGCAATCGAGCATCAATAACTGGTAACGCTTCGTCTTTTTTACTACAACTACTAAAAAAGACCATATGGGAAGTGACCTTGAATTTAAAGCACAGTTAGAACTCTCCTCCAAAAATCTTTTCAAATGAACTGGAGGTCAAACTAATTATAAAACTAGACTTTTTTAGAATAAAGTTCCTGCTCCTATTACTGGCAGGAACACACACCCTAATATACATAAGAATAAACCACTGGCCACAAAATTAATAGAAAATATTTAAAAGCTCAAAAGTCTGTGTCCTGTTTTTCACACAGTAGCTTGCACTGTTAATAAAACTTCTTTAACAACCTCCAAAAACAAAAATCACCACTTTCCACCCAGTGTTTTTGTAATAGTGTTAGTGGTTCGCTTCATTATCTGGTTGAAAAAAAACCTGACACTTATCATATTCTAAAGCCCCTTTATGTATTTATAACATTTCAAATCATCCTGTTTGTGTTTGTGGAAAAATGAAACCGTCCTGCTGATAAGTGCTGCAGCACATGTGTTGTTTTCAGCTCATTTATCTCAGCGTTTCCAAGGTGGAGCCGCGGGTGGCGCAGGTTTATCGGCACCTTTTTTGTCGTCTACAACAATGTCCCCATTTTCCTCCTTTTTTTCGTTGGCTCAAATTTGATCTATTAATTCTTGCCGCTCTCTCAGGTGCTGTCCTGCACGTCACGCTGTGCACTCAGTCATATACAAATTGGAGCGGGGCCACAGCTTGATGTGTGATTACCAGCACACACAGGAGATTGCAGCAATCAAACATCTTGAGGAGACTCGCCGCAGCTGAGCCACCAGGTAACCATTTTGGTCCATGCATCAGCCGGCCCGGTGAATAGCAGACGCTCGCTCCTGCTCCAATAATGTGTGCTCCATGTAGCTAACCTCGCCGGGGTGAAGCATCAAACCCTGCAAAGTCAATTTCTCTCTGCTTATTAAATCACTCACGGCACAATCAGCAGCAGGGTGTTGGAAAATAAACATCCTGCTGATGGTGTGTGATAGAAGGTGTTAGCAGGCTCCTGGGGAAGGGATTTTCTGACTGAAGAAACACATGTTGACTCTTTGCTGCGACAGGGGAAAAAACCTCCCTGTGCCGAGTGTGATTTTAAAAGTATTGGGAAGGTTTTTGTTGCTTTTTTTTGAGCAGTGAGAAACCACAAAATGATCAAGTTTATTCTTCATGTCCTACCTTTAAAAATCTCTGGTGATGTAACATCTTTATTTTCTCATCAAAATATCTCATACAAGCATGATTAGATTTATTTTTCATGTACATTACTTTATAAACCAGACTTCATATGATCAATTAATGAGAGAGAAATGAACATTTTGCATAATAGAAAAGCATTTTGATTAAGTTGAATTAAAAATAGAACACATTATTTCTCAGTCCATCCTGTCACCATTTAGTATTCCTGTAAATGTTTCTAATAAAGTTGCCTCAAGTTGTGTGATTTCTTTAACATTTCAAGCATAAAACAACAAATATTTTTGCTGCCGGTTCCATTAGGGATCCTTCCCTGAGCCGGAAACTCAATTAAGATGCGGTTTTCACATCAATTTTCTCTCAGAACGCGTCCTCAAGAAAACGCCACAGGCAACTAATCTCAGCGTAATAGCAATATATCTGTTTTCATGATTAATATGCATAAAGAAATCACATATATTTTCATTTCCCGGGTTACCAGAGATTAGGTTTTGATAGGTCAAATATCTAATAGGTTTTGTACAGGCAATCAAGCTGAAGGCTTCATTTTCTTCTCTGGTTAATTTGCATGAGGAGAGAAACACCGAAACTCTCAAACATATTAAGACGACGTGATTGAACAGAACTTTATTGAACCTGCAGCTGAAATAACACGATGACAAATGCCTTCAGTAACCAGCATGTATGTTACTGCTTTGTTGAAGAATCAGTGTTGGTTTTTAAAAACTTGAATGTACAAATAACTGTAATCTTCTCTCCTAAAGAACAGATAAACGTTACAACTCATTAGTTTATAGACTCAGATAACATCAGGATTATTGCACAATGAGATTAACGCTGTAAACTGGGAAAGACAAGCGCCAAACGCGAGGATTATCTCACTAATTAAGCTGCAAATGAAATGTAATAATTACTGTAGAGTTGTTTGATTAAAAATGTGTAAATGAGAGATTGTGAAGGAGAGTGTGGGAGGCAAGTATTTTCCTTATACATAAATGTTTGATATATTAAGTGACAATGTGTTGAATCTTTATGATGTTCAGTATCTTTTTCATAACTTGACAACTTTTGTAATCAGCACTTGTTAAGAAAAAAATCAATTTGTGAAATCACTGACTTGAAAATGAAAAATTGGTGACATGATTTACAATCTCGCATATTTGATACTGACTGACTTCTTGTAATGCAGCTCTGTGGCCACGTCCGTCTCATTTTAATTAACTATGCAATCGTCATTCTGGATGTTTTAAGAGACACATTTATGATTTGATAAAAGTCTATCTTGAAGATGTAGACTGGTCTGACAAGGTATTTTAATTGAGCTCCAAATTCCAACTTCAAACTTGGCATTGATAAATCCTTCCAAATTCACCCATCAGTCCACCAGAGATCTTCACATGAGCAAAAGCACAGGTGCAAATAATGAAATTAAAGATGGCTGAAATCCTCTGTAGCTGCTTCAGTTTCAGGTTCTTGTGTTGTGCACGTTGGCTCACTGTCACTGTCAAAGCTTATTGGCATCATAGTTATTAATAGCACCTGTGCTTTTTCCTACTTTAAGTCTAAAGCCAAATCAACACACGTCTATCATGTCAAGATAACATCCAGATGAGATTAAAGACACTTGTTTACATTTAGCTGCATTGAGCTGTCTCTCATTTCTGTTTGCTGGATCAGATGCAAATTTATAACTTTCATATTTCCTCAAAAAATGTTTCAAATTGTCAATAGCTTCTATTTATTGTCATTGGTTTCATAGTTGTCTTTAAGACTGGAGCAGCAAATGGAAATAAGAATTAGCTACCACATTAAATTGCTTTGAATGAATAATATTAGGATCCTAATATAGTGAAAGATGCCAAAGGTGTTTCAGATATTTGCATCACTAAATATGGAGCTAACAGAAATCCACTCTGAAGAATCTCAATAGGCAAACAGAAGTTCACTGATAGATGCTGATAGAGCGAACAGGCCTGAAACTAAAGCAGGAACGTGAACAGACTCGTCTCACAGTAATGAATGAATCCACAACTACAGGCCATGAATAAAATATATGAGTAGGTTCAGGGTCGACTCATTATTAAATAGCAATTACTGGAAACTAGACAATAACTGATGATGACTTCTTTTAAAGGGATTGATGTTGCAGTAACCTCCATTAATGCAGGAATGATTTAAAGGGTCACTCATAAACCAATAATTAGATTAGAATTTTACAACTTTTGCTAATGGCCTAATAGTGAGAGACTTAAAATGTCGGAGTTGTTTTAAGAGTCTTGCTCAAGGGCATGTGACACAAGAAGGTTCTTTACTTTCAAGTGTCACAGTGTTTGAATAAGAAATGTAAATCTATGACCTTCATGTTATCTTGATGAAACCCTGTTGATATGACCTCCTCCGCTGTCCCCGGCCTCCAAACCTCCTCATGGACCATCCTCTGCTCGCAGTGAAGCTCTTCTCTCGATGGGCAGCAGTGAATCTCCTGGACGGACAAAGCCACCGGCACAGATTGAAGTGAGCGAGCGGCGGAGCCGGCGAGGCAGCAGACAGTGGCTAAGCCTCGCCGCTGAGCCAACGAAATACTTTCATTTAGTCATGGTTCATGTGAAAAGACGCAAACACAATGACACATTCAGAGGCGGCCGCCTGCTGTATCGTATCACAGCAGAGAAGCTTAGCTTGTTTTTAATTTACACTCATGCACCATTTGTTCCACAGTAACACAAGTATAGGTATATAAGTGCAGGTATAAACACAATATACTTTATATATAGATTCGTATTATAGTATACAGATGTCATAGTTACCTGAGATGAACTACAGGATCCTTTGATTTCTTTAGCACATTTATTTGCAGAAAATAATTGAAAAGGTCTAAGGTATTGTAATCTATACTGTGTAATGTATTTGGGTTTTTAATAGCATCTGTCGATTTAATCTAAATAACTTCTTATTTTAATGTATTTATTGCAATCAAATGGTTTTTTAATCTCATGCTTCTTTGCCTGTCTGTATTAATTTATCAACCAGGGAACCATAAAAGTCTCAACTTATCGTCTTTTCAGTGTCAGTTCTGCAATAAACATGTTCAAGTGTAAAGTTTATAAGTGTCTTATTTGTGCAACATTAAAGGATCAATGTGTAAAGATCTAGTGGTGAGATTGTAATGAATGAACCTATGATGATTTAGGTTATTTCTTAATTGGACCCAGGACGAGGGTGAAGAGGTAAAAGGGATTCATTAGAAAAAGAAATTCCAGGAGACACAAGAAAACAGAAGGGTTACTAACACCAGGTGTAGCGGAGTTGCTTCAGTGGTTGGAGGCTGGGCGGTGAGCGGGAGGTGCTGAGGCAGGACGGCAGGAGACATGCAGGTGGAGCAGGTGGGGATGTGCTCAGGGGAGACAAAGTCAAAGAAACAGCGGAGACACAGGACAAACTCCAAACACTGAAAACATGACGCACTAGAAAACAGGGTAAGGGGACGTCCTGGCAGCTTGCAGGAGAACGAGAGGGGTATTTAAGCTGCCAGTCGTTGGGTCAGATGGGAGGCAGCTGTGGCCACTGACAATAGAGAGACCAAAACACAAAGAAACTATCCTAGCAAAAACACTGGAGTTAAAACACAAAACTAAACTGACACCGTGACAACACCCCTCCCTTTTCCCGGTGCAGGAGAACCTACGGTGGCCTTGACTTCACTGTTTGGTTTGTCTCTTCCCAGCTGCTGTAGAAACACGATGGTGCAACGTGGCGAGCTTTGTGGACTCTAAGATTCTTAGTTTCAGGTGATTATACTCTGAATGAAATGAAATAATGAAAACATAATTACGGATATCGCGTTGCATTTCTGGCAACAGATCCCTTAAATCCTCCACACTGGTCCCTTTTTTTAAAGGATAAAGTCAGATTCATAAAGGGAGCTTTGCAGTAAAAGGATTGAGCTTTTTCTATATGTCACCCTGGCAGATGTATCCGGGGGCTGCAACATATGCACAAATTTACCACAATCTCAGCGCCGAACCATATAAATATTTGAAAACACATTTTATGAGTGTGAATTTAGACGTCTCCTCCTTCCTCCTGAATACTTCAGCGCCTCCTGAGGGGGATGGTGCTGTGGGTTTGATTCAGTACTTTCCGCCGCAAAATAGTTTCCTCTTCTCCTGCTGCACAGATGGTAACAGCTGACCTCACCCCCACGTTCAACCCAAGTTCATTTTTCCAAGTGTTAATTATGCAGGGAGAGGTTTGCTGAGCACACAAGCTTGTTCTCATCCCGGCCACGGTTTCTCCCTGATAAGGTTACACATATTCACACATGGGAGGCGCCCAGCACGACCACAGTCTTCTGTTTACTGCCCAGCGGAGCAGCTCAGGGCCAGGTGTCCTGCTTAAGGGCACTTTGACTGGAACTCACTCAACCTCGCACATCACATTCTCCCAGTCGGTCAGCGAACTGGTAGCATTTGACCTCCCGACCTTCACAACGCAAGCCCGCATCTCTTTAGGCTACAACTGTCCTTAATGCGCAGCGTATTTATACTAAAGTGCTGAAAGAGAAGTTATTACAGGCAGACCTCCTTCACCTCCTCCCACTCCTCACAGCGCTCCCCTTCGCTGACCAAAGAGACATCACATATGATCAAGTGCTCATTAAACGCTAACAAGCGCAACCAGAGGGCGAAGAAGAAACACGGCAGGAATTCACACGTCGCGTTCCTCCTCTCCGCTGCTATTTTAATGTAATGTATGCAAGATGTGGCCCCGTTACAAACATTCATCTGTCACAGGAGGAGAATTTCGGGATTAGCTGAAAGGGAGAGGACGTAGTGCAGCCGTAAAGGAATTTAAAACTTGCTCTTATTTGAAGACAAAACTGCTCATAAATTATACGTGATGATTCAAAAAGGCCTTGACTAAACTCAACTGAATAAAAGCAGAGCAGCAGAAAATGCATGGATTGTGTTGTGTTCTTCATTTTTCTTATGAAGTTTGGTGTCTTTGCTTCTTTACATTCCTCACAACAAGGTCTATTTAGCAGTTGTTGTGGAGCTTTCACTGCTATCACGTGATCTTCTTCTTCTGCTTCAGAAAAAATGGAAATTTGATTATCTTCAATTCACATTTCAAGCATCAACCCCCCTTTTTTTTTTTACTTAGTTGGTTTACAACTAATTCTTTGTAAACAGTGACGAGTTTGGAAAAGTAAAGCTTTCTTGCTCCAGTTTAAACTTCCCCAAATCCAATAAAGCGCAGGAGACCACTAAACTCTGATATAGTAGAATCCAGGACGGAGGGGAAATATCACACAGTGGATGCGCTCGTTGTGAATGGAGCTTTTCCAGAACGTAATCTGTAACAATCTAATGTAGTTAGATAATGATGTGCCACTTGAAGTAATGCTCCATTATACTGTGGGTAGTGAGCTAGTTATCCGGATATGCTACTGCCTGCAGTTTATGTCTGCCGGATAAACACACTGTTTAATTAATTCTTTAACTCTTTCAATGCTGCTTATTGCTCTCACACAGCTCCATGGAATCTGAAGCCTGACCGGCCTTCATGTGATATTTTTGCAGCAAGATTAGAAACAACAGCAGAGATTAGGAACAAAGAGATGAAGTTGGATAATCCTGTAGAAAATCACAAAGTGTTTCAGAGACTTTGTTGTTCTTTTTTCCATTCGTCTTCTTCTTTCTTCAGCGTCTGAATCTGAGTCACACGGACTGGTCGACACTCTCGACTAACAGAGAGAGAGCGGGGTCAGAAAGCTAAATGGTCCAGCCTCCAGTGTTGGTCCAGTAATGGAATATAATTGGAGAATAAATGGAGCAAGTCTGTGGGAGATGGAGGGAAGGAGAACAACAGGTTAGTGAAGTCAAGTCAACCTTCAGAAAGGTGACAAAAAAAGTAAAGGGCAATGAATAGAATATGTGTTTATCACAAACCGTTTGTGTTTATTTGTCAGGACAGAAATATTTGCTGCAGTTTGGGGGAATATCACAAGACGTATCCCAGCTGGATTTTACTGATTTTTTCCCTGCACCATATACCTGCATAATACAAAACATGGCATCGTAAAAGCCTTTTGTAAAGCGACCAGCGGCCATTAAACCTGCAGCTCCCAGCAGAGACTTTAGCTTGAGAAAATGTGCACAGATGTTGCAGTTCATATAAAGAGATTCCCAACACCAAATTCATAGCACAGCTCCAAACTGCCATTTGTATTTCATTAGTTAGATGCTGTGTAGCAGCTGAACGCCTTTTTATTTGACAATGTACAATTCACACTTTGCCCTTGAGACTGTTTGAAAAATCACTTCTATTTCTGCACCAGAGGAGAGAAAAAGGGGATAAAAAGATCCAATGATCTGCAGATATTTTCCTCTGAGTAAACATGGTTCCAGGTAAGATGTTCTCCTTGATACCAGGAGCTTTAAGCAACTGGAAGATGTTTGTAGCCTCATGAGTCAAACAGATAACATGAATAATTTTGGAGAAACGTTCTTGAAGATATTGTTGTTGTGCAGTTTGATGAAACTTTGAGGACACGAATGTTTTGCTGTTTTTGCTTTAAAGCCAATATGATTACAGATACAAGACTACAACCATGCAGCTGTGTGAGGCTGTACATTAGGCATAATAGAGCTTTTAAGCTAAATGCTAATGCCAGCAAACATGCTCTCAGTGGTAATGAAAACATGATTATATTCAGCAGGTAATATTGACCATCTTCACCATTTTAGTTTTGCATGTTATTATACAAACACTGGCTAATCAGCACTAACGACAGATTGCAGTTGAAGTTAATTTGAATGTCATTAGTTTTGCAGGAATTTAGCTATTAAACAAAGTATTGAGCTGAAAGTTCAGGGATTGTTAAATGGATCATCCTGAGGTGAACATGAATGTCTGAACCAAATTTCAAGGCAATGCATCCAATAGCTGAGACTTAACTCAAAACCAATAATGCCAAAAGTATGATGGCACTACAGGAAACATCAACACATCACCACAGTCATGTTTCATCCTCTGAGGACTGTGACTCGATGTCAATCGATTCAATAGTTGTGGGGGCATCAGCCTCATGGTAAAGGAAAAGTCAGGTGATCACCAAAGTCATAAGGGATCATCCTCTGTGCACCATGGAGATCTATGAAATTTTATGGCAATCCATCCAATATTTGTGAAAGATCGTTAGAGCCATGCTGCTAATGTGGCTAATTAAAATCATTGTGCACATAGGACCAGATGGTAAGTAGCATAATAAAGATAAGTTGCATGCTGTTGCATTAAAAAAAAGACATTATTTACAGAATTGAGTCCATTATGTGAACCTAATATTTAAAGTACATGCATTACACTCAAGACATAGTTTCACGTATCACAGCCTGTCGAAAACCCAGAAAAAGAATCTAATAAAACCGGATTCTTTCATGACAAAATGCATCGTTACGTGTGCCGACTTCCTCTGCTATAGGTTTTACATGAAGGGCTTCAAAGTGGGCATCCGAGAATGTGAGAGATGAGAGACAGAGCACTGATACAGAGAATGGGGAGCAGAAGGCAATTTAACTATGAACTCACCCTGAAAGAACCCTCCGTCTGTCAATCAGCCGACCCACCGCCTTCAGAGAGAGCCTCTGCTGGCAACACTGAAAGTCTAATGCTTAGCGTCCCACTTCAGACCTGTAATGAGATCTCTGGGCAATCTGATTGAATTATTCTGATGGTTTTCAGTAGGTCTGTGCCTCGGGCCCTGACACCCCTCGCTGATAAAGCCTGGCTATGAAAGAAAAGAAGCTTAACTGATGGATGTACAAATACAATTTGAGGATGGTCTGTTTACACAGGATCATGGGGGTCCTTGATGAATGGCCAGACCAGCGGGGTCGGCCATATTGGGATTAACTTTGCAGTGTGTTCTTCTCAACCTCTATTTTCTATATATTTCTCATGAATCCATTAAAAAAAGCGTTAAGAATTTTGTAACATCTCTGCTGCCAGGTGTTCAACCTCTGATCTGCTTCTTACTATAGTGTCTAACTAGCATTGATAATGAGTCTCTGGAGAGCGGAGTGAAAGACATAAAAGTTAGTGTTGCTTGATAAACACTGAATAGCAGCCATCTGCCGACTGCCTTCGGATGCGTTTCGGAGGCTGGAAAATTGTGAGGAGCTTCAAAAATGCAAATGAACAGAGGCTCACAAACAAACTTAATCAACAACTAATAACACAGCTGTTTCAAAGACTGAGCGCGCGAGCCAGAAATAGGTTTTCGCCTCTTTAATTGGAGCAAATTAATGATTTAGCCGAGCATTAGCTGACTCAAGGCACTCATTGTGACTAATCTTTATCAAGCTATGCACTGATGGATGTGGAAACGGTCGTATATGAATGAATGGATGGAATATGTAGATGCACATGTTGAAGTGGGAAGCATCTCCCTGCTCACTCTCGGCATGTCTTCTACTTTGTAATTCCATTTGATTTATGGCTGAGGCAATGCGCTGTTCCCTGGCTACTATATTAGGACCTCCGAGCTAATTGAAAGAGCTGTGAATCATTATTTGCTTGCAAGGCAGCGGTGGCGGTGTCAGAGACGTCAGAGGCAAACAGAGGTTTCCTATATTTATCCATTATATACCTTAACTTTGACATTTCATTTTTCAGTCGCACTTTAGAAATAAGGTGCAAAAACAACAGTATTATGGGATGTCAGTCATCGGGGGGGTCATTTAGCCTGTTCAACAACTTCAAGGCCATAGATTTGGTAACAGTATTCATGGTCCTCAGGGGATTATTCCTGGTCATTGTCTTGATTTTGTGTCAACCAGCTTCATGTCCAAGCTTTTGATGGGCAACATTTTGGTTCAAGTATCTCCAGCTCCAGCCAAAAATCCATGAAATTTTACTGTGAAAGAAAACAGTCTCCAGAGGATGAACCCTGATATTTTGGCAACTATAATTAGGCCAAAATTTTCACTTAAAAATTTAATTTAGTTTATTAGAAATATCTGTACTTGTACATGTTAAGAGAGACCTAAACATGTTCCAGATGGATGTAAAACTGCAGGAATCTTGCATACTTTCACATCCGTTCTTTCTAATTTGACGGCAGTCGGATCTCACAGTTTCTCAATTTGATTTGTTGATTTTTATATTCCTGACCGAGACATATTATCTGCTGTTATTTCATCAATTTCACATCATCCCTATAAACATATGTCTTGGTGATTGTTGGTTGTTCTACTCATATTCTATTCAAATATGCAACTTTTGTCATGTTTTTTTTAAGGTCTGCTACTGCTAATCAAGATTTTTAATCACACTTTTCATGATCTCAAGAGGATAAATCCTACTGATTTTAGTGATCTACTCACATTTCTTCTGGCGCCACAATGAGGTTGACATTTGTTTTATTTTAATGAAATTGCGATGGATTGCAACAGAATTTGGTTCATTGGACATTCATGGTTCCCAGAGGATGAACTGCAGTCTCTCTGGTGATCCCTGTGGCACCACCAGCAGGTTGACATTGGATTACTATTCCACATCCATGATCTTTGTGAACACTGCCGATGCCCAGACTTCAGAGTACTGAATAAATGAAAATTTTGATCTGATGCTTTCACAAGAGCACAACAGCCTCACAGAACCGGGAGCAGAGCTGCAGACTCTTAGTTTTGTTAATCTCTGAAAGGCACTTTTAAAGCGATGTGTGAGTGAATGATCGCCTCCTTCAGCTGAATTTTGATGGGATGGAAGTTCAAATACATTTCTGTCAATAACTCACTGGAGATTATTCACTGTGAAAGGTAGAAAGTACTAAAAGCTGTTGACCTGGACATTGTTTCATTTTTCAAACCTGGGAGCAATGCATGTAAAATGTACACACTCTCTCTATTATGTTCGGGTAGAGAGAGAGTTCTCTGTGATGGATATCTGAAAACCTTCACTAAAAAACATGAGCATTACCAGGAACCACTAGAGGTAATCTAACCCTTTACCTTCACCACATTATAGTAAACAAGAAGTAAACAAAAACAAGTAATTAACAACTTGTGATCACCTTTTTCATTTTGACTTGGAACGATTATTTCAGTCATCACTGAGTAATTGTGGCCTGACATGTGGTATCACCCCGTCATCCTCTATTGATTGCCTTCTGTGTGTTACCCCCTTTTTACACAAGAGCGAATGTGTGAGCAATTTCATTCACCTTCAACATCAATCGCTTCATTTTCGACTCCTTTGGATTTGGTTTCAGTCAGTGAAACTTCAGAGGCACAAATCCAGTGTTTGATCATATGCAGCCAGGGGCCGTTACTCTGC
Organism: Centropyge bicolor; assembly: GCA_037975185.1. Lineage (NCBI taxonomy): Eukaryota > Metazoa > Chordata > Actinopteri > Pomacanthidae > Centropyge > Centropyge bicolor. The sequence goes on along the minus strand of JBBMOC010000099.1, from coordinate 698,656 downwards.
CGATAATGGGATTGGATCATGGGATTGGTCACATTCCTGCAGAATACAGTTCATTCAAGGATCGGTAGCTGTGGTATCGCAGGCGTTCATCGCTCACCTATGATGCTGGGATTGATTAGGTGTTGTGAAGTCATATTTGAAAAGATTCATCAGAGGATTTAGATATTTTCGCGCGGGTTATCAGCCGCCCATGAGCAAACTGGAGACTGTAATTGCTTTCCAAATTGCCTCTTTGAGCGGTGGCTGACCCAATTAGTTTTGGGATTGTGTTTGTTACAGTATCGCCGTCTAACTGTTGCGACTCATCTGTATGAATATTTCAAACTCACATTGGCAGTCAATTACATCTGTATTTGTAACGTGTCAGCCAGCATGATTAGTTAATTATGTTTGCGCTCTTTAACAATGGCACTGCCAAGTGTGTCTCGGCTGATTCTCCGTCTCTAGAGTTGCACTGTCGGCTCACACACCTTTTGGTTTCTTCCAGTGTTTAAACAGGGAAAATCGATCATGGAAATGAAATCTTATTTACATGTCAACATGTGGACTGTTGCTTCCTGCAGTCCAGGAGGAGATTGAAACATGAAAAAACGAATGAAAGTAATAGAAACTGTATTTACAGAGAGACTGATGCTGCTGGATAAATCACAGCAAAGTAATTGTCTTTAGATTCCAGACATTTAAATACATGCACATGGAGAATGGCTGATAATGAAGGTGAGCTGCAGGTGACAGATAAAGGGTAAACATGAGCCTATGTGTTCTTTACCTGTTCCTATTCTAAATTAATAATACTGTTTAAAAACTTAATGTCGGCTTTACATTAACAGTGAGTAAATGACTCTTGCATACAGTTGTTGAAGCTGTTGTCATTTACATAAGAGAAGCAACATTTTCATCATCAGATAATGAGAATTAAATGTTTCACACTTGGGACACTGATGCAGCTAAAGGAATAGTTTCACATTTTGGGAAATCTGCCTTTACATTTTCTTCCACTGGCTCTGTCTGAAGGTATTAGCACCTGTAAATGAACAGAAACGCACATCTGCTTGTTTGATTTTGCACAAAAACTTAAGTGTAAGTACAACAATTCACAGTTTAATGGAGAGTTATGTGCTGACCTATATTGTGGGAATTTGTACAGATTAAATAAACAGAATGCATTCATAAACTTTATGCTAGGCTACGATAACCAGCTGCTTGATGGGCTTCGGTTTCTCCATACAGACATGACAGTTTATCAATCTTCTCATCTAACTCTCAGCAAGAAAGTGAACAAGTGTCTCCAAGTGTCAAACTGTTCCTTTAAAATATACAGCTTGACAAACTTATTATAGCTGGAAGCCAGAAAAGTGTTAAATGCTAATGACAATGTTAGATTTATCTCCAGGAGCAGGACCTCATATAAACATCAAGTCAAGTTATAATAATACAACTGTGCATAGAAAACACATTGCACATTGACACAAATCATTTAATACAGGCTGATGTTCATCTGGCGCCTCAGTGGGATTCAAGGGAAAAAAGCAGATAAAAGAAAAACATAATTGCACTTACGATGACTTGTCTGATGATTGAATATCCAATCTATATTGGTTATTGGTCATAATTAGGCCTTTAAGCCTCTGGGCTTTATAATTTTGGAAGTTACATCGATATGCAAAATGACCACCATAAGCAATAATCATCAGTCCCTCAGTGTGCAGGCAGTCATGTACCAATTAGGTTAACACTGTTAGACAGTGGTAGCTGATGAAAAGATAGAGGCCTCGCTGCATGAGTCAGAAATGTAATTTTTCCAATCACCAGCCATTAACACACTTTCTCCTCAGTTAGTTTTCAGAAGGTTCAGCCAGATAATTCTTAATCCTGCACTTAAATGCATATAATCACCGAGGAAGAGGCAAATTGACATGAACCTTTTTAAATGAGGTTAAACAAAATGATTTCTTTAAATAAAATAAAACCAGAGTGGCAAAGACTTTTAATCTGCAGAAAACAATAATATGAAAACACCACTGAATTCATCCAGCTAGCAAATATGGTCCGAGCAGCCTGATGTGAACATACTGTATATATCCTGTTCCTCTGAGCCATAGAGCTCCATCATTGTCATAAACTATTAAAACACATCATTGAGCATCACTGTTGCAGGGTCACATGTTCCTGCGTCAGGATGAACACGGACACTCCAGCTCTCGTGTCCTAAGCACTCCTCAACCAAATGTGCATTAATCCACAGCTGAAAATAGTTCCCAAGAAATACATTATTTACTACTGTCTCATTAATGTTTGCTAATAGCTACAGTGCCCAGCTGTTGACCCCCTTTATAAAGATTTGCATAAGTAGGACTAAATTAAAGATACAGATTGATAAATTAAGAGACTGATGCTTTTAGTCTTTTCGTGGGATTTGTCGACCATAAGAAAAACGTATAATGCTTAAACTCTCATCCTTTAAATGCCTTCTTTATTTTTATTGAAGCACAATCATTTACACTTACAGCAGAATTAACTTTACTGTGTCATATTATATCATCACTGTGGAAAATCAAGCTATTCAAAGTGTCTTAAATTAGCTCGTCAAACTCTGAACATTCATTTGCAGCCAGGTTTACTGGAGCTGTTTACAAGTCTATTAGAATGAGTGTATCTATTCAGTTGCACTCTGTTGTCGGTCTAACACAAATATGGGAGAGTAGAACCTGCTGCAACACTCGACTGACTCCACGTTAACTTATGGCTACGTCAACAGGAAAACAAGCAGCAGCCACTGTTTGACTGACAACATGTGTCTGAGAGCTACAGGAACTCCCTTCCCAAAAAAACATGATTTAAGCATTTTACTATGACTTACTATACTGTACTATACTATGACGATATATGACTTTATTTTCTTTCTTTTTTTCTTCTTTTTTTTTTTACCACATACAAAGACAAACAACGCGAAACAAATCAAAAATGTGAGATGCCGTCTTTTTCTGTTGTCATATTTCAACAATTTTCTCGTGAGACTTGAAATAATCTTTATAATAACTACTGAACACTGACACTGAATGAAGACTATGACAATAAAACACACATTTCTCTATAGACATTTTATCAAAATGCTTCTTAAAATTTTGCATTTTCCACTGAGATTAATAGAAATATCCTCAATTTCTTTGTGTTGATGATGATTTTGCAGACCAACAGAAAAGAATTGGCCAAATAGGCATTTCACAGTTTTAGAGCCGTTATGTTGAAGCTAATACACTTTGCAATGTGAACCAATGTAGCTATTACACATTTTAATGTGGGGCCGTGTTGGCTGAGCCCTCGGACCATCAGGAGGACAGTGGGAACAGCTGATCCCTGCAGAACCGGCTCTGAGCTGACCCAGATGAGGACGCTCGGCTGTAATCAGGCCCCGGAGGTAACGCAGGCAGGACATTATCTGCTTGGCTGCTTCTTTGCAGCATCTGGCCGTGTGTGCCACCTGCTCGGGAAGGCCTCACACCTCTCCTCCGCCTCTTTTTTTTTTCTCATTGTTTGTTTTCCTTCTCGCCCTGATTTGTGAAACATTACATTTAGTTGTGTCGGACGCATTCTCCAGAATCATGGATCAGTCTTGTTGGTTATTTTTAGGCGTCTTTTCTTGATTTATTCTGCAAACCAGAAGCTATTTCTTGGATTGCAAATATATATATATTTTTTTTACAAGATGTTTTTGTCTTGACATTGTTGAAGCGATTCATCAGTGTCATCGCAGATTCGGTGATTTATTAAAGACTGTTGCGGGCGGAATTTTGCAAGAAAGTCTGTTTAACTTCAATCATTGTTTGCTGTTTATGCAAGAAAAACATGAAAACAGCCCTTTTGCCTCAAAACTAACTACACAAATGAGTCGAGACAGAATTTGTTCAAGATCCTTTATTGGCTTATCTGCAAGAAAACAGACTGTATGAATAAGAAATAAGTGCTCAGAAGACTATTCTAACAATCATGATGAGTTTTGAACTTGAATATAACTTGGGAAGAAAATGTTCCCATTGACTGTGAGGAATATAAAACACAATGAAAGGTTCTTCTGATGCTTGAACCCATGTCAGGAAGACAATATAATATATGAAAGATTAGATTATATAGTTTGAGTATTTCAGACTATAGAGCAGCTTCCTTCCTCAGTCTCCTTGACTCCTCCTCCACACTCCATTAGAAATAGTTTTATTTCTTATGACTTGTTATGCATTCATCCTTTTATATAATTCATTGCTTTGTGATTAGTATAAAGAGACCACAACTAGCATTTTGTTGTACAACCCTGTGCTGTGCAATGCTCAATAAAAGATTCTTCTATCTCGTAACCTTGTGTGTGAATATCTGTTCTTGGCAACTCTACCGTCAACTTGACACAGTCAGTTTAATGAAACCATTCTTGCTTTAATTATTAGGCAGAGTTGTTTCATCAATCAAGCTTTCTGCCAAAGCATATTTTTTAACACCCTGTTTGGCGAATCAGTCGTTTGAGGCGGGACACTGACAGCGAAGTTAAAGGCTATTTCTAATTAGCATCATCGGTCACGACGGCGGAGCAATCAATGGTTTCTTCTGAATCAATCCTTGTTTGTCCGATGCTAATTTTAGCTCACAATAACTAATCTCCTTGTGAAAATAATTGCCCGATAGCAACTGATCCGTCGCCTCATTGCTTTTGCAAACTCCAGGCTGCTTAGAAATAAACTACATCATAAACGCTGGTGAACAAATGAGTGCAGGGAAATGTTGAAAACTGTGGAGTTCTTCTGTTAAATACACGACTGAAAATCATTAGTTGAGAGTTTGAGCTTGTCGTACAATATAGAAACGACATAACTCAATATGGGTTGTCCAATGTTTTAATTTGTATTTGTTACGCTTTATTACTTCAGCTAGCTGTTTAATTATATTTTCTGTAGATGTTGGACATGGGCTAACTGTCAGCTCAAAGCCACATTAGGAAAAAGCACTGGTGGGGAAAAACTTAATCCTTGTTTAGTTGGTTTTAAAGAAGTCAAAATTTTAAATATTTTGGGTTGCCAGGTTTGATGCTTCTACCAGAGCAATGCTAACAAACTAGAGCTGAGGCTGATGAGATTGTCATGATTATACAGGTACTTTATTTTGGTCACAAACCAAATTATGGGACAAATTTAAAATGATCACAAGTTTTCACATCTTATATTACATCATATATTAATATTTCAATATGTCTTGGCAGGCCGTCGAGTGGATGTTAAGATATTTCACAGGATAAGTGAAAACTTTAACGTCATCATGAAAAACTCAGCAGGGTTCATCCTCTGGGGAAGATGAATGTAGTGTAATGTAGTTGAAATATTTCAGTGGTACGCTGACTTTCAAGGATTAACAATTACACAGAAAAAACACCAAGGACCACATGAAGTATTTTTAGTAAATACTACGGACATGAACTCAGGCCGTTTATGTCCCTGAACAGCATCAGGGGAACACATTACGAAACTGAAGCTGCCAGTGAAACAGCCATTCGTCGACTCTGTTTACCCACCTCTCATAAACACAAGGACGTCAAATGTGTCCAGATTTATGAAAAGTAAGACATTTCGGAGAAGGCCGAGCAAAGACGTGTAGCTGTGGTGTCACCGCCGTGCGCTCTGGCAGCACCGTCGGCTTCATCTCGGCGCAGGCAGCCGACGCGGCGTCAGCGCGAGCGCAGACAGGGAGCAGTCACTGTCACAGCCCCGAAATCTGTCAAAACAACAAGCATCTTCAAAACAAGTCAGTCATACTTACGGATAACTTCGAGAGGAATAAACAGCCCTGATTGTTACTTCCTGAAATATTTATAGCGGGTGCAGCTCGAGCGGTGAGTTCTGCAGTGCTTCCTGACAGATCCTTACTATTTCCACGTCTGTCAACAGCACAGAGTGTGAAAGAGACTGCTGCTGTCATCTGCATCAGTGGCAGCCCGCTCTCCCAGGAGACCCGACGCGAGCCTTTCACGCTAATAAAGATTTTCCGAGGGCAAATATGATAAACTGAGAAGTGTAGGTACAGTACGCGGGAAACGCTTGTGCACTCGGAGCGAGACAAATCACCCCCCCCCTGAAATGACATTCAGACTGATCTTGCAGGGGATGCTGCTGTAATACACTGTGGAATTGATTCCATGAAGTGAATCATGATCTAATCTCATCTACCAACACAAGGTGGCTCGTCCCACGGATAAAACATCCAGACACAAACACAACACATTCTGCTAGTATGACAAAGCTCTTTTTTTTAAAGATGAAACCAGCTTGAAAGGAGTGGCATGAAATTCAAAATGGTTTATTTTTGTAATGTGTGATTATTAAAACCTCTCGAGAAAGAGAAATGAACAACTCTTCACCAGACACAAAACAGATAAAAGTTTCAGTCGTTAAAATCACGCTCTAGTAGGTGGTTGCAATCACAACAACGCTGCTCATTTTTTGAATAGCGATGTGAATCAGCGAGTGACTAAAGCTCATGGTGAATGTCTAATCAAATCGGTCAGTGACATGCCTGAAGAGCGTTTTCTCCTGCTGAGCCGTGATCACACCACTGACTCACTCGCTGCCATCAAACACGCTCACAAATGTGAATAAAGTAAGACCCGTTTTTTTGAGGATTATTTGAGAGTCCAAATATAGCGATAAACAATCTGTTGAAGGGCTTTTTTGTTTGTGGAGCTTCATATCAGCGCCGGGGAAACATTCATCACTATTCCACGAGACCCGGCTGACCCAGCTGTCACCAGCCGATTACGTTTGACTGATCTCTGCTCACTGTCGGCTCGGCTCCGCGTGTTTATCCAGTTATTCCAAAGCGTCACAGTGCTTCATCTGTCATGTTGGGTTGAGGGGGAATGTGGGATGTTGGTGGGTGGGTTTGAGCTCAGGTCGGTCGGGTTGACTCAACTCATTGAAGTTGATGGCGAATTTGTTGCTGTGTTTTGGTTCTCTAACCTGGTTGGTTGTGACATGAAAACATTTTAATTTTGTGATATTGAGTCCAACAAAGCAGGAAATCAAGATCTTCCTCATAGATCGATAGGTAGAGCGGTCACCCACTAATAAAGGCCGGTGGTTTGATCCCTGGATTCTGCAGTCTTCATGTCAAAATGAGCAAGATACTGAACTTCAAATTGTCTCTGATGATGATGATGATGATGATGATGATGATGAAGAAGATGATGATGATGATGATGAAGATGAAGATGATGATGAAGATGATGATCATGATGGTGTGTGTGGTGAATGTTAATCCTGAAGCCTCTGCCACCAGTGTGTGTGTGTGTGTGAACGGGTGAATGTAAAGTGCTTTGAATGTAAGACTAGCAAAGCTCTATATAAGTCCACTTCATGTCTGAGCCCCAGTCTGAGTCCGCCGGCCTCAGTATATTCAGTCTAATCGGGTTGGGAGGTTACAGTATGTAGCATTGCTGCAGGTGTTCGGTCTGCCTGAGGGGATCCGAGCCGACTGGCTATCAGCTCTGGTCATGTGTTGCGTTCTAACTGTCACAGCAGAAAATGTGTTTTCTGAGGTGAGATGGAGGATGTGAAGTATGAAGTGCAGGAAAAAACAACAACTTTTCACCTTTTTCTTCTGTGGATGTTCGTTAATTGACGTCCAATAACGCTGCCGCCTGCGTCTACATCAGGGTGGTGTTTACCAGTTTGAATCAGGCCTAATTATCCTCAGGTTTATTCTGATCATGTCTGACTGTCCTCGGGTCTCTTTCAGATTGTGTCCCCCTTTTTAAAAACAGATTAATTTATGCACCTCGGGTTGGTTTCGGGATTAATACTTCCAGCATGAACACGAGCAGCCAGATGATCAAACATGTTGTAAACAAACCCCCACGTTTACAAAAAAAGGCAAACCTTATTACACAGGCTGCAAATTGGAGGATTGCAGAGTGACTTCCTGCCTCGTCTTTGACAGACACTCATGGCACCGCTGCCATGTTTTGAAGATAGTAAACAAGCTTCAACCTTAGAATAAACCCTAAAATCCGAATCGAGACAACTGAGTATACATACAAGGAATTTGACCAACAACATGTCAAAATTCTATGTTTTGCAAAGGAATAAATATTGAATGGACAATTTAATAGATTCATATACATGATGTGTGTGGTTATGTACAGTATATACATTGTGCAGGATTTATATTTGAAATGATGGAGGACAGTGTCTATTTCCAGCTATAAAACTTTGTGTAATGTCTTATGATTGGTCGGTTTTGTAAACGTGGTTTGTAGAAGCAGATCATTGAGAGATTTTGGCCATAAATTTGAGACACTGTTTTTCAATGTTCAAACAAAAGATATCAAGACTTTTCTCTCCTGATTATCATCTTTCATCTAATAGAATAAATTTGTGGTGTTTCAATGTGCTTTGTTGTACCAAGATCATTAAACTCCCTGTGAGTAAAACTGCATCATAACTTATAAATAAGGTTATTAAAGAACCTAATTTTCCTTCAAAATGTGACAAACCTCTCAGTGAATTCACAGGACGTCACATCCCGACAGCCTGCTCCTCAATGTTTAAATTCAAATGGCCTGAAGACTAAACACTACATCAACGTATCTCCGATGGCTCCCTGACAACAATGGCTCATTTCAAGAGAGTATTAGACATTGAGACAAATGGTTCCACGTAATTGGCAGTAAAAAGCCCTCCAGACAGGCCCTATTCTTCAGATATGGGTTTAATTGTCCAGAATATGATTGCTAAGTGAGAGATCCTCTCACTTATCAAATTAACGGCTTTGAAAAGTGGGACAGTGGAGTACTTAGTGCTTATTAAAGTGGAATGGGTCATGCCAAAGGTAAGCTGTTTATCTCTTGAAGGAGAGCATGGAGCAGAGGAGGAACGGGGCCGAATGGAAGAAATAAAAAGAGTTTTTCCTCCACAATCCAACCTCTCATTAAGATATGACTGGAGAGCCGGGCAGCGCCATTATGATACAAAATAGGAGTGTGATGGCAAAATAATTTGAAATTTCTATGTGTAGAGGAGAAGCAGGAACAGGGCCAGCGATAAACACAGACACACACAGAGATGCATGTAATTGGATAGACCCACACGTATTTCTTGCATAAACGGTACATACTTGCTCATGTTTTATTCATGAGAGTAAAGGTAGTGTATGGCCTCACACGAGCTATCACATTTCTCAGCGCTCATTTATAGCTCTCCTGCGCGAGCCTGGCTGGGCCCAGATAACGGCGAAACCACCTGGAGGGCAGACACAACACCCCAAAGAGTAATACAAGCCGCTATAACACCCAGCAAGAAACACGGTAATGCAGGTAAACTCAAAACTCTTATCGAAATGCCATGCGGCTTTCAACACGGTGAGTGAGCGGCGTGGACCGGCTGCCGGCTGGCCTGATAACGCCGGCGACGTCTGGGGTCCAAGTGTGCCGCTTTTAGCAATACAGGCAAGGGGAAAAAAAAGAAGATATCTGTGCAGTTTATTGCATTGATTTTCAATAAAAGTCTATCATTACAGGAAGCTGAGGTTGTTATTGTGAAGAATGTTTCCCCCGTTGGCTCATGGTGTCGTCGTTTAAATGACTGGTCGAACACCAGGACGCGACCTGCGCCCCCGAGCAGCCGTTAGACCTGCACACACAGAAAGCGAAAATGCTGCAGTTTGCTTTAGTCTCAAAAACGAAAAAAAGATCTTTATCGTGAAGTTCAGCTCAATTTTTTTTTTTAATTTATAAAAATTTATACTATACATTAATTAGTGTATTAACATGTAGTAACACACATCACGCAATCATGTGATTTCTCCAGCATCACATCAAACATGATACTGAACTGCACATGTGTTTTGTAGATTTGTCAATTGCACAAAGGTTTATCTTCTTTATTTCCCTTTAATTCCACACCAACAGTTTTAAAGCCAACATCTATCCTGTTTGCTCATTATGATCATGAATAAACTTTATACTTTATGTTTTTAGATTTATTGTTGCTTGAAATATTTGGTTATTTTACTAATTTGACTCATGGTAACTAAGTGACATTTTTATTATAATCATTATCACTGTACTTGATTTTTGTTTGACTCTTTTGTTTTAAACATATGTTCTATATTATGTTCAGTTTTATATGTCACCATGTTTGTCTTTGTGTTTGTAATCTCTGTTTCTGTTGTATCTATAAAGTCACTTATGTCGTTTTTGCACCAATAAAAAGAACAAAATCTTGAACCACTTATTTTTTCTGAGCTTTCAACCACATCTCGCTGTCTTCCTCAGTGGATGGAGATGGCTTAGTTGTCTTCAAACATACAATTTTATAAGAGAACATTGTTCCCCCTTTTGTTTAAAATGTAATAAAGGAGGGAGAACTTTTATGTGAAGGGTTAATGCAATTGTTCATTTTGCCTTTAGGTCACAGTTGGGGGTCACTTGATTTGACCACAGGGTGTTCGTGCCAACCAGGGGGGCACTAATGGGGACCGGGGGGGCATTAGGCTGCCCACATGCCTCTGTGATGTGACATCAGGGTGAAAATGAAGTTTCTAAAAATGGGACACTTTGGCACTCAGAGCAATAAGGGCACAGGCGGTCAGGTTTGTGCTTGACAGTGCAATTTCCATATTTTCACACTGGGAGACTTTTTCAGACCCCTGGAGGTAATCACAGATCAAAACTGCTCCGGCATTAACACGGAAACACTTCCTGTTTGAGCAGCTCACAGAACGGACAAACTTCTGTTTGACCTTGAGAACCAACTTGCAAATATGTTGAAATAATATTCCTGGTAATACATTTGCATTCTCTCGCCCTTGCGTGCTCTGACAATGATTCAAGGCAGCGACTAATCTCTCTCTAATATTAGAAACCATATGTTAAGAGAGATAACTGTTTGACAGGGTGGTCATTTGGATATCTGTAATGCTCAGGGCAAACTTTGCCCAGTGGGTTGTCCCACAGTCGTCTATCTTCCAGGAATTCTGCCTCTGAAGCTGTTGCAGTGTCACAACTTTAATGGATACAAGGATTTGGTTTCCTCTTAGGTGCAAAGCATCAACAGTGAGGCAGGCAGCGTAAACCGGTTTTCCTCTCCATGTAATGATGCGCCGAGAAGAACCGAACCAACCAATCTTACCTCCATTTCCTCTGTTTTTCCTTTTCACACATACGTGATAAAAATGCTTCACTGCAACTGTGGCTGAATAACTTAATAAATTAGCATGTCATAAAACTTGTTTTTGAAGTGAATGCATTTATTGAAGCTGTCTGTTTTTTTTTTTTTGGTACTTCACCACCACTCACCGTGAGGTTTTACTTTCTCTTTTGTAAAAGACATTTGTACTGAATTTTTGTGTTAAAGAAATTGTTAAAATGTCTTCTTAAATATTGTGTGAAAAGACTTTTAATCAGCTTTAGGCCTACAGCAAGTAATCCTGTATGTTAATCTAACATGGGAATACTACAGCCAGTTTGCAAATCCCCAGTGTTTGGAAGTAAAATTGTGGTACAAGTATTATTATTATTCTAATAATTCATAGGCGTGAAGAAGATTTTTTGCTCTTTGCCTGAATTATTGATAATATATGTATATGATTAAGAGACGGATTTTTAACTGTTCAAGGAATGAGACAACAAGGAAGAGGAACCCAATGTGCTTTACTTCAAGCTATGGTCAATAAAAAGGCTAACAGTAAAAAAAATAAATCAATTTATTTGTATAGGACCAAATCATAACAAATGTCAAGGCACTTTTCATCTAGTCTAGTCTTTCTGATATTATTGATAGAGATCCAATAGATCCCATCATTAACAAGCACTTCTCAACAGTGGCGAGGAAAAACTTCCTTTCAACAGGCAGAAACCTGAGGACAGAACCAGGCTCGAGGTGGGCGGCCATCTTAATAAAAGTAAGTCAGTTAGGACTAAAGGAAGAAGCAGGACAAAACACAGGCGGGACAGTCTGAGGGCATCTGGTAGACAGGTGAGGAAGTCTGGAAAGTTTCTTTAAAAATGGGCCCAGGAGAAGTGAAGCTGAGGATGGAGACAGTGCAGGGGTCACATTTCTTTGGGGTAGTATGTTTACATGCTTTAGGGCCTTTTAAATCCAGGTATGTATCTGAAAAAAAGATTTGGCTATACGACACAGAAAACGACGTTGCATGAGGAGTATGAACACCTCATCGTCATGAATTTGGTGAAAGCCTTTAATTCATGTCACGGCTGTATCGCTCTGTATGGATATGAGTTTGCAGGCCACAGATATGAGTAAGATAAAAGGCAGAGGTGACGCGATTATCGAAGCAGGAGCTCACAGGTTAAAAAAAAAATCTATTATCTGAGTGAACGGGGAAATGAACCCAGCAGTATCTCCTCATTTTTTTTTTTTTTGCCTTTTCCTTTGAGGCGCATGTGAGGGCATCTGGTAAAGGGATGAGTAAATTACATTGGAAACACAAGACAAGAAATCATTGTGTTGTTTCTCTTCTGACGTTTATATTGAATAATAATTGGAAAGTAGACAAGGTTACTTTATTATTGTTCTTAAATAATTAATGTTGAACACATTTTTAAACATGTAATTAGTATTTGGATTGAACCACATTTTTAAAAATACCCTCCCAACCCTGGGTGGGAGGGGAGCAAGATGGAGGAGGATGAATTATATTCACAGTATAAAGGAGGAGGGAACACTGTCACGCTTAGATAACAAAGGCAAAAAAAAATAATCTGACATGCGACTTTGCTTTGGGGCGTTTTGAAGACGTCCCAGATGCTGCATCGATTGTCTTCTATTATGTCACATTACACAGGATGAAATGACCCATTGTCGTCTCGCACACTCATTTTCTCATGTCTGCTGCGTTTTGGCTATTATTAGGATGATATTGTTGTCGTCTTATCGTGGCAAACAAAGGCCAGTACGCTCTTTGTTACTGGGAATTATGTGTTAAATGAAAAGAAACCTTCCATGTTTTGTAGATTTTGAGATCATCCTTACTTGGTTCAATTTGGGCAACGATGTTTTGTTTCATGAAAAGAGCGACAATACTAACTACAACCTTTTATACAGCACATAAAACTACTATATGAGTCAATCACTTAGGTTAAATTTCCTATAGAGATTGTTATAGACGTCTATACAAAGAGGTTTTACTCTGAAGCTCATGTCAGTGATTAATGGCAGACAAGTTGTTAGAGTTGCCATACGGTAACTCAAATACAAATTAGGTTTCTATTTAAGTTAGAATAACAAGGAGATCAAAAATCAATCAGTCAAAATGTCACACGACGCTTTAACCATCTGCTGACGCTCGCTGCCTTCTGGCTGGATAAACACATTATTTTTGGAAATGGAACATTGACTCAAAGAAGCAAAATAAGATTCACAGGTAGGTAAAGGATAAAACCTCTGTATTATTTAATTCAGATAGATTGTCACCTCCTCCTCCTTCACCAATTTACCATCCCCTGTCAAATGTCCCTCTGGTCTTTCTTCCAGCTGCCATCGTACAAAGGAGCAGGAGCCTGCATTGCAGTTGACATGAGTTTAATGTTGTTGTCTCGCTGCCAGCTTTAAACGACACCTACACACTTTCAGATCTCAACAGCTGGTCCCTGCTGTTTGGATTTTTTTTTTTTTTTTTTTTTTTACCTCCATCTGACCATTTACTGTTAAGAGGGACAAGGAAGGGGAGGCAGGAAGATGTGACACATTTAAACCTCCAGCCAGATTCATATCACTGAGCAGGCTGTTGGTGTAAAAGCCTGGATTACATTCAGCCACAACATGTTTAGCCACACGAGAGATGGCAACGATGGTGTCAGTTTGCCTAACTGTCCAATAGATGACCATAAAGTTTTGTAAAGATATTCAAGGCGGATGAAGCCGACTGACTTTGGTGATCCCATAACGTTTAATGGCACCAGCAGGTCTAAATCTTGGATGTTGAATGTTGGAAGATGGATTGGAAGAAACTTTGTTGCAGACATTCATGATCCCTAGATGATGAATCCTAATGACTCTGATGATCCCTTGACTTTTTTTTCTCTCATTTTTTCTTTCTTTAACTTTTGCCTGGATTGTTATGAAATTTAGTTCAGACATTCATGTCCCCAGCAGGCTTAACTTACTTTTCTAGAGCCATCATTAGTTCACAATTTTAGTTTCTCCAATGCTTTGCTTTAAGACCAAATACTTGCAAAACCACTGACATTCCCATGAGCCTCAGCTCTACTTTGTGTATAGTCTTAATTAGCAAATACATCCTCACAGAGCTCTTAGCTCGGCTGTGGACTCTCGGTCTTGTTTAATGTTCGGTGCTAAAGTTTAATTTTTTTTTTCGTAACATAAAGGGCAAGCTTCCTGCGCTGGCACTGATCGCTGGCATTAGAGGTAATTTTGGCTCTGCAGGATCATCAAATAGTCCGAGGCAGACTGCTCTGATTAAGTTGCAGAGAAATGTGTTCTGCCCATCTAAGATTAAGCATTTTTCTTTCATCCAGATCAGACAAGCAGATTCTGATTGTATGTTTATATCAGGGGCATATAAGGTCTTAATTCAGCTCCTTGAATCCCATTTTCGTCACTCTAATAAAGACGAACCAAATCTCGATTTTGTATTGGGAAAACTGAAGCATCTCTCCTTAGTCAAAAACTGTTTACCTAACTAAGTTTCCACGCCACTTCTAATAAAAAAAGTTTGCAGTGAGAAAGTGCCACACAGGCCCTGAGGGCAGGCAGCCAGGGGCAAATGAGGGAGTGTCTCAGCGTCTGCAGTTCCAATTGAGCTGGCATTGCTTTCCGATCGAAAGACTTTCAAGCCTTTTGTGGCAGCTTCCGAATATCCATGAGACAGCAGAGCTGCCCATCAAAATCAAAGTGGAGAGAGAAATCAAAGTCAAGTCTTGGCCCCGGCTTGTCTCTCATTAGGTTGAATAGTATCATCTGCTGACAAAGACCACGCCGTCAACATCATATTCGAGGTTGCTGTATGTCTCTCACTGTGTCCACTCAGATGACAGATGTGCCCCTGATGTTCACGTTCTGAGACGAGAAAGGATAATCATGATGAAGTGGTTAATTTTAATTACATTTGTTCTTGAAATGCTTTGTTTGGTAGATAATTTCAGCAGCCTATCAAAAGCCATCAAGAACAATCGATGGACGATCAGTGCAACGTTCCTTTAAAAGCAGAAATTGGCAAGGTTAGTCAGTCGATCCACCATTTTGTCGACCACCAATATGCCAGAAACTATTAGGTGGACTGGCATGAAATTTTGCACAGACATTCCCCAGAGGATCACGTCTACTGACTTTGGTGATGACCTGATTTTTCCTCTAGCGCCACCAGAAGGTTGGCATTAAGTGAAATGTCTCAACAGCTATTGCATTAATTTCAATTAATTTAGATTCATGGTCCCAAGTGGATGAGCTGGAACGACTTGATCCCCTGAACCTTCCTCTATTGCCAGCAGGTCAAAATTTTCAATTGAAATATTGCAACATCTACTTGATGGATTGGCAGGAAATTTGCACAGATGCTCATGATTACGATCATTCCTAATAAAGTTTTCCTTCCCCTAACTTTTGCTCCAGTGCCACCATGAGGTTGACATTTGTGGTTTCAAGTGAGATGTCATGCTAAACTGCAACATTCTATACAATATGATAAACTTTGTACCCTCTGAACATCAGCATGTTGTAATTGTCATAGCACCACAGAGTCATTAACAAGGCTGTAGACTCTTATTGAACACAACTGAAAAACTGACCTTTGTATTTGTATTTCTGCTGCTGTTCGACGAAAATCCAGGTTTGGCTTCTTCGTAAATGTTTTATGATTTTAAAAATGTGTTCTGTTGTATTTAAACATTGCATGACTAAATACTTCAGTACACACAATATCAGAAATTGACACTTACGTTTAGCCTAATTGTGCAGATGGAAATGCATGGAGCTCTAATATTTGGACTTGCATGATACTGCTGTCAGATGCAGGCAATGTTCGAGAAAATCTACTTCTGAAGATTGAGAGTTACAATATGTACTGTCTGTTTTTTCTGCCTCTCACACTGGAAAAACAGTCTGCACCGACTGTGGCTGTAGTCTTGTAAGGCAGGTGCAGCAGGATGAAGGAGCAGCTCTTTGTGATTGCCAGAGTTCACAATAGCATGTGGTTATATAACCCTCACGCCATTCAGTCTACCTCAGTGTCCAAGGATCTGCAGCTGCTTTCACACAAAAATGCCTGAATATTTAATCCTTCAACGTCACCCGCCATTCAGCAACAGTTTCATAACTCCATTGTGTGTTGCTTTCAAAGATCGTAGAGAAATCCATCACAACCGTCACCGGAACATGTACAACTCGGTAATAATGTTTCAGAGGAGGCTGAAGAAGAAGAGAACATAGTTTCCTGGAAAAAAGAAAAAAAAGATATGCACCATCAATAGAGACCTGGGGGAAACTGCGTGGAGGTGGACACTTTCATCCCATCTTTGAGCAGTGGTTTTCAGTGATTGGCACCCGGAGCCCTGCTGGGTTTCATTCTGGCCATATAATCAGGGATTCTACAGCCGCTATGCAAAGTGAATGCTGCTAACAATCTTATACAATTGGGGAACAGCAGCAGTTGGAGCCTAGAGGTGGTAAATTATGGCCTTTGTCCTTCACTGACCTTCGGAGTTCGTCAAAGCTTGAGAGACAAACAAGAAGTCGAATTAATTTTCATGAGAGAAAATAAAAAAAATACATGAGAAAAGATCAGACTAAGACACTATATTAAAATAAATACTGGATAATTAAGTGACATAGAATTATAATTAAGGCAGTTGTACAACATTGGAGCTTAAAAAAAAAGATCATAAACACAAAGAAACACCAGAGGTCAACATTTGATATTTGCTTCAAATATTCCAATAGCATCATTGCACGGGTCGAGTGCTAATCAAACCCGTAATGTTGGCGACGGAGCCGCGGATGAACAGATGTACAAACGAACGTGACACAGCCAGAAATAATAAGCTGCAAAAGCTGCTTTGATTAAAAGAACAAATAAACAAGTTCGAAACAAGCAGGAAAACAAAGAGCTTTTCAGAGCGAAGCCATTTGATGCTTTTTCATTGTCTGCTCTCGGATGAAAGCTGAAATTCTTTGGGCTTCTTTGAACTTCATATTCCATCAGTGTTTTTTTTTTTTCTTCATCTGAACTGTGTTAGATATTTTCTTTAAAGTTCATCTTTTTTGGATAAATGAAAGGGAATGAGTTATTAAAGCATCAAAAAGTCCCTCCGACGGGGGACAGCACGTCTGTATTAGTGTTTTATAGTCTCCTAACATTTGCAGTTGCTCACACATAAATAGAAGGACGTGTCCTTCTGTCGGGGCCGCTCGTCCCTTCAGGGAGCAGCCAGGTAAAAGTATAGGACATGACAGCCAATCACATGATGACAGGCCTGAACATAAATCTCTTGAAGCCCTTCACTAACTTATATTTATATCTGCTGCTGACCTATAAAACCAGTGGCTGTGTCTCTCTTGAGACGTTCAGCTTGACTCCAATGTTATTTGATCTTTTATACAGTATGTGAACATTTTACATAAAAGAACATTTTGTTAGTTTTAAAGATTGCACTTTTTTTTTGGTCAACTTAGCCAACCAACATTAATATCTGATGATCAAAGGTGATTTTTTTCTGATGCCTTCAGTGAAGTCCATTAGGAATAAACCACACAAAGGACATTAAAGTTGTGCTTTAAGTATATTGTATAATGTTAGTCTGCATTCTTTTACATTTTCCTATCATCAGTGAATCCCATGAAAAGACCAAAACAATGAATTTCAACAATGAATTGATGCCATTAACAAGTATTGTCTTTGTAGCCAAAGGCTGATATGACCCATTCCTCTGTGCCATGACCCTCCATTGTTCTACAATAAGGCTAATTAATAGTCTACAGTCAGATAAATACTAACAATACAAAGTACATTTGAAGCCAATAGGAATGCCATTATTGTTGCAGGTACCTCATCATTTACCAACTACTATACAACATTTCAACTATATTAAAACTTATCATGAGTCAGAATTCATTGGCTGGGAATCATGAATGCTTGTACTTAATGTCACGGTGGGTCAGTCATTAGTCCAGTCTGGACCAAATTACGGCCCCAAGAGCCACGAGGCCAGCGTGGCTGAAAACGACAGAGCCCAGTGGCTTTAGGAAATAATAATTTAGATTTTAAAAAATCCCCAAAAAGTATTTTTTTGACCCACTTTTTAAGATTTACACATGTAGAAGGAAGCAGTGAGCTTGAAGCTGGAAGTCACAGACAGACTGAAAATACTGGAAGATGGACTCGTGAGATTTGTTGACTACAAAAGAAATGTTCTATCCTTTAAGATACAGTTTGTTCTGCTAAAATAAAAGTCATCTTTCAAACTATTTTGGTGCTTGATTTTCTCACATATTGGGCCAGATTCCCCAACAGTCAGTATGGTTTTATTAATTAATGCTGCTCGTAGCTTCACAAACATAATGAGTTCTCTAATGTGAATGTGATACTGCACTTAAACACAGTATGTTTTTCATTCCTGCAGAATAAATGACACACATTGTTGCAGCACTTTAGTTTAGACAGGTTGAAAATATTATGTGGTAGATAGAGACTGTGTCTGATGATAATGACTCCGGGAGTTTATAATTGAATTTCTTTTTTTCCCTAATAACAACAGATAATCACTCCATTGTCAGGTAGCAAAACTTCATCACTCCTTATCATTTGTCATTTCACAGAAACGCTTTCACCTGTTCGACTGAGTACATCCCTATTCTGATGTATGGATTTTATCAGTTTACACATTTAATTGTTTTATTTTGACAGCACTGAGGCCACTTTTACAGTCGTTTCTCCACCTCGCATGTCGGCACACAGATTACAAAGAGCCTTGAGATTTGACTGTGCCGAGGCTCCGTTTGATTTAAGAACCACAAGTTGCTGCTTGTTCACAGCGGGGAAATGGAAGTAAGCCAGTCATCCTCGCTGTTACCTGCTTCAGTTTTTTTTTTGTTTTAAGTGCTCACTCAGTGGGCTGAGTGGGAAAAAAAAGGCACCTTTAGCAGAATAAAATGAGCATAAGCCGAGTTAGAAACTGGGTGACAGGTGACACGAGAACAGCTTTGGTCTCAAAGCTTTGATTTTTTTTTGCTCGGCGGAGACATTTTTCAGATGCACACTTCCAGCCTGTAACCTTCAGCGGGCACGGAGCGACGCCGTGTCGTCTTCTCTCCAATCTGGACTCATTAATGTCAAGCTACCTTCCACTTGTTTTTAATGTAAAGACAGGTGAAATCACAGCTGCCTCGCTTTTCATGTATGCATCATTGTTGTGTAAACTTTAAAGTGCTGCGTGAAAACTCTGATTTCTCTCAAGTCCTTCATGCAAATTTGTTTAAAATGCAGAAATTAGCTCGAGTCCAAAGAAACTATTATTTCACGTGAGCGACACTTTAAAGTAATGCATTCTTGAATTGCACTAATATGGCATGAGGTCAAATGGCAGCAGGTACTCAACTGATGAAAACCATTGCCTTTTTAAACTTACACTGCCATAAAAAACACTAAGTGGATTCTCAATCACGGCTCGTTTTATATCTGCTGAGCTGATGAATCCACCACTGCCAACACACACACTGGCTATTTATGGCTCCACCGGGAAGCTCCATTTTACGACAGGGTTGAGCAATTTAGACTAGTAATATTGACAAAAGTGTATTAACATCTTTAATGTTCGGGTATGTGATCTCTTTTTCGATCCTCCCTTAATCCGTCTGTTTGCTCGCTGATTATTGCGGAGAGAAAGGGGAGGCCAGGGACGAGCTGTCATTCTCTGGCCAGCTGGGAGATTTTCTGTCCTGGGTCTGCCCGGGGGGTTCCTCCCAGTCAGGCCTTGGGGGATTCCTTACACGAAGCAGAGGAGCAGCATTTTAACTCAAAGGTCCTCGAGGGTCAGCGAGCTCCTCACACATTTATGAGCGACTCAAGCTGCCATGTTGAAAAAAGAAAAACCTCATTTTGCCCTCTTGTCTAATTCTTTCCCTTCCTGCTCAAACCTTGAGACCAAAGACTGACTTGTGCTTTGTGACTAATCCTGAATGACTGCACTCACTGCGCCCACTCCCACAGTCCCTTTTTTTTTTTTTTTTTTTTTTTACATGATTCATGACATGTGAACTACTGTCCAATGAGGCCAAAGGGACAACATCTTCCTCACACCATGTGTCACAGTCTTTGGATCTCAGCAGTGCTTTAATATCCTGTCAGAAGAAAAAGGGCCGAACAGCTTACTGAGCATTTGCTGCATAATATCTTTAAAGGAATAGTTTGACATTTTGGAAAATGCTGTTATTTTCTTTCTTGTAAATCTTGTCAATCAAAAGTGTGTCGTTTTCACACCAAAAAAATGAAGCAAAATCAGTGAAAAGATGCAAATTTTTGCACCAAGAATCATGGGAAATTTGCATCATTAGTGCATTAGTGCAAGTTTCAAACATTAATATGATGAATAATAATGTTTTTTATCGATTAATCAATATAATGTATTAGGGACTTTTGGACAAAAGCTGCTTCCTCTCTTCTTGTCTTTATGCTAAACTGAGCTAAATTAACCATCCAGCTTCATATTTTGAGTCCAGATTTCAGAGTGGTCTCAACTTTCTCTCAACATTCGGAAAGTCAATAAGCTTCTTTCCCAAAATACCGAACTATTCCTTTAAAACATCTTTGGCGCATGCAGATTAGAAACAGAATTAAAACTATAGAATTAACACCTCCAGGCACCTTGACTCAGTATCAGGAACGTGAAGACGGCTCTTACTCAGAGCGTATGACCTTTAAATGGCTCACAGAAGTGGATCTAGACCCCGGCATTCCCGGTAATACTGTTTTAGCCCTTTTCCCAATCCGCACAGCACATATACTATAGACAGGATTAACAAACTCCCTTGGCCCTTATTTTATCTCTTAAAGTCTGGTCTGTTCTTCCGTGACCAGGACAAAATCTACATTTTTTACTCTTGAATCTGAGGCTTTGCCATCAGGCACACTCTCCTCCTTGACAAAGGATTTCCCAGGGAGGCAGAGAGTGTAATCCTTTAACAATTCTAATGGTTAACTCGAGAGATATGAATGATTCAGGTGAAATGATGGAATTAATTCTATTGCTACTTACATTGTCACATGGCAAATTCAGATATCTTGGGTACCATTTTTTGGCACTTTTTTCATTACTGCAGGTCAAAAAAAAAATAAAAAAATCCTCCCCATGAGTGAATTTATTCCACAGGAGAAGTCCAGGACATGAGGATGGATGGATTTCACCTCTGCTGGTTGACAGACTGATAGAGACTGTGTGCACACAGCAGGTTGGATTATTTTACAGACGCAATCCAAAGCTGATTGCATTTCTTGCAATCTGTGGTCTATTTTTTCATCTGTAGACTCCTTTAAAAGAAGAAAAAAAAAAGTTACCTTGGACTTACATCATCAGTCAATGCACTTGAAACGGCAGATGATGAGAACAGCTTTTCCTCACAACATACTGCATCTTGTGGCGCCCACTCAGGAACTGGCAACCCAGAATCAGATCACTGCCCCCTGAAGCCTCCATCTCCGTTTCAGCCGCCGTTTTACTACAAGCAAAATAGCCGCAGGAATGAGGAATGTTGTTCACTGACAAAAAAGCTTCTCAGCAGACTGAATCCACACAGTTAAATAAAGCCTTATTGTTGCTGGTGGTGCCGACAAAAGAGCGACTGTTTGTGTAAGCGGAGTTCGGAGACAGACGTAATATCACAAGCAGCAACTGGTTCTTTGAAAAAAGCTGTCAACTAAACTTCTATTTTCTCTCTTTGTGTTTCTCTGCACTTCTTTGCCAGTTTTTTTTTTTCTCCTCAGGCAAAACTGATGCAACGTCAAGGAAAATTTGCTTTAAGGCAACAGGCAATGTTTATTTTAAAAACAAGCGCCGCAGCCTCGCGGTTTATGTGTTTGTGTGGGTTTTTATTGTGGGTGGTTACAACTTGGAGATTACAATAACTTTTATTCGAACAAAACTGTGCACGTGCACGTAAAAGCCGGTCATTAAGCACAATTATTTCAGTTTGATGAAAATTAATTTAATTTTAATTGTATTCTTTTGTGAGAGTCGTTGGCTGCAGGAGGGCCTCGGGCACTTTCCACTTTTTGCCAACACAAGATGAATAATTCACTGTAATGTTTTATTTTCTAATCGGGGGGGAAAAAACACACAGGAACGAGCTGGAAGCAAAATCGACACAACTGGAGATTTTCAGAAAGTGCATCTAAACATACAGTCCTACTTAAAGGTTTCCATGGTGAGATCTCTCGACCGGCCGCCTTTGTGGAACAGAATTGATTTCAATGCACTTGTAATTGTTTTTAAAAACCGCTGCAGAGTCCAATTACATCGATGACCTCCTCTCAGATCGCAACGTTCAGCTCGGCTCTCGCTGTTCCTCGCTGCAGCACCAACACCTACTGCGATGCTGCGTTTACTTCTCATGCCCCCAGACTCTGAAACAGCCTCCCCGCAGGTTCGAGGGTGTGCTTCTTCTCTTTCAACTTCAGGAGGAAAAACTTTCTTTTAATTTTTCACTGTCCTCGCCTACTGAATGTTGCCGCTTTTATTTCCTTTAAAATTTCTCATTTCATATTATCAAATTAATTCTCATCAATTCCTCATCTTTTTATATTAACTTTGCTGGAATATGGAATCATGGATCAAATGAGAGTGTGATGCAAAACTTGGAGAAAATTATCACCCAGCTCCACATAGTTTCCCTCAGTGCTAGAGAGCGTTTTAATGTCTTTCAGCTCATTGTTTTGGTCTCACTGCTCTCAGTGTGGAAGAAAGCTGTTATTACATATGGATGCATGTAGAAGCTATAAAGTCAGATATTACCATCAAAAGTTAGTAGAGAAGTGAAGTAAATATTAGACTTCTCCAGGTACACAGAACAACTGCAGACAATTACTAACGTTGCTGCATGTGTTTGATGTGTAAACAGACAAGTGTTTGCAATATCAGCTGATAATATGTCAGCGTTGTGTTTGCAGCTTGTTGAGCTGCCACCAAGCTTCCAATAAAATCATGTAATGCAGGCTTAGTTGGGAATCTGTGTAAAACATAAATAAAACAGAATGTGATTCAACTAAAACAGTACAAATGTTTGACTTTGTTGATTTTTGTAAATATCTGCTTATTCTGAATTTGATGGCAGCAACATGTTTCAAACAAGTCGGGACAGGAGCAACAAAAGACTGAAAATTGTGGACTGATCCAAAAACACCTGTTTGGATCCTTCCACAGGTAAACAGGTTCATTAATAACAGGTGATAGGATCATGATGAAAGGTTCATAAGTGAGGATGGAGAGAGGTTCACTCCTGTTAAAACACACATCCTGAGCTCAGCAGTGATGGTCTCAGTGGGTGCTGAAGTTACGGGATATGACAAAGATGGTGTTTGACAGTGCAGCAGAGGAGCAGTGTGTAGCAGCAGAGACAGACCCTTGATGATGAGCAGTAGGACATCACTGACATTTTACACTCCTGACCGGATTTTCTCGTGACGCTCTCGAGATGACAGCACATGTGATGTACGAGCAGCCCTCCACCTCACCTGGTCCCCCCCCTCCTGGGTGTCAAAGCCTCGCTCTCCCCCATTTTGCTTTAAGCAGCCGATCCTCTCCCCCCCTCCTCCCCTATAACACTCGCTGGCCTTTAGGTTTCCATGGTAACAGGCGGAGGAGCTAATATGAGGGCAGAGTCATTGATTTGATTTGCTGAAGATTAATATAGACATAGCATAAACTCAACTGGGGAGAGAGAGGGGGGATGATATGAAGGAGCTGAGATGATGGAGGCGGAGCTAACTTCCTCAGTGTCGCTAAGGTGACGAATATTGGCTTGTAATTCAATAAATTAAATAATTACTGAACAGCATCTGTTCAGTATTTGTAAGATTAGACTTCTATGTTTGATGCATGGAGATAATTTTAGCACAAGTTCCAAACAAGGAACCATGAGAACAGAGGGATTATGCAATATCACAAATTATGTTCGATCTTGAAGGTATGGCCATGGTTAGGCAAATAAAACACTTAAGGGTAGAGGTGTGCGATACTGCAAGATTTGGTATCGATCCGATACCAAGTAAATACAGGGCCAGTATCGCAGATATCGATACCAATACCGATACTTTCAATATTTAAGGTTGATGTACCATCACACTGCTGACCCTTAGGTGTTTTTGTGGTTTTTCCTTGAAATTATTTTGTTAAAACCAAGGGCAGAATTTGGGCAAAGTTTGAAGGCGACTGCAAAATACTTTATTATCAAAAACAGAAGCAATAGAGCAATAAGTAAAAAAAATTCCCCCAAAAATGTTATGTGTGCATTTTTTTCTTAAAAAAATAAAGTGAAAAAATTATTATATGAGAGCAAATTAAAACAAAATTTTTTTTGAGGTAGAGTGTTGAGAAACTACAGTACAAATATAAAATTAAACTTCCCCCCTTCAGTGCATTTCCTTTCTGGATTTTTTTTAATTAAAAAAGTGTACAAAACTATCACACCACAACAAATGTCACAAAAAAGTATCGATCTCACCACGCTAGTATCGATCCGATAGCGATACCAACTTGGTATCGATATTATCGATATTTGGATCGATCCGCCCACCTCTACTTAAGGGAAAGATGGTTGTGAACTCTTGAAAGAAAGTGTAACATGCCTCACGCCCATTGACCACTTCAGTCTCCACTCTCTGCTACGTGGACATTATTCGAGGGCGACTGGGCTGAAAAATATACAGCTAAATCTCCGGCTGTATAAACAGATCTATAAAGATGAACTTCAGGGACCAAAACAAAACAACGGCAACAACAAAACTCTTTACCTGAATTACAATCAGTGTTTCTCAAACGCTTTTTGATTACACGAACGGCGCTGCCTGGGATGATGTGACCCCGTCTGAAATCCAGCTTCAAAGAGCTCAATCCCAAAACTTCGGCTTTAAAATTACCATAGAAATGACAAATCATCGCTGAAATCTCCTGCAGCTTTTCACCCAACAGTCCCGAGCACACGAAGTGAATGTTGGAGTGATTTAGCCTCCGGTCACAGTCTGATCATGCCTGCGAGGCAGCCGCCTTCAAAGGAAATCGCAGCTGAAGTTTAGGTAATTAGAAAGAGGAGCTATCTACAGCAGGCATCATCATACAGTGCGGTGCGTTGTCTCATCTCCTCTCTCCTTCTCCTCTCCGTAACACATATCAAAGGGAATTTCAAGGGTGATTAAAAGTTAAACTGGATCCTTAAAGGGGAATGCCAATGCGTTTCAGCCTCATGCGTTTCGCCTGCGATGGCTCAGTTCATTAGTGCTGCGGCCTCTGATGGCGAACACGAGAAAGACGACGCACATAAACTGCACATGTGACGTGAGCTAACAGTTATTTAACGTCAACGCTCCATTAGAAATGCATTGGGAGAAAAAGGCATGAGTGTTTTAAAAGGACCCAGGATGATTCTGATTGAACTGATTGTCAGATTTGCTGCATGAAAAAAGTGGGAGAAATCTACTAAGGCTTCTGCTTATTTACAGGCGTGAAAACACAATAGTCTTGGTTTACAAGTTTCTTTACTTTACTGGTGTGATTTCGCTCTCGTTTGCACACCACCAAAACAATTTGCCCTTCATTTCCACTGCTGGCCAGGACACTCAGACATGCTTCTCTCTCCATCAGTAAAGTGCACTCAATACCACATTCTGGAGGTAATTTCCCCGAGGATGTGATTCTCTTTCCCTCTCGCTCTCAAACACACACATCCGGAAACCCAGCCCTCACACACTCTCTACATGCATGCATGCTTATGTGCTTTATTTATCTTTGTGCTGAGCAAACGCCCCGCTGTGTCTCACTTGTTCCTCGTGTCATGATGATGAAAGGCACCTGCTGTTCTCAGCAGAAAGCCCTCTCCACCCTATGTTCCTGACATCCCGCCTGCATTATTCACAAGTCGAGTGGTAATTCAGTCACTTCTCGGTGAGACTCTCAACTTTGGTGACATGGGCTGAGGGGAAACGCAGGACAGCCGAGTGGATCCACGCCCTCACGTAACCTTTGCCAAAGAGGAGCTGGAGCAAAAACGTGGACGACTTCCCAGTCACTTTATGTTCACTTTGTATGATGTAACACTGATTCCCCCCATGCTGTCTCACATAACCCTATTTCAGACTGTATGAAATGTTTTCTCCAATAACTTTATTAGGGGCCCTGTAACTTAATTACTTTCTAGTGATGCAGTGCAGAAGTTGCAGCAGCAAACTTTGACTCACCAGCTCCAATGCAACATTCACTGTCGGCTCTGATGTTTCAGCCTTTAATGAATGTGTTCGTATGTAGCCAGCAATGTTGTATTTAATTGTTTGGTCTTATGTGACTTCACTGTAGCTTTACTTTTAATTACCTTTTGGTTTAGCTTAAAGCTCATTTTCTCCATCATGTTCTTATGGCTTGATTGCACCAGGTACAGTTTCATCACATTGTGTCGGGGATCCAGTTTGGTTCCATCTTACCTGCAGCTTCATTCTCAAAATGAAGTGTTTTTATTGACAGATTTTTTGGATTTGGTTATTATTCCTCAACATTTGTGCTTACACCACAGATAAGTAAGCTACATAGTTCAATGTAGTTCACATTACTATGGGTGATGGATCCCGACAAAACACCTGGCAACCAATCAGAGCTGAGCATTATTATAATCAATATCCAATGACAGCTCACAGCTTATATATAACTCTTAATATTTCTTTTAAAGCTTCAACTTTAAATGTATTTTTGCATTTATTGTTATAGACAAATGAAGAGTACTAATACTGTGTAACTCTACTGTATAACACACTGTAGCACATCACCTATCACATTGGAATGTATCCGTGATCTCAGCCTGTTTTATTATCATCACTCCATTATTATTTCATTATCACTTACTGTGCGGCACTATTAATAATTACTATTAATTATTGTTGACGTGTTAAGTGGTCCATTCATTCTCCCGTGCCTCGGGGTAATTTTAATTCATATCTGCCACACAGGAGAAGAGTCTGGTGTGAATCCAGAGACAGTGAATTTGGATGTGTTTTACTGTCTTGGCCCTGATTAAAGAACATATCAGCTACAGACCAGAGCCCCTGCAGTGTCTTCCACATCAATCTAAGCTCAAGCTAGTAGCTTTGATGTCAATGGTCGCCAGAAAGAGAAAAGAATTTGTGCATGTTTTGTTTTCAATAACACAGAAATATTATAAAAGTGTGTGTGTTTTTGTGCGACACAATGGTAAAACACTCTCTCCAACACAAACCACGCTTCGCTAACTGGGGTTGTAAAATAAATCAGTGCTATTGATTTAGGTCAATGGACGTCAATCAAACTGCGAGGACACAATTAAATTCTAAGGCTTCACAAATGGCTTGCATTTACTAGTTTTTTATGTGTTTGTTTTCTGAGCTGTTCCACATTCACAAACCAAGTGATTTCACTGTGAAGCATTTTTTACTTTTGTCATTGTCTAATACATGAATGCACCACATACTCACTCTCATATAGAAAGTTTAGAATGTAATTGGGCTGCAGTTGAAGAATCTGCTCAGCCTTTGCTATTAATCAAGGTTGGTATTTTTTCCCCCTCCATTCCAGTCACAGTTATAATACCTGTTCAAAAAGAAACAAAGAGGAAAATTCGTATTCTCACTTGAATGTCAGAGTCATCATCAGAGTTACATCTTTTTCAAATGCGCTCTCTATAAAGCTGTGCACTCGCATTGCAATGGACTGGAGCCTTTTGTCTCACGCTGTGAATGTTGAGTGACAGACTGGGTGATAGAGCGACGGAGCACAGCAAAGGAGCGGTTTAAAGCTAATGTTCAGAGATGTTCCTGTTCGACATTTAAATAAGGTGTCAAGGACTGAAGAGAGGTTCATCTGTCCTTCTGTCGTCAGGGACTCCAGAGCTTTCCCGTGGTGGTATTAAACATCTCTCTTCTTATGTATCTGCAGTCAAATGGAGAGACTTGTGCATCAATGATAGACATGTCCACTTTAAAACTCACTGTACAGAGAGTCCTACAAATCAAATGCACGACATATTTTGTGCAAAACATTCCTTTTTCTAATTAAATAAACCAGCTCGAAATGATGCTGTGAATAAATCAAACAGAAGCTTTATATTTCCTGGGTTGGCATGCAGCTTATGCTACATGAAAAGCAAGTGGTTTTTGATTTGTGCTCGTGCTGTACGTCCATGTTACCACTCAGCGACATAACAGCGGCGGCGATGCATACGGCCTAATGTGTTTTTCTGTTGTGTTTGATGAGATTCTCAGCAAGCCACAAAGGGACTCTCCCACCACCTCCGCACATACCTTCGCTCGCTGCTGTGCTTTCTGCTCGCGATGTGAACCCCCCCCCCTTTTCATTTAAATGTATGCAAAAAAAATGGCTTAGAGGCATGCACCAGCAGACACAGTTTGCCACTGGTGGAAATGCAGGTGTGGAGATGAGAGAGCAGCTAATGTGCAATTCTGTCCTCTGAGGCTCGCCTCGGGAAAGAGACGAAATCAGACTTCACTGTCGACACAGTTGTTCCAAATGTTTTCCTATGTATGTATGTATGTATGTATGTATGTATGTATGTATCTATCTATCTATCTATCTATCTATCTATCTATCTATCTATCTATCTATCTATCTATCTATCTATCTATCTATCTCAGTGCCCAGTGTGAAGGAGACACTGTTTGTGCCCTTGATTAAAGTGAAGTATCTATCAAACACGCCCCCTGGCAGGCTTTAAACGTGGCCGTGAAAAGTTAGTACTTTCGTCCTTCACACTGTCTGACGGCTGCAAAGTCACATTGGTTACAATGGATTCTAATATTGACTCATTTTTACAGTGGAATAAAGGAGCAAATGTCAAGAGACGCAAACTGCTATTGCAAAAAAAATAAATAAATCCCTTTTATGTCACTTTATATGCAGCGAGTAGGGCCACAACCATTTTTTTTAAATTTGATTAAGTTAAGTCTTTGTCATCAAGTTGCTTCATTTGTCTACTAATCTCCAACTATTCACATTAATATGACATAAGTATGACAAGTAAATGCAGTGAATCTCGAAGTTTGAGAAGCTGGAACTAGCAAAGTTTGGTGTTTTTACTTGGAAAAATGACTCATCCATCAATGAAATAATTTCAGAATTTTCAAATCAATCTAATTGATCAGGTAATCAACGAATTATTTCAACACTAGCTTAAACAGGAAGACCACTAATGCATGCACCTAAAGCTTGAGCGGACTGAGAATGGAGATGACAAAATATTGCATTGACAAAATTATGCGAAACAGTGAACTGCCACAAAAGCGGCTGGACTGTCCATGATACACTTGATAACTACAACCATCTTGAACTTTTAGAAGAGTTAAATTGGCCTGTTGTTGTGTTGTGTTCTTGTGCATAAAGTTGTCAAACCAAGGTCCCGCCTCTGACTGGGCAGAGAGTTAGAATAAAGGCCCATCAGACTTCAGACTATCACAGCAGCCAGACACCATCTACTTCATGTTCAGTGTATTCAGCTCTCCAGGCTCCTCATCAATACTCTCACATGCCTTGGTGAAGAAATCCTCACGCTGCGTGGGTGTTATTACCGCGTGTTGAAAGCATGTGCTGGAGCGAGCTACGACCCAGCAGCGCACACATTCATCATGACAAAGAAATGGAAAATTACCAGAATTATCCTTGAACACCTAAGTGCTAAGTTTCTGAGCCCAGTCACTGGTGAAAATTCCTCATGACAAGCAGGAGCAGGTGGTGGAGGAGGATATGTGACATTTTTGTGACAATAACTTAAAGCCGAAATCTGTAATTATATTGTTTTTTTTATTATTATTAAAAAGTCCCAGTTGTGTCAATCTGCATGGAGTGTGGAGCAGTGGTGGAAACAGTGACTCCTCAGTGCTGCTGAGATCTGGTGTGTCAGGTCTCACCTTTCTGCTCGACATGATCTCTGCTGTCCAACCTCATCGCTTCAATGTGGACTAAATATTACTGCTCACATTACAGAGCTGCTCACTCAAAGCAGTGATTTATTACAAGATTCATTTCACTTTAGCTCATGCATTGGACACTAATTAGCAGGAAAAATACATTGCATTGACAGGGTTATATAACTGTTCTATAAACAGCATGCATAGGTCTGGTATAGGTCCATACAGTGCAAGAAGTGCAGCTAAGATCTTGAACATCAATGTTACACTGTGTAATCACACATTCCTCCTGCTAACATTGATCATTGAATTCATAAGCAGTAAGGCATTGTTCAGTTCAGTACAGTCAGATTGTGCTGCTGCAGCCACACAGTCAAAGCATAAAAACACTCAAGTAAAAGTATAGTTAAAGCACAAACAGTAGTACTCATTATGTAGAATGGTCAGTTTCAGAATGATGTATTTCATGTTACTGAATCATAATAATTGATGCATGAATGTGTACATTACTTCTAGTAAAGGTGGAGCTTATCTTAACTATAGACCTATAGTGCATTTCATTAAGGCATCAATAAAGTTTTATTCTTATGTAAACAATTTCTTTTTTATTATATTTTGTAGACTATGAATCATATGAGCAACTAAAGCAACTACAATTTTAACATATAGTGGAGTAAAAGAGTAGACTTATAAAGTAGCAGAAAATTGACACAGGCAAGTATAAGTACTTCAAAATTGTATTTAATTGCGACACTTGAATGTACTGGTTATAAATGATGATTATGGGATGAAGCTGAAACAGTGTAACATTCGCACAAGCAGAGAAAAGTCAGCTAAATGTCCTTTAGAGGGGAACTTCTATAACCAACATAGTTTTCTGGTTTTATTGATGAGTTAAAAATGAAAAGTCAAATTTAAAAATCGGGCTGAGGGAAAACGTCAGTGAAGTAATATGAAAGTAAAGTTATTTTCACAAGACAAAGTACATGACGGCAGTAAACAAGTGTGAGAGAGTGTGTGGGCTCTTTCCAAACTTCAGTATTTCCCACCTATCAGACGATGCAGTGGAAGTGATTTCAGTCCCTCTGCACACATTTATCCCATCTCTCCCGGCTTTAATGCTGCTGTCAATTCATTCTTGGAGCAAATCAGTATGTTGCAGCACAAAACTCTACTATCTCTCAGCTGACTAGTTACCCGACAATTCGGAAAGCTGCAAATACTTTTTTTTTTTCCTCTCTCTTTCTCTCTGAGTTCCTCTCAGGGGGAGAGTCAAAAGGGCAGAAATAGTTCAGTGAGATTGTATTAAAAGTGGAACTTTCACAATGGTCTCATCTGTATGTAGCCGTGTATCATTTGTTCACACCTTTCGCAATTGAATCACGCTGCTAAAGTGACTCTCCGTGGCGCCTTGTTGCAGCAGCTCTCTCCCATCTGACTTGCAGAGAATGAGCAACGTTATTGCCTGGCCTAGTTCCTCTGGAGGCATGCTAATGGAACCATTTGGCTGCTTGCCTCCAGAGGCAGGGAGGGATGGACTTGTTTCACTTGATGTCAGTGTGGGGATCTGGAGGAGAGAAGAGAATTACAGGTTGGCATTGCTTCAATTGGCAGGAAGGCAGCGAAAGAAAAGACGCCGTGCGATGTTTCAAGACTGAGAGCTGGCCGCAGATTATTTTGGGGATTGTTGCAGTTCAATTATTTTTGGTGGCTTAAGGTTATAGCACTATGCAGGACCTGTTAAGTCCTTTCCCCTTGACCGACAAAAGACGTAAACAGCTCCATTTAGATGTAGCTCCACCATCTGTTTCAGGTGAGGCGGGGGGGGGGGGGTGTTTCCATCCCGTCCCGGCGTTGAGACACTGCTGATTTGTACAGTAATTAAAACATTGAGCACTAATGACTCACACATATGGCGCTGGCTTGTTGTTAGTGCCACTTGGTGTCTTCTTTGGAGCAAACAGCTGTGGGTGCTGATGACGAGGAACGGCCTTGAAACGCCTCGCCAGAACCTTTTTTTTCCGCTGTCACCACGTTGCTTGGTTGCTGCCCTGTGGAATCCCAAAGTGTTGACTCCTATTTTCCAGCAGCTACTTGTCATTTCTTAATTTCAATAATGTCACATGCACAGAATTTGCCCTCCAGACTACGATGTCCTAAATGAGCCAAGACTAATGCCCTGTTCATGAGACTACTGCCGGACACCAGGGTGGGCTTTTATGTTGGGTGAGACTCGCATGACTGTGACTGACTGTGACAGCCATGATGGGAATATTAATACACTACCTGTCTGTCTTTGCCCACAGCTCTGGCTCTGTGAATTCAGCTGCATGTTTTCATTTAAAGTGCACCTTCTGGAAGTGACTCTCCCAGCATTATGCTCAATGGTACAAGCTTGTAATGACATTATAATCTCTGAGAATACTGATAGCGCTCCAGTAGCTCTCCTCCTCGCCGTATCCCGAGGCTGCGCCGGTGCGAGCCGAGCGAGGCTTGGCAGTCCTGGATGCCTGCGACTCCGCCATCCATCAGCTCGGCTTAGGCGCTTTCCCCGCGCTCAGGCTGAGACGCACTGCCCTGACGGGAAATTCAGGGACGTATAACTCTTGTACGCGTGTAAGTTTTATTACCCAACAGGAAGCATTCTGCTGAAATGGCCTGATATTCTTCTTAGCAAAGCGACATGGTGAATGCTCGAACGCTGCAATATCTCGTGCTACACTCGCTGCTACAATTGCCTCCTTTGTGAAATGACAGCGCCGCAGAACACGCTCGTGATTCCGGCTCCCTCCCGTTCCAAGAGGGTTAACGCAGTTTTATGTGAACTTCTGAGCGACACGGTATCGCGTCATCAAAACAGAAATTTCCTTTTTTGCCCGTCTTGACAGTCAATCCTAACTCCGACTGTCAATGCGCCGGAGTAAAATAAAAATGCCAAGTTCATTACTAACAGCCGCCACAGCCCGAAGAAAACTAAGCCTTGATATCAGAGGGAGCCGAGATAAGAGAGGAGGATTAGTAGCCTGTCGACATGCTGAGGAGAAATCAGACAGCCCAGTGAAGCTGTCTGTGGCATCAAAGGTCGTCCTTATTAAAGATTATTATGAAAGGGCTTGAAGATACTGTCAGATGAGTGGATTACTGTGGAAATATAGTCCAAAAATGGCAACAGGAGGCAGGAAGGTCAGGCCGGGCCGGCTGATCAACCGGGGGGGAGAGGGTTTCATCTCGGCTGCACACAATGCAGCTGTCAAAGGTGGCCCAGAGGTGCTCCTAAGTATATTTGTCACCGATGATTAGGAATGGCCTGGATATGGAGCAGGGTTTATGAATGCCAATACTGACTGCTTAAGGTGCTTCATCACTGTTTACTTAGAATCCAA
This sequence comes from Centropyge bicolor, assembly GCA_037975185.1. NCBI lineage: Eukaryota > Metazoa > Chordata > Actinopteri > Pomacanthidae > Centropyge > Centropyge bicolor. The sequence goes on along the minus strand of JBBMOC010000099.1, from coordinate 665,120 downwards.
TTTATCATCGACCTGCAGTGGGGGAAAGTCAGCAAAATTGTCCACTTACACAGAAAGTGCTGCATCAGAGAAAGTTTAATGGCTGCACTAATGCCTGCAGCCAGAAAATGTCTCTATCATGGAGCATTGATCAAGATGGACTAAATATAGAGAACTACATTGTGGCATAAATAACATTGACTGAACGTAAGGCTACTTCAGCAACAGAGGATCAAACCTTCCCTTTTTGTGAGTTATAAAATTGCTATTTGCTGCATTTTCATTTAAAAAATGAAAGAAAAAAAAATCTGGCAGCCAAAGCCGGTTTATCTGATTCTTCCAGTCAGCCGACTTCCTGCAGGTGAGTGAACAGAAGAACAGAGCAAAGTTAATCTGTTATGATGTTAGCCGTTTGAACAAACCATTGATTCAAATCAAAAACCTAACAGTATTTTCCACTCCGCCTCCCGAGGATGCTTCCGAAATGCAAACGAGGAGCGGAGGAGTATTGCGTGGCAGCTTTGCGGAGATTATCGGGGCTGTGAGAGGTGATAGAGGGTATTTCTTCCCCCCTCTTCCTCCTGTACGCTGCTGTACTGCGGCTACAAATTGGAGCCTCGGTAATGGGATGCAGAACAGTGACAAATGGCTTCTTTTACAGTATATAGGCTCATCCCTTTGACTTTGCCGCTGCCCTTGACATTTACTGTTGGAGACCGATGTTCACTACAGTTTGACTTATAATGGCAGGGTATTAAAACACTTAGGCCGTTTCTTCCTCCCTGGACGTCAAGCTAAACATCTTGATCAGGAGTGTTACGCTGCTGACATTCTGCAATCAGCTCGGCTCTCTCTCGCCCTCTCTCTCTCTCTAACTCCCTGGTTCTGGTTTACCATCACCACCAACACTGTCATGGCTTCCTGTCTCCACCACTTCCTCATTAGCTGCTCCCAACATGCATCTGCCGGCGTAATCATTCGATCATGATCAAATTTGTTATTTACACCTGGTATTAACATCTGTATCTTGATCTGATCGCCAGCTTATCTCTGCACTTACATCTGATATTAATAAGCCCGTTATCTCGATCCCGCCTGCATGGAAATTAAAGAGGCGGAGCCGGCGGATGTGTCAACAACATGGGAAACAACGAACACGGTCACAGGCCAAGTGAAGCATCGCTGCCGTGTGAGCTGGAATTATTCTGCTGAGGAACAGACTGTAGCTTCCTGTCAGCAGACTCAGATTGAAGGATGAAGTTTGGTGACATTTCAACTTATTGGGTGTATTTTTCCAAACTATAAAAACTTATATTATCCTATAGCACATCATTTAATTTCAAGCATGCAGTCATAATCGGTTACATAGTCCATCACAGATGATGTGTATTAGAAAAAATGAATCTGGATCTGAGTGAAGAAATACTATATTATTTTATATCATGATTAACTGCATTTAACAATTATTGATTGGATCTTGTTTTCTGTTGGTGTAATGGACCAATATCGACTTGTGTGTATTGTCTATAAAGAGTGTGTTATCAGTCTGTTTTTATGTCACCAGATGAGGACTCTGGCTCTGTGTTTGAAGCCACGATCACTGACGAAATCAAAGGCTTTACCAGAATGTTTTTTTTTCCCTTGCTTTGCCTAAGACTGTTCTGATCACACATCTGAGATCACAACACCAGCCATTTAAACCTCTATGAACAGATATGATATCCTAATACAGACTGCATGTTAATATCAGGTGTAGTTGGTGTAAAGCTGCACTCTCTCACTGAAACGGAAACATATAAAATACACTTTAACCAGGTTGTCTTAATTGCATTTAGATCTTAATTAGAGTAAGTTACACCTAATTAATAAAGTCAATTTACTGATCACCTTGGTGCATGTGCATATCTATCTTGTATTGTAAATGTGTAATAAGTGTTCATCATCACAAACATGAATAAAACAATGAATCGCAACTTAAACCTCAATTTTCCTATTGTATTCTTATTTTCCTTTATCTTGTTCCAAACCACACATCCTCCTCCAAACCAGGCTTCCTGTGAACCACATAATCCTTTAATCAAGCTATTACCTTAATTGGTGTACAGTCATTCCGGCCTGTGCACTGCAGTACAGTCCTTTTCGGCTAAAGGAGCAGAGAACTGGCTCTCCTACTCGCCACTCGCTCCACAGCTACAAGGAGGATAAGCACTTTTTGACAAACTCTCTGTGCAGCACTTCACAGTATTTGCACATTATTCAGCTGTTCAAATATCCTGTTGAATGATTTTTGTGAAACCCCGGGGAGGCCCTGCGGTCTGCTGCCCATGTATTCTGTGCATAAAAGAGCACTTTCTTTTAATTGTGTCTTTCCCCGGGCCGGCTCGGCCATTTGGCCGAGCGAGAGGAAGACGTGGGTTGTAGAGTCCTTGTGGTTGTGCTGACGGGGACGGTCTCCACACATCACAGGCTGCAGCTCCTTCGACAGAGGATTTTTTTTTTGTCCCATTTGTGTGAGTTCATATAGGTTCATATAATGCAACACACACACTTTAATGAGAGCTTGTATTAAATATCAACAGAGATAAGGGGCATGTTTATTTCCAGCACAAGTTCTGATTTTTAACAAACCAACTAGAAGTTTAGATCCATCAATATCATGTCTATTGTTCTGTAATGCCTCATGATTAAGAACGTATCAAGGCTGCTAACGAGAACTAACAATGCAGGTGGAGATTGGCCTCATTATTTACATCCTGCACTGGAATATTCATTGATCTATTTCATATTTCTGGACCTTAGTTCAGATATATATTTGCTGTTTACTGATGGCAAACAGACAGATGCCTATACCATATGATGTTATCTGACTTTATGAGATGATGAGAATATCATTGTATTACAGGTTTGGTGGAGAAATTAACACATCACTTGGAGGACTGAGCTCCTGAAATCCACATCCTTTGTTTCCATCTTTGCTTCAGTTTCTTGCTTTAAATCACTTATTAACTCCTGAAACTACCACAATACACTGTTTTAACTTATCATTTTCAAAAATTTTAAAGATGATTTATTCATCATTATTCAATGACTCTGCCTATAAATGACATTGGGCTACATTTATCATCTGGTTGATACAGAAATCTATCATTCAGTCAAACAGTAAGAAAAAACAAAACTCAAAATTTAGTAACTTTTTGGGCAAAAAATTACTTTAAATTTTCACATCAGAATATTATACAGTTTATCTTTGTGCAGGAAGTTTGTGAACTGCAAAGACATTGGACATCTTGCTCGAGCAATCAGGCCTAAAAAGTACTGCAGTAGTAGCTGGATATGAAGTTAGCTGTACTCTCTCTTTTCTGTCTGTTATCTTCGAGATTCACCGAGTTACATTCTGGATACGAGAGACCAGCAGGCGATGAACGTCCTTTCTCTCCATCTCCACATCTCTCTCTTTCTGTCCCTCCTTCTCTCCGTCTCCCCTCGGTCGGGAGGAATTTATTCCCATGGCGGCTTCTGCTGCTTCAAATGCGCTGACTTCAGCATCCGATCTGTGAGCAACTCTTGTGATCAGGCAGGATTCTTACTTGTCAGGATCGCCCGCTGCTTCAGTCCCCCTTTCTTTCTACCCCCTCTTATTTTTATCACATCCTCTTTCTTCTCTCCCTCAGCATCATTTCCTTTTATTTCGACAGCGCTCGCCCGCAGTCTCTTCTGTCTGCCTCTTCTTCTTTTGCCTTATTATTACTTCTGAGCTTCAGAACATCGGCTTTACAACTTTCCATGATGGCCCGGCTTTATGAAGAATTATCCAGCTTGAATTTTCTCTTAGGCCAGACTGAATATCTGCGAGTCATTCTGCAGCGTGGAAGCGATTTCTTATATTCTCCCTCGTTGTAATTGTATGTACAGACAAATAAGCGATGATGTTTTTGACTTTCAAAGTAAAATTGAGCTAATCAGTTTTAATAATATCCATAATATGATGAGCTACAAAAGAAGTGATGGCTCTTAAACCACTGTAAGAATTCATATGAGAGTCTAATTCAGATGTTAAAAGAATCATAAACGAACCCACAGAGGATGAAGTGGGAGACGTCAGGCGGCGTAACCCAGATCTATCCGGGCATCACGGTGGCTAAGTGGTCGGACTGTCGCCTCGCATCAAGAAAGACTAGTGCTCGTCGCCATGTTGCGCTCTGTGTGGAGATCGCATATTCTCCGTGTCGTCCTCGCTCTCCAGTTTCCTCCTCAGAGGTCAACTGGGGATCTGAAATGAATTACATTTAAAATTTTAGTGCTTGTCTGTTTAAGTTGGATCCCTCCTTAATCCAGCATTTGTATAAAGAAGTTGGCTTCAGTGCACCTCAACACCTCCAGCCCGTTCTCACTTCCAGATGCGACAGCTTGGTCAGTGACGCTGCAGGTATCTCCTCGGTGACATTTCTGGAGGCGGCCCCTCCAGCGCAGTGTTTTGATGTGCAGTCAAATAGCGTAGTACAAAGAGTGAGTAGAGTCTGCATATAACACAGGAGAATCATTGAGATTCAACATTCAACAACAACAAGTCTTTAAACCCAGCTGACTACGATGAATCACCATCGTCACGGATCAAACCAGCAGCTTTTAGCAGCTCCTCGCCGGCGCCCGAGAGCGCCTCAGCTATGATCCACACTATTTTACTTCCTCATTAAAAGCCAATCAAAAGAGCTAAAGTCAGAGAAGAAATCATAGTCTGATAACTCTGACGACTGGCTGCTGAGCTTTTAACCTTTTGTACGGTGCTCGTCGACTGGTTTTTTTACATACTGAATGTTCTCCTGAAGTGAAGACGATCAAGGCTGAACGAAGCCGTGTGAATACCTGCGATGCTTTCACTTACTGTTGTACATTTGTGTAGCGATGCGACCACTTGGCTGAGGAAAAAAGTGGCTGAACTACACAGTCACTGAGTAGTGTGAGTAAAACTTTCTCCCTTCATTTTTGCATTTGTCGTTCCAACTCTGTTTCCAGTGAAATCTGACAAGTCTGTTTTCAGAGTTTAACTGCAGAAAAGGGTTAAAATAAAGTGTAGTAGATGTTGTCTGACATGTTTGTTTGGGTGTTTTGAGAACAATCGTAAAATGGTTTCTACCTCAATTTGGGGATTTTTCTAAAAACTTTTCTAAAAATCTTCTACTTGCTCCAGACAGAAATCTCTTTGCACCAATCAAATACACAGATACCAACAACAGACAAGCTGTTTAACCAATATACCGATATCGATACCGATACCAATTAATAATCAAGACACCAGATTCAAGATTTTGTTATGTGTCCTAATTTTCATAATTCTCACTTATTCTTGGTTTTTAGTGATAACAGTGCGTCTGATTAATTCTGCATTTCCCAGAACATGAACACGACTTTTTGTCAACTCAAGCGCCGAGCTGCTCGTCGTCAGATCCCCTGATGGAGGACGACTCTCACAATTCTGTCCAAGGTCTGAGAACTCAATAAGGTTTTTGAGCCATGTCACGCGACTCGACAAACCGAACCTCCAGCAGCGAAGACTTGCACGAGATAGTTCCTAAACAGCCTTGAGCGTCGGACAATTACCCAAAGACAGCTGCAGAATTAATTCAGTTCACAGAACTCTTTCAAATTACTGTTCCCAGTTACAATTTGAATAAAGTTTTTTTGGAAACTCTCTGCAATAAATCACATCTCATCTTCTGGAGAAATAATAAAGCTGCTATCATGAATTTCGCTCTGAATTTGGCTCCCAAACCAAAAACCCCCCACAATTCATAGCTGATGTTTTCTACTCCGCAGCTCAAACATGTCCTCCCTCAGGTTGTTTCCCGTGACCAGACTGAGTTCACGGGAGGCCACCACTCATTTTCCAATATCTGTAGGCTGTAGAACATTATCAATACCACAGACCTCGCTCTCCCCTCCAGGAGTTGTCGTCTGCTCGGAAGCAGACAAAAAAAATTTTTTGGCTCGATAAAAGGCAATTATAGTGTTTTTCCATTTATTCTGTTTTTGTATATATAGCAAAAACACAATCAAGAAGAAAAATATAGCATAATAAAATGAGCAAAATGAGACGTTTAATGGTCTAATGGTCGAGAAACATAACCTCAATATTCCTGGTTCAGCTGCAAACTTTACTCCTCATTGTCTCCCCATATTTCTTCTCTATTCGCCATCGAGAAATTGTTTGTGCATTAAGAATTGTTTTCTCATTTAATTCACTTACAGTCAGAAATATACCCAGCAAATTTAACACAGAGGAAGATCTCGCACACCAAACTGTACGTCTCTCCTGCCGAAGACTGTGAAAGCAGGATCAGCCTCTCCACACTCATCACATTTAATATATTGGCCTAATATTCAATATGAAATGATTTAACTTACGAGGAGTAATGGGCTCTCATTATCCTCCCACTGCACATTGTGACACTTTGAATCTACTGTTACAGCCGGAGACGTGGGAATTAATGTTTCTGAATTATTTCGGTTATTATGGTTTAATCGAAGTTCAGTGAGGAGAGATCAGTTGGAAGTGTGTAACAATATTTATTGAGGTTAGCGATAGAGAAAGACTTTGGTGATTAGACCCCACGGATGGTGGTGGTGGTGTCGGTGGGCTGCAACCAAGAGCTGATTGGCTTGTAGGGGAAAAGGTTATTGGTCAAATGTGGTGTTTTAAATAAATGAAATAAAATGTGGAATATGTCAGTGTCTGGATTTTGACAGAAAGGGGAAGCAGAAGATTAGAGCAGAATGAAATGGAGGAAGACAAAATGTGAAAAATCTTCATTATTAAGCTTTTGCCAGAGCTTCATTTTGTGTTGAACTCTTTAGTACTAAGGTGTGTGTGTGCGTGTGTGTGTGTTTACCTTGGAGTCTTTGATTGAATCATTTTAATCCTTAATCTAACCCCTGCACCTTCTTACTTCCTCACTGTTTCGTGTCCTACAGTCACCACTGATTTATAAAGAAGAAAATTAACCTAAAATTAAAACCTGCATCTAAAAGTAAATAGAAAACTATTAATACAGTGTTTTTTCCCAAGGACACATTTCATCGTGTGTGTGTTATATGAGCAATTCATGCACAAATAATTACAGCACATTCTTTTAGTTTGACAAAAAGTCATTCACAGACAAAGAGTTTTATAAGTAATGTTCATGTATTTGGGAAAACTCAGGACGTTTATATTTTTTGAGCCGTTCAAAAATGGACAGAAGGTCTCAAAACACAACTTTAGGGTTAATTAAGAAAGTTAAGAATATTAAATCTGGTCTGTGTGGTTTTTTGTGACGATTTAAAAAATTTGATTAATGCTAAAATGTATATTCTCGGAGCCCCGACCCATTTAATTCAAATATCATACTGCAGACTAAAGTACATTCACAGTAATTGAATGTATTTTATGGCATAAGACACGAGCCAAATGTCATAATGTCACCCTCCTCCTCCCACCACTGGCACGCTGACTATATTCACAGTTTTTAAGCATAAACTCCCTCCTCAGCCTGGACGCGCTCCAGAGAGAAGTGTGTGGACGGAGGAGAGATGTTGTGGATGCACAGGATGTTTCAGTTTTTTTATGCCCAAATGAGCTTGTTTTACATAACAGCCTTTAGTTCTGCACTTGTAATGAACACTCAGCGTTAAATGTGAAGTGCTCGCTCTCAGTCACCTTCACCATCGTTTGCCAGTTAGTCTCAACACTGGGACCAACTTTAGCCCTTTGTCTTCAGTCTTTTAGTGTTGTAGATTTACACAGAGGACACAAACAAGCCACAGCTCAAACACGTTTCCTGCACAATTACAATATTTACAGTCGTTGCAAACACCAACATGCTCATGTGACTGCTTGTATTTCAATGTTCCTGAGCCCATGTATTAATCTCCTTCATACAATCATGTGTTATAGTCTAAACTGGTTCACTGGTGGTGCCTTACTTTTAACATGCTTTTCCATTGCCAACCCATTTTCAGCCCTGATGACGATACTCTAATTTTTTGGGTTACAGACCCAGTGCGATGACATTTTGAGAGCATGCAGTTTCCTTAAATTGATGTACAGTGTTTCTTAATTATACAGCATGTTAGGGCAGGGAAGGACACACGGAGGAGCCATTTATAGAAAGAGAATATGGCGGCTTATCCTGTGAAGAGACAGGCAGGACAGATCCAACATCCAGGATGGATTTATTGGTCGATCAGATGAGCAGTTATTAAATGTTAGATATGATTTTGAAATGAAATGACACTTTCATCAGTTCATCCTTGAAGCACAGGGTTAATTGACACACATTTGTCAAAGGTGTATTAAATGCAAAGTGAACATTTCTTACTGTGAGTTCAAGCAGTCAGATACAGGACGCCTGTCACTGTGAACCAGTCACAGTTGCAGTTGGACAATTATTGACTGACTTCTTTATAAAAGCAGCAGGAGTTTGTTTGGCTGTGCTGTAAACAGGAAACACACCAGCTGCTCTTCTTCTGTGTTTCTGACAAAGTGGATGCCTCAAGGGGCGTTTGCTGGACCAAGACTTTTTAGACCTTGTTGTAATAACCTGTGCTTTATTTTTTCACAAGTGAAATCTCAAGAATTACAACTTTAAAGAAACACTCATTTTCCAGTCACAGACCAAAATACATCAACCTGTCTCAGTGTCATTGTTAAATATCATATTAGAAATAAAGTTTTCTGACAAATTGGCAAACTCCAAAGAAGATCATGTGATATGACTGAAAGCTCCAGAAGAAGCTATAAAGCTCCCTTGTGGTGTGATGATTTTCTCAGTTGTGTTCAAATTAAAAATGTCAACACTCACTCGTTCATAAGATGGAACAGATTCCTATGTTTTAATAAGATAAGATAAGATAACTTTTATTGATCCCCCTTAGGGGAAATTTAATTGTCACAGCAGCAGTAACAAACAATAAACAGTAACTCAAAAATAAATACCAGTAAGTTGCTAGTTAAAAAATAAGGTAGTAATAAAAAAACAAGAAACAATAAGCGGCATAGAGACAATAAAGTGACAAGTGAGGTAAAAGTATTTACACTATGTTGCATGTTTTCCTTGTCTTTGGCATCCAGAAGTAATAGACATGCTATTATTCATATGAGAATAAAGATGCTAGTGAATCTGTTTCCTCATTGTTCCTCTCACCAGTATTTTCAGGCTCTTCCTTTAACACCCCACTTAAGGACTATTTGTCTGGCTGCTGTTTCACCTGTAGGCTCTTATCTTTGCATCTTATTTTCTTGCCTACAGCCGTCCTCTCATTTGTAACCAGCCTTGAATAAGAAACAAAGATCACAAGCTGCTGATTGATGAAACAACTGGGAACATTTCTTACGCGACGTGACATAGTTTTGCATTGTTCACTTCTTCCAGTAGACCACAAAAGGCTGTCTGGAGTGTGTGGGGGGGGGGGCAGGCGAATGTATTTCCTGTTCAATACAATGTGTAATGGAAGATCAGAGGCTCAGGCCTACTGGGGGATTACAGCAACCTCTGGCTGAACCACACATAAACAAATGAGCTTTAGGAATTCCGTACAGCTCAAATCCCGTCATTTATAAAGGAGGAAATCCATGTTGTGCTGGTCGCCGCCGTAGATGACATATGTTTAATTATGGCCTTTTATTATTTCAATCGTAAATGTGACAAAGATTTCGGGAGCTTTAAGCGCCGTAAGCTTGGGAAACTGACTGAGGCTTATTCATGCCGTAAGAAATAATTTCTACTGTGACGTTTTAAGATACTGGCTGCCTGGCTTTCTTAAACCATAATCCAAGTATTGTTCAGCTAATTTGTCTTATTAATTGATTTTTATTAATATCTAAGTCAAAAACACATCATCACATCATTTCTATGTCTTTGCATCATTTATATTGTTTACAACTTACAGACCTCTTGATTTATATATAGTTTTATAGTTTCGTTTTTATTTATGTTGTTGATCATTCGTTTATAAACCTATATTTTTGCATATGTGTGTGCATAATAGTCTATTTATTACCTTTATTTGTTTGGCTTTGTTGTCTTCTTTGCTAGCTGTTAGCTCGTTGAGAGTCATGTGACCTGTTTGTCTGCACATACTTGAGCAATACAGCTCATCGACGAGCTCAAGGGAACACAGGAGGAACAATGTTTTTTTATTATATGTATTTTTGGTGGATTAAGTTTACATTACTTTTTTATCTTATAATAAAGCGAATCTAACAATCTTCACTTCTATGAGCTCGCTCACCTTCTGAACCGCGAAGACAGCACTTCACAAATGTTTGGCAAAATTGTGCTGAAGTATAGAAACATTAGATTTTCTTAAAAGGGGCCAATTAGCATTAGGATGCCAGTCTGAGACATCAAGAGACTGACACGCAAATAAATACTCGGGTTGCAGAAATTGCGAGGGAAAGTGTGTTTACAGAGGAAATCATTTAGAGGAGAAATTGTTTCATCTCATGGCGGATTGAAGGACTCCATGATTTATGTAAAGCAGCAATCACCATGCGTCGGAGAGCGCCAAAATCCTCGACCCGGTGTGGATGTGACCTTTCATGCTAATTCACAGCTATTCATTAAAGGGGAAAATAAAATCCTGCATCAAAACAAGACAGGCAGCGATTTCCATATGCAACACTTAACCGTTTATCGTTTAATTGTGATCGGAGGATTCCTCGTCGTTGGAAATTAATAGCGGCTCTCATGAAGCCCGGCGAAGTCAAGAAGAGAATTCCTTTGCATAATCAAATATGTTAATCAGATGAAAAGTGGAATTAATGTGCCGCCGTCGACGGAGCCATAGATTAGTGCTGGAGAACAATGGGCGGCGAGATGCCAGCGTGTGCCATTGTGTGGTTGACGCTTATTGACACGAGCCATTTTTTTTGTTCTTTATGCAAATGTTTGCATCTGAAAACAGTCGTTGCACACAGATGTAGATCTGCATGTGAATCATGGGTTGTTGTTCTTTTTCAACATGTTTTACCATGTTACATCAAAAAGAAACGAAGGTTGTATTTATCAGTCCTCGCTGAGTAAATATTCTGAAGATTAACACAGTTCTGTTTGTACTTTTTTTTTATGATGCAAAATGTTAAGTGTAAAACGATGTGATTGGATTGAGCTGATGTTTTCCAGCTCAATCAAAAATCTCTTATTTTTAATTGTATGAGTTGTTTGTCAGCGTAGTGCAAATGGCCTATTCCTAAATATCATAATGAAATTCAAACTGTTTGTTTTCAAGATGCTTTGCATCATATCCCAGTTTGCTCAGTCACCTATGGCACATGTTTGTTATGGTTTGGGTTTTTGTGTGTGTTTTTGGTTTTGTTCTGCTTTTCCTTTTTTCTTTCAGGGTGTGTGACAGGAGGCGTGGCTTCCCTCTCCCCTCCCTGTGACCTGGCAGATGCGTCACACCTGTTCTCAATTCCAGCAATCAACCCGTCCATATAAGGCTGATCCGGACTCCACTCCAGCTCCAGATCATTCTGTCTCATATGGTATTTTCTAACTCCCAGTTACCTCTCCAGCCATCGTTTGTTCATGCTAAGTCCAGATAAAACCCACTCGTAACAATATTCTTCTCTTTAATGGACTGAACTGCAAACTGATCATACGTTAAATTACTTTATCTTCCTTGGAGATTTTAAAGTTTTAATATCTGATGTTCTTGATGATTCTTGTAATCATTTTTTTTTTAATCTATATCTGTTGCTTGATTGATGGCTGGTCTGGCCTTATTTGTTTTTCTGACCATGAATGTTTCTTTTTCTCAGGTGTCTCTTGAAAAGGGAACTCTCAATGAGACTACCTGATTTAAAAAAAAAAAAAAAAGAAATATTATTTGCTTGTAATCATTAAAAAAATACTTTTGTTCCTGCATTTTTAGTCATACTGTTGTTTAATAGTCAAAACTGCAACATTCAGGAAAACTATAATATAGCACATTATGTTTTTTGAGAGTTGTGACTGAGACATGTTTCTATGTTTTTGCTGCCTTTTACTGTCTGGGATGGAAAAGATAAGATTCGTATGTACTGATCAGTCATGCAATTCAGACAGGTGCAAGGTATTTTAACAACTAGGCGACATTTACCTGCTGTGAAAGTTGTGAAAGGGTTAACCATTAAACCTACACAACAACATTTATGAGAAGTGAAATGAAACACAATACGAACCCTGACACATTAAGAAGAGGATTATCAATAACTTTCAGCTCCTGCTCTGAGTTAACAGTGTTTTTAGTCTGGGGTTCATTTGGAACATCCTTCCTGATTCTGAGTGATTCTTATGAAACTGTTATTTTTTGGAAATGCACTTTAGTTTTTTGCAAACTGTTCTAATATGCTTGTCTAAGAACGTAACCTCAAGCAAACATGAATCAGCTCTTACACACACACACATTCATACGCTCCGACATTAATGCAGAGAGGTCAAATTAATAGTCATCTAAACTGCCACGGGGCACTCCTTCTCTCGTCTCCGAAATCTGTTTTCTATTCATACCCACAGCGTTCGAGCCGAACCCTGTGATGATTTCTTATCAACATGCACAAGTTCCTCGACCTTTGAATACAGAAAATAACACAAATACCCAAAGAGAATAATGATGATTAACTGCAGGCATTTCTGTAATTAATGAAAATTACCAGAGAATCCATAATTAATGTGGAAGAGCGAGAAAAAGTCATTGCCAACTCTTGATATGTGATTAGAACTGAGAAAGAGACACTTATCTGCGGGAAAATGAACTTTTTTTGAGAAAATGTATCTGAGTCATGTAATTCAATGCCTCTTTTATTTTCATTTGGTGGCAAGGATGAATGCGAGGTTCTATAAAACGGATAAAAGAGTCTTTGAGATACACAGTTTTTGTGTAATTACATATAAGGATATTAAGGTTATGAAGCCATCAGTGTGAATGGAAACTGCAGCTGTAGCTCACCTAACATATAGTAAGTCAGTTTTAGAGCTGAAAAGATAAGTGAGTCTATAGAAAGACATGAAAAGTCATCTCACTCGCGGAGGCAGGGGTCAACGAGGTCCATAAGAGAACTTGACAAAAGAGAAACAGACTATCCGTGTTTCCAGTTCGTCAAGAGATGACCGGCATTGTAATGACTTGATGATTGTGTGCGTCTGCCGCCTTTCATTTCGTTCACCTTTTGTTTCACCTCTGTTGACGGGATCTGTTTCCGCTCCGCCGGCATCCGCGGAGCTCCCCCCGGCCAATCAGAGAGAGGACGACAGCTCGCAAACACGGCGAGGTGAAGAGGCCGAGAACGGCAAACTTTGATTGATTTGATATTGTTATCTCTTAAAATGAATGCTCGGTTGAAGGCGCTAACTGTCAGAAATGCAAGGTAAGAAAAAAAAAAAGAAAACTCTGAGGAACCAGTTTAGCAAATGAAATGGATTTATGGAGAGCAGGGAGGCCTCGCAGAATGATTTTCAATAAGAAGGAGATGGATGAGCACGCTGAATGGCAAACGGCTGCCGGATGCATTTGTTTTGAATCCTTTCTGTGAAATTAAATCCTCAACTGATTATGAGAGAACGGCATTACATGAATGAGGAGGCAGGAATAGAAATATGAAACAATTCCAAACGTAGAGGAGCGCCAGTGTTTTCCCTCACCCGTCGGAAATAATGCTCCACGCTGACGCCGCCGCCCGACGCAGAATTGGCTCTCGCTGATAGAAATCATCCAAGAAATGGCTTTCATGATTGCCGCTAATGTTTGCATTCAGCTGTTTGCCAGTTTGAATATAATCTCTGCTGCACATTTAATGCCTTCCTTGAGTCAAGATTAACTTCCTGCGAGATACGGCGCACCTGCATTCAGGAGGCCGACGATGCTGACCGGCCGTGTTTGTTTGACTTAGAGTAAAACATGAATTCGCTGTTTAAAAGGTCGTGTAATTGCTTTCTTATCGCTGAAATCTGGTGTTGTTTTGACAAAGCTCTCGCAATTCTCAGACAGTGTTCTTGCTCTTGGTTGGCAGCATCTCAGAGCTCCAAATCCTGGCCAGGAGGGCCGGTGTGTACATAGATGGTATTCACTGTTAATCTGATTAGGGCGAGGAGATAGGGATGCCTGGACTATATGTCATCTGAGAACAGCATCACTGCTATTGATTAACTGAGCAAACATCAGATGGAGACACCAAACATTTGCACAGAAATGTACACACACACACACACATACACACACAACCACACAAGCTTTTCTGGGCTGTGGCAGATGGTGGTCAGATAGACTCACATACAGTAAATGGGTTCATTTTTGTAAGGCCTTTTCCTGCGTGTTTCCTGCCAAAGCGGCACTGTCTGTCCACTCCACCGACAGGCTGCTGGTAATAATACATTGGAACGGAGACAGATGTCTCTCATCAAACAACCAACTCGTTCATAATGGAGTGAAAATTAGAACCCTAGACGACTGTAACAAGCAATGATTGCGAGGGCGAGTGTTTCTAATCCACAGCGGCCCTTAAACCTGTCAGACGATTGACAAAACATGATCCAATTTTGATCAACGATTCGCAGATTTTCGTAGACATCCTGCCATCGCACCTCATTGATCATGTCAGCTTGTTTTCTGATTAAAACCACGTCAGTGTGCAGAGACGGAGCATCCATCTGTCGCGCCGACAGGAGCCATGTGTGTTTGGACAAAGTTGTTGTGCGTGTAAACACTGTAATACGTATTTGTCCATGTGAGCAGCGAGAGAGCGACGGCTGGGATTACAGAGGAGAGAAGACAAACAGGAAGGAATCTGTCGGGGGTGAGGTGGGGGGGTGCTAATGTCTGCCCGGGGGCCAAATGTCCTGACTGTGTACGCTTTATGTGTGTAACAATTAGGACTCACATCCCCTTGTAATTACCAAATGTTGTTGACTCCCACACAGAACATGGCTTCAAAGCTGTTCCAGACAATTAGCAACGTGCCGACATCAGAGAGGCTGGTTCGGCCAAAACTGCACGATTCCTCGCAGATCACAAATTTTTAGCTAAGCTAGCGGCCTGGCTCGATGGATGGAGATGACAATGGGTCAGTTGGTCAGTCAGTTTGGTCCAGAGTGAAATTATTTCTACACCTATTCCAAGAACAAACCGACTGCCAGTGTTGGGAAAGTTCACTTTCTATATGAACTAGTTCAAAGTTCAGTTCAAACCTTTTAAAATGAACTAGTTCAGTTCATCGTTCATAATTCAAAATTGTGAACTAAAGTTCATGCTTCCCCAAAATGAACTATTTCGTTCTTTTTTCGTTCTTTTTTTTTTTTTTTTACGTTGCCACGAGCAGCGAGCTAATTCCCGACTGTATGGGAATTAGTTTCTCAGAAAACTCATCCTCCTTCCTTGCACACATGTGAATTGTGACGAGACTGAGGACCGCTGATGACGAAGTTGGTAGAGCGACAGGCAGGACTTGCGGTTGCCAGATCGGGTGGTTATCCGCGACATTTTAATGGTCGTTTACCATGTGTTTTTACTGTTTTAGCTTGGTTTTTCGCCGAGGGCTCTTGAAATCTGGCACGAACGTAATCTGAACGAAATCAGAGTGCCGTTCAAGAAACAGCAGATTGAGTACGTTCACAATTTAACGTTCATCAAGCAAAAATGAACGGGACGTTCACGTTCACCCAAAATATGAGTTAGTTCATGAACGAACGTTCTTTGAACGCGTTCGGGTACAACACTGCTGACTGCTGTTGCCTCCAAATTACATCAACTGTGTCATAACCAGGCAAAAACGTTAAGTTACTTTTGCAGTTATGTCTTGTCTCATGTTGTCCTGTCTCTTCCTGTTTTATTTTGGTAACTGTTTCCCTTCTCGGTTCAGGTTGCTTGCCCTTCCTTCTGTGTCTCCCGCCGGTGTGATTGTCTGCCCCGCCCTGATTGTTTCCACCTGACTCCCTACCTTGTGTATTTAATGTCCGCGTCTTCCCCTGTCCTGTGCCAGTTTGTCGTGTCTGCCGTGTCCGTCAACTCGTGCCTTATTTCCATGCGTCTCATGTCAAGTATTCCTGTTTTTGCTACCACGTTTTCTTGTTCCTTTTCTACCTCGTTTTTCCTCTGCCTAGCTAGAGTGACTTTAAGTTTATTACTTTGTTTATTTGATACTTTTTTCCCTCAGTAGAGTGATTTTGAGTTTCAAACTGGATTGGTGCAAAATTTAGTCTTGACAATGATGAATCTCAGAAGATGCATCTTAATAACTCTGATGGGGAAATTCACAAAACATGAGCAGCGATGGCCGGGAATCGAACCCGGGTCAACTGCTTGGAAGGCAGCTATGCTCACCACTATACCACCATCGCTCACATGCTGAACAGCGATGGCCAACGTGGTAGAAATTAAACATAGTAAACAATAGTTCAACATGCTGATGCTAGGACTTATCTCCAAGCACCACTGTGCCAAACTCCAGCCTTGCAGAGCTGCTGCTCGTCGGCTGTAGACTCTTATTAAACCTCAGAATTTAAGGTCAGATTCCCGCCCGTCTGCAATCATCACTTTAATTGGAGTTAAGCAGTGGACCCGACTCTTTAGCGTCTTTCATCTCATCCCGGCCCCTCCGTTTGTTACTTTATATCTTCAAGGTTTGTTTATGCTTGCAGTTAAAATTCAGTAGTTGTGGTGAAGAAGTGCTGTGGAAGTTCTAACTAGACGCGTCGGGAACGGCCCGGGGGAGCGTGGTCAGGGTTACGGCGTGGCAAAGAGAAACTCGGGAATAAAGAATAAAGGTTAGAGTGCAAGGAGAGTAAGACTCCTCAGACTCTGCAGGGAATACTGATCTCATGTGAGCATATAAAACCATTATGGAAAGGGCAAACACAGCACTGTGTTATAGAGCTCGCTCCTCGGCTGCACAGATAACGCTGATGCTTACTCGCTTCTCCAGCACAGGTACATGGAAACGGTTTCCTCTGCGCCCGTGCTTTGCCGAATTTGTGACGAAAAAAATGAGGATATCAAAGAAACTTTTAATGATTCCTGCATTTGTGAGTCAGCTAAGATGGATGCACTGTAGATAAAGAAGTGGTGCAAAGAGCCAAGGCTGAATGGAAGAGTGACTATCAGATAGAGATTCACTTTCTCCTCTAAGGGAGGGGAAGTGGCCATTAGTCAGGGAAGTAATCTAATCAATGTTGTTGTGCACAACAGTGCAGACAGCCGCCACGCATCACCGAGCGCTATTATTCTTAGTCATGTTCTCGATGAGGGAGAAAACAACGGCTCCCGACCGCCCGAATCTCCTTCCTCCCCCGTGTGCAGGTCCTGCAGAGGGAGGCTGGTCGCATGCGGCTCTGCAGACGGGAGCAGAGAGGGAGGAAGGAATGAGGCTCCTCAGGACCAGAGACTGTATAAAATATGGACGTAGTGTCCGTGACGTCACCCATAGGTTTCTGAAGAGCAAAAATGAAGCAAATCGTAGTGCGTAGTCATCTTGGTAGCCTAGCTCCGGTTACTCCAAATATGGACAAAGAGGCGGAGCGAGGGCGGAGCTGAGGCGGGTCGAATGAACGCTATTGGCTGAAAAAAGCTGTTTTATTCGAAATAATCAAACTAGCTACGGCTAACCAGCTAGGTTAAATGTTAAATATCGTTGCTAGCCGGCTAACCCCACGTCGATCTCTTTCCCAAACTCAGTGACTAGAATTTGCCGGGATGACACCCTTTAGACTGTCAGTGGCTAGTTGTCAATCAAAGTGGCGCCACTTAGATTGACAGCTATGAATTGTGCATAATGATGTATGCTGTATATTTTAAACGAACGCCTTTTAAAAAAATTCGCCCCCCCCAGAGTTGTCATGGAGTAGAAAAACAGCTTATGAGACTAGAGCCATGTTTTGAACCAGGCTGTAAATATGTTTTTTTTCTGTCGTAAAATCGGACATTTTAACATGGGGCTCAAATGTAATTGACTCCCTTCTGCAGCCTGCTCTAGCGGTTATTCGAGGAACTGCAGCTTTTTTGCACTTCCACATTGGCTTCATTTTTCAGCGCCGGAGGTTGCCGCTTGCTCAGGACCGGAGAAGCTGCTCTGACTCTTAATATCACGTCCTCTTAATGCATCTGAAACAGTCACATGAACACAGCAGTATATTATCAGCATCCACTCCTGCGTGAGTCGTACTTAACCTTCACTTTCCTGCTGTGCTGGTTCATGTTCCGGCCCCTTGCATGTGCTGATAATCTCTGTCCGGGCTGCAGGGGAGATAGGTGAGAGATGAAAGAGGAGGAGAGAGGAGCGCCGGGGTTTTGATGGCCGACTGCCACGAGTTCAGTCGGGGTCACGCTGCACTTCACATCATAAACTTTTGGGGCCACAAAGCCAGAGGGAGTGTGAGGATTAGACAATAAAGTTTAGCGGTTAAAGGTGCTAATGTGTGTTCCTATATTTAATTGCATACATCATTAGCTCTTACGGTCTCGTTTTACATCCGTCTGCCTTGATTCTCTGTTGCTGTCAGTTTATATGCATGTGAGAAAAAATCCATTATTGAAGATATTATATTGTAGCACATTGTGTTTAAAGACCAAAATCTCATGTACATATGTAATTATTGATTGAGATATCGCTTCTGCTTTCGTCCAACAAGAAGAATCAAACAGCTAAAGTATGTATGAAGTATTAATATTTAATAAATTTTGTCTTTGTAACAGAATCTTAAGACTGCCACCAAAGATTTGTGGTTGTAACGCACTCGCTCAGAATTTTGAATAATAAGACAATAAGCCTGTTTCACCTCTCGTGGAAGCGTATGAAGGAACGACTGCACGCTTTGATAGATGCCTCTCATCACCTGCTGACACGAGCCCAGTCTTTATCACAGTTAAAACCCTCATGAGGTTAAGTGATTTTTTTTGATAGACAATTCAAATGGAATATAAAAATCCTTTGAGCTCCGCAATATCACTGAAAGCACATTTATGGCATCGGTAAATTATGTCAGGCTCTATCATAAAAGCATATTCCTCCATCGATTTGGAAGCTATAGCGCCCGGCCCGTGTTAATGGCACACCAGTTTCTTGTCCTTCATTGTGCAACCCCGTCCCGATGAGAAGGTCAGCCTCGGCATCCTGAGCCCGGCGACGTGACATGTGAATGACGGCAGCTGGAGCACACGCAGGGAATTCACAATCGAGTTAATTCAATTCAGCCTTTTAAAGCTCTGGAGGCAATTGAAAAGCGGCTTTTAAAAAAATTTGACATTTTGGAAAAAGCACCTATTTGCTTTCCTGCAGAAAGTGCTGGTAGGTGGATTTTGTTCCCTTTGGACTGAGCCAGGCCAGTTTGTGGGGAGCTGCTGGCTCTGACTTCATATTTATTAAACAGATAAAAGTGGGCTTGATCATCTCATCGAATTTTTTAGAAAAGAATAAAAATGTGTGTTTTCCCCAACTATTCTTTGATTCGATTTCAGACTGTTCTGCTGTAGCCTTTATAGAACTCCGATAGCTAAGAGTATTGGTGCATTGTCCAAAACGGAAAAAGTAAAATAATGTGTTGTTTGCAACAGAAAACAAGTTACACCTGTTTTCCAGCTTCGAGTCCCAGGAGACGCAGTCAAACATCAGTGTACTGCAAATAAAACCACTGCTAGCATAGCTTATGCTGGAAGAGGTCAGAGATCAAAGATTCAGATGCTGGATGAAAACCAAACAGCGACTCCTCTATTAACCGCCGTCTTTGACCAAACAAGGATGCATTTTTAAAAAGACACTGACTTTTCACCAACCATCCGGCTCTGAACGCTGCGAGAGCACGACGGTGCTGCTGCTCTGAATTTTTGAACACTGCCTCACTCGCTGCTGCACTCTGAGTTTTCATTTCCTAACAGGCTTTAGAAACCAAAAATAAAGCCCCTGACCTGGACAAAAAATACAGAGGACCACGGCAACAAACCGCAGGAGGGACAGCCAGGTTAGAGGCTCCTTATTTCACCCTTCCTTCAGAGGATGTTTGAATTACACTGAATATCTTACAAGGTGAGCTTTAAGGGTTAAATGACATACAAGCCTGTGCTCATGTCCTGTTGAGCCTTTTCAGTCCATGTCTGTAAGCTACAGCCAAATGAAGCAGCATCACTATATTTAACACAGTATAAAATATACAGAATAAGAGAATTAGCAAATTAGCTGCTCCTGTCCCAACTTGTTTGAAACATGCTGCTGCCAACAAATTCAGCAGATATTTCCAAAAATTAATGAAGTCAATGAGGTCAAATATTGAATAAATTGTCCTTGTGCTGTTCAGGTCAAAATTGATTTGCATATGATCAAAAACAGTTTTATTGATGCTTTAAACAGCAACATTCTGGCAATCGAGGTTGTGACTAAAACATCGAGTGACATGAGCATCAACGCAGATTATGATTATGATATTGAAGCCATTTTTCAGACAGACAAATCTGGTGAAAACTAACTTTCTTCGAGCCTGTCTCTGTCTCGAGCAACACACTTTGGCTGGATCTGGCAACACAGATGTTTCCTCCAAAGATGCTCTGTAACAATGTTAAGCACATGAATCTTGCAGATGAAAACAAGTGCAAAAAAAAAAGGTGCAAACACTGAATCTGTGTTGTATCTAGTGTTGTTTTGTTTAGTTCACAATCTGCCTCAACACATCCAACG
Organism: Centropyge bicolor; assembly: GCA_037975185.1. Lineage (NCBI taxonomy): Eukaryota > Metazoa > Chordata > Actinopteri > Pomacanthidae > Centropyge > Centropyge bicolor. Next base: position 644,470 of record JBBMOC010000099.1, on the reverse strand, counting down.
GCGCCCACTGAGGAGACAGGAAGTGTGTACAGTTTCATACCGTTGATGCAGCTTGTAATGTGTCATCTTTTGTTATAAACCGTCTTTGATGGCCCTCGTGCTGCTCAGTGATGCAACGAGCTTATTCACATCGCCGCCATTGACAAAAGTGATCAAATCATTTTCTTGACTAATGGCCACTTCCCCTCCCCAAGGAGAAAGCAAATCTGCGGCTGATGCATGTGCTGTTCCCATCGTCAGGGACATCGCTGATTAATTTATTCAAAGGCGAGAACTGTCTGGGACAGTCATCACAGGGGAAGCCTTAGAACTAATATCCATCCTCCTAATCAGTGTCATGAAAATGTTCTATTCGTGGAAACATGAATCATGCATCTGAAAAGACAAAGCTGTAACAGGAAGAATCTTAAATGTATGGTTCTTATATGCAGGGTTGTCTGTAGTCTCCAGATACATGTCAGAAAGTGTCTGTTAGCATTAGAATATACACATGATTTAATGAATAATTCTTTTCTCTTCTGCATGTTCTCAAAAAGCAGGAAACACAGGTTTGCTTAATTTCTCTACAGAAGAAAAAAAGCTTCATTTTTGCCTCAAAGTGACCTGTGTTTCTGAATGTCGTGAGTTTTAACATCACAAGTGGATCATGTAAATCAATTGCTGCCTTACACATTGAAAGCTGGAGCGTGTTGGCTCTCAGCACCGGCAGGCCACTTGAGAATTCCTGAACGGCCGCTTCACCGTTCACCCAGGAATAGAAGTGGTAATTATTCTTCCACCGTCTCTGGAGGATTTCTCTGAGTCACTTGTACATGTTAAAACTGATCCAATGAAGTTACATATAGTGACGCAAATCAAGTAACAGCAAAGAACAGAGTGTGTGTTTGACAGTTGTTCTGCTGCTAACTTTGTATTAAAAAATGTTTTATTCATATATATTTTGAAAGATGAGACAATAATAACACAGGCTTCTAGTTTAGCATTTAGCTATAGAAAACAATCTTTGGTTATAATTTGCACAAATGACATGAAAATGAATCCTGCACTGTCATGAGCACAGGCTGTTTGTGTGTTTTAAATTCATAGCTTTGGTTCATTTATTATTATTATTACTGAATAATTCAGACATCTCACTCATGTTTGCCCTTTTCTGTGGCCTAGCTGATCAGCAGTGATTGACATATCAGCCCTGTTGACATTATCACAGACACAGAAGCTGAAGAGCAGATCACTGAAACCTGTAATAACAGATTTTCTGGGAACAAGCTGAGAGCACGACACTGACATTTTGACTTTTTGAGCTGATGGGGAGAATGTTTTTTTGCAAACATTCAGTCATCTTGCAGCAATATTAGAATTCAGCTGCAGTCTTGTGGCTTTGTTTTGGTCTCCACCAACTCCTGCTGGAAAGGTTGGAGCTTTTTTTGCTTGAGATTGAACCAACAATAAAGCTGATTGAAAAACCAAAACAATGAGCTAAAAGATTCTAAAAAAGTGTCGAAGAGTTGAGAGAGCGTTCAGTAAGTTTAATAATTATCAAAGGGTTCATTATGATGAGGAACCACTCTTACGTATAAGTAGTCACATGATCCTCTGCTTATATAAAGATATTGATTTGAGCAAATTTGTAATATTCAATTTAATATCACTATCGCTGACAAAGATCTGGTATCGCAGTATTCATATATGACTCTCAACTTGTTTTCCTTCATGCAAGATCTAATTATGATTTATGAGATTTTCTGCTACAGCAACACCTCGAATGTTGAAAAGTCTTCAGGCTTATTTATGAAAAACCAACAGTTGTGCTTTGTTCTGCTTCAGCCTCCCTGAGTTAACACCAATCCAGAGAAAAGCAGCCCGAAGCTCGCATCTCTCTCCCAAAACGTTGTAGTGTACATCGATATAAATATTGTATGAGCTGTGTTGTTGGGCCTGAAGACGATGTGCGAGTAGCTAATAGCAATGTTGAGAAATTTTCTGACAATGGCCTCAGCATCGATTTTTGTCAGCACAGTCGCTGCTCAGAAGGGGCGAGGCCTTCCTTTGACCCCCGAACTGCATTTTTCTCACATTCCCATGGCAGAGTCTGCTAATTAAAGGTCACAGCAGCAGAAGGTATTTATAGTCCTGCTCTCGCTTCTTGCAGCTACTATTCGGCTTATTTTCCAGTCACGACAGGAGACGTTTTCAAATCCGAGCTCCTCATTTTCTCCGGTCTCACAGTCGACACAAAACTCTCCAAATCCAGCAGCAGCCTTTTGTCTTTTTTAACAATCACATCTCTGCCACTTTCTTTTTTTGATCAAGCCTGACAACTATTGGAAAGTTAGAGTTTGTGTAAAACATGGACTTTCTGATCTGGTTTACTCGATCTCTGAGAGCATTCTGAGCCCATACTTTGGGGTGATAAGAAAGCAAGGAACAGCAGATTAAATGGACCCAGGGTTCAGCCCGGGGGTGCAGCGGTGCTCGTTGGTCACTGTCATCCGCTAGGTCTTCTTTTTCCTCCCTGCCTTTTGTTTAGTGCAGTTGCCCTCTGTGGTCTCTCTGGCACAGAGAATAATTCTGCTACTGTGTGATGAATGTGATGCCACCACATCCTCACTGATGTTTTTTTTCCCTCAGATCCTGTTTTATTTACTGTGATTAGCAGATGTTTACTGGAACTTGTGATTGCAACCAAAGTGCTTTACTAAAACAAGCAGGGTTTGATTCCTCATTTGTTTCCATCATCGTCTATCATGAGCTCGACTTGAAGCTCATGTCTTTCGATTTAGAGACCTAAATGTTTAAATGCTGGTTAGAGAGGGACGATCACAACCAGCTGGTTATGATATATATGAACAATATAAACCCATATACTGACTAAGACACCCACGTCCATAGGCACCGCAGCCAGACTCTATAACACCTCATTATCGTGTAGTAACTGAACTGTAACTAACATTTATCCTACAATTATACATAGTCTCCCGTCCATACATAGTTCATTGTACTGGGCAATAATTATGTGCAACATTTCTGCTACACTGTGCAAGATTATAGCCATTTTTCTAATCTCAATCTGGGTCGACACAGTGTAAACCGAATTCTAATTTCTTTTATTGCTTGAGTATTATACTTAATTAGCCTGTTTTTGCGTGCAGTAAATTTCACCTGAGGGGGGGTCAATACAGCTTATCTTATCTTATATACATAAGTACATGCAAGTACTGCACACACACATGTATGTTATCAGACATACAAGAAAGAAAGAAAAAAGGAGGCTGAATTATGTAAATTACGCAGACATGGCTCACTTAATGTGAAAGTGCCCTGAATACAGTAGAATACAGTTGCTATGCATGAGCTATATTACAAATAACAAGAAGTAGACATGTCTACATTAAGACCCCCTGGATCTATGGTTTTCATATTTTTAAAAAAATAAGTACTCTGATTAACATCACTTCTGTTGGATGGATACAGAGTGATTTTCAGTGAGTCGGTGAGGTCTGATGTTTTGACTGTGGTGTGACTTCTGAATATACTCGATCTGTTTGCATTCTCACAAATAAAAGTTAATTTGGCACCATTTCCCTGTGTTTTCAGTGTCCTTCCACGTTCAATCCCGCCTCCTAAAAAGTATGTTTACAACTAATTTGCAATCAAATGACACTGCCAAAGAAATGTAGTGTTTTTTTTTATCAACATAATAAGGTAACATTTTTAACAAACGCAAAATGTGCTGAACATATCTGCAAAACACTTACTAACAATATTGTCCTTAATTTGTTTTCCTTTGCTTTTTTTGTTTGTGGCAACTAAACTGTAATTAACATTTTTATGGTTTCATTTCAGCTCTTAGAAAGCTCGGGAAAGGCTGTTAAAAATGTCAACATGTTGTTTTCAGCATTTAAACAAAGCACGGATATTTCCGAACTGTTCAGTGTATAAAGTTATTCTAAGGGTCAAGGCACAAGACGGAGGTTCTGGGTTTGAACCTGCTGGTTTCCCTGGTTACCTGATGACCAGTCCAGGTGTTCAGCTAGTACAGCTAATGAATGGATAAACCTATAATACATACAGGACTTGAACCTTGGTGCCCTGACAGACATCCACCCCGACCACCTCACTAAGGTATTCAACACTTCCTGAGGTGGAAAAAACAAGACCATAATAACAAATTGGGCAAAAGTACTAAATGTAATAAATGTGATTTTGAGGACACTGCCGCAGTGTGACTTATGAATACACTTGTTTTCTCCTACATAATACACAACAGTGGCAAGAAGGTCAGAAGGTTTTCATATATTTCCAGCTTCCCACACATTATAGTAGCACGTTGGATTGAATTAATACACAACACAAGCAATGAACAGAGCAGACCAGACAGAAAAAAGACCCATAAGAATGTGTCTGTTTATCTCTGTTAGTTCTCCTATGTCCTCACAACTTGTCCTGGGTATTTCCCCGACTTCTGCCCGGCACATACTGGGACACACTCCAGCCCCAGAACACCACGGGAAGGATTAGAGAAAATAAATGCGCCCTCCTGCGTCTGTGTGTGTGTGTGTGTGAAAGATCAAAGAGTGACATCAAATTCATCCAGTTGCTTTCCCGTCACTCTCTGAACAGTCCACTCTCAGCATCCCGCCGTGTTATTAGAAGCAGCCACAAAGACAGAGAGGAAGGAAATAGGAAAGCCCTATAACTCAAATTGCCACCCGGAGAAGGCATCTCAAACCGAACGTGATCAGATAGAGCGAGGACATTACCATTTCTATTACAGCTATTTTGCCTCCAGCAAAGCAGTCCATCGTCCATCTCTGTGGAAATCATCTTTTTTTTCTCCCTCCACCCGGTAAAATAAGGGCGCTTTGTCATTGATTTAAAAAAATACATTTATAATTCATAGAAAATGTGTGATTTTCAAGAACTTGTTTGTTTCTCTCTCTCTCTCTCTCTCTCTCTCTCGCTCTCTCTCTGTCGACCAAGTATAGCATAGGCAGCGCCGGAGCCAACAGTGAATGGGAGGTCCACCTCAGTCTTATGCTCCATTAGCAGTCAGTGTGTAATAGCACGGGTGGACATGTGTTCGGTGCAGATAACAGAGAAGTGGCTGAGACTGTGACAGAGGGAGACAGCCCTAACAGACTGGCCCTGATGTTCCAGCTCCGGTGACATGTCTGCCTCGTTCTCTCCCACTCGCTCGCTCTCCCTTTGAGAGTCAGCCACTTTCAAATACCTGTAGGTATGACTGAGCCAAAGAGGAGGATGGAGAGTCAGTCGGGGAAGCTCTTTGGGTTGAGAATTATCTGGTTGTATTGCAATTATTAGGCCGGGCTCTGACTAATTGATTTAACAACTCTATGCAGATCTTCTCCTCATTCAACCCAGAGCAGCTTCTGGGACTGCTGGATTATGCAGCTCGCTCTGAGAGGCCGCGCTGCTCCTTTATTCACATTGAATCTTATTCATATTAGATTTCTGTTGTGCGCCTGCTTTTGACAACATGCCCACATGGATACACTTAAAATTCCAGCTGAAATATTTATAATGTGGGTATTAAATCCCGGAAATCATAAAATTAAGATAAAGGTTCGTTGAAGGGACAAAATTGCAATTCAGATGGGTTTTCTCTTGATTGCTGTTTAAACTGTCTCCATAAATCAGTGATGTGTTTTTTAGTGCAGTATTAAATCTGACATTTCTACAAGTCCACATGGAAAGAAATGGCCACCTATACTGACATTTAAAAAGAAATTGCTGAGTAATCAGTGCATCAAAATTTCAGGTCCTGAGGGTGGACACAAAACTGGCACAGCAGGTACTCAGCAAAAAAAAAAGACCATCTGTTTTCAGAACCTGTCTGTTACCAAAACTCCACATTGTGTTAACATAGAAACATATTAGAATGTAAATAGTTGCTCGCACCACTGATCCTGCTGAGAATCAACACCCTGGTCTGCACCGCTTTGCAGCTTTCATCTCATTGTTCAGTGAGTCTCAGTGGTTTTTAACATGGACAGCTCTGTGCTCATGAGCCCCCCTCATGCCAAGTCACTGCAAAAAGCCAAAGTCAACATGTAGCTGGGGGACATTTGAACAACGTGCAAGCCAAAGATACTGATAGTTTAGAAGAGTTGGTGCAACCTGAGATTAAACAGGAGTGAATATTGGACTATTGGACAAGAGAAAAGACTCCCATGTAGCTCTGTGTCTCTGGTACTGATACAATAATACTATTAGCTGCTTAGCTAACCATAACTGCTTCTTAAACCTTCATTATAAGGCATTAATACAACAAGTTCTATTGGATTCTTTCCTGCAATTAATTCCTTATATGTCCTATGGAAAGTGAACAAAATGGCAAATGAACTTAACAACACTAACAATGACTGAAGCTTATTATAATTTATTGTATATCTGCATTTGTAAGTTTGCATTGGAGGAAAAACATGTGGGAGAGAAGACCATCAAGTTGCAGACTGGATTCAATCCAAACGTCTGATAGACTTCAGACAAATGAAAATAGGTCATATTGACACTGTAAGCATTCTCAGCGAGGTCCATTCATTTAGCTTGTTGGTCAAAACATTGGCACAGTCGTGATAAGTGAAAAGTTTTGTTTTATCCTAAATACGACTCCATTTTTATCTAGTATAAATTTGCATAATGCATAATGTTATAAATCTATTATAAGACTTATATAAATTGCCACTGATCATATCCAGTTGCAAATACTGTAATTAAACGTCATTACATTACAGTACAATGCATTAATTATAGGCTCAATTCAAAGGCTTTGTGATGATGTTTCTTTTACTTTTCTGAGTAAAAGTGCCGGCTCCTCCAAAACAAAGTTTATTTTTCTATCCATCCTTTATGATAGTTGTCTGTCAGAGGGAGCTCTAAACAACTGGCTAACAGTTTTTCCAGGAAGTTCGTCTGGCCTTGTTTCTGCTGAAGGACGTTCAGATCTCAGACGTCATCCGTGAATCCACTTCTCTCCGCTGCTTCTGCACGGCAACGAGACAATGACGAACAGAAACACAACAAGGTGTAGAGTAATGAATTACTCATCTCAGGCGAGACGGTTCATCTCTTCCAGTTGAGGTTTTATTGAGAGACAAAGTCCTGCTCGCAATCAGGTTAGATTCTTGGTGGTTTTCTTTCATCACTCCTGCTGAAAATATGAGGTTTTCAGCCGAGCTGGCAGCGAAGATCCAGGAGTGGAAACGTTGGTCGGTCGGTCGATCCAGACTGAAATATCTGCAATTTCTGTCATGTCATTGCATTTAATTTGATAATCAATATTCACAATATTCAAAGTCGACAGAGTTTTCTTGGACTGTTTCCTCCAGCGCCACCATGAGTTCAAAACTTTCTCTGATCCTAATATCTCAACATCTACTGTTGTACAAAAGTTAGTGCAGCCAGACAACATCTCCCATCAGCCACTGCTCTACTTTGTGTTCAATGCTAATATGCAAATGTTAGCACACATCACAGTGAACATACATGCTAAACATATTAGCATTATCACTGTATTGTTTCCACTGACTCTATGTCGCCATGATGTTCCCACAGCGTTTGATCTTTTGGCATCTTGGCTCAGCACGATGTCAGCTTTGTCTTGACATGCACCCAATAATTTATTTATCTCCATCTCAGAAACTGTTACATGAAAGTTAACTGTGGATAATGAAAAGCTGCCAAAATTAGTCTCAGGGACATTTTCTGTCTGTTTTTGCTTCAATAATGTTCCTTCTCATACGTCAGGTATTTCCAAGGAAACTGACTTTTGATTCTATTCTCATATACTTTAAGGACTCATCTTTCATTTCCATCTGCCGGTTTACCAAAGTAGAAACAAAGTTTACCTGAACTTTTGATCATCATTAACTTTCTCCACTGTGTTTTCTGCTGCAGACAAAGTGACGACGCAGGCATTTGCTACAATGATGGAATACCCGAGCAGGTCCAGACGGAAAACTCACGAGAATAGTTTGGATTGATTTTATTTACTGAACCTACAAAGCAACCAGAAGATTGATTAACAGTGTATTGGTGGAGTTTATCTGTAAAGACAAACAGAAGGAGATGAAGGAAACACTTAATTAGTTCAGTATTGTTCTGAAATCTCTGTTTGCCAGAGGATGTTGTGATTAATTAAATTTACATTTGCCGCACATGCATTTGCATTTATATTTAAATCTTCTTGCACAGCGTGACATTTTTTTACACTTGATATTATGTAATTTATTTTGATGCTTTGATCCAAGTGTCTGGAAGGTGTGTTTAAGGACCAGCACCCAACATGTGATTCAGGCTGGAGCAGTGACTCGTTGAGAAACAGTTACAGTTCAGGAGTCAGGCCCAGGTTACATTCATTAGCAGAGACAGAAACAATTTATTCCAAAAGGATACGGGTCACGGATATACATCAGGAAAAATTGTAGGGTTGGAGGTGACAGAGCCTGATGGTTAATTAGCGATATCCTTTAAAATCTGTGGTGTAATTGGCTTCAAGTGACATTTTAACTTTCCGGGGTTCAGCGAGAGCAAAGTGGACATTTCCACAACCCACAGTGAAACTAACACTCGAGCACTCGAGCAGTGTTCGCGTTTAATTTTACTTATCAAAGAAAGTTTGACACAGTTGTGACGGCTGATGTGGAGCCGCAGGTTAATTGTTCCCAGCGAGGTTTTTCCTCTTCTGATATTTATTACAATGTAAGTTAAATGATGAAACATGTCGGTTAAATCAAATGCTGTTGAACTCACTTGGAAGTTAATTAGAAAGAAGATAATTCTCTATAAGCAGTCTGAGCTTCACCGTGTAAGATGTGTTTGTTTGGGCCTTATTGTTAACCCGGTTGAATCGACATATTTTGCATTGACTGGATCTTCACATTTGAGAATACATGAGTGTCACTCTCTTCATATTTGCCAAAGAACAGCTTTTCTCATGTGTCATACAGCATCTTGGGACATAGAAACCCTTCAATAATGAGCTGAAATACTATTTCTGAGGTATCATTTTGCAATATCATGATTGTACGAATGAAAATTTCAGCGACTCTTTGGCTGTTAAATTCCTTAATTGTATCTCAAATGCTGCTTCGGTGAGCAGAACAACATTCTGTCAGACACACAGTTTAGCTCATCATTCTCTTCACGGACACAGAACCTGCAAACAACAGGCTCCTTCCATCAGTTTGCAGGTGTAGCATTGATACTATTACGATGCAGTATATCGGAGAGATACCTGAGACATTAAATGCTGAGATACTTCTGTCACAGAAATATTGCAAATGAGAAAAACGGGGTGATTTCAGAGCCGTCTGTGCATCCAGCAGTTGCTTTACTCCATTTACTGCAGAGCCCTGACAAGCAGTTTGGCCTCAGACGGTTTAATTTCCAACACCTTGCAGAGAACATATTGCTCAGTTCACAAATCTACCGTGCAGATGTTGATGCGTCTCCATGCAAAAAATACGATACACTGTGTCCTGCAAAGTCCTGTAATTATATATATATATATATATATATATATACACAGCACATTTATATATATATATATATATATATATATATATATATATATATATATATATGTATGTATGTGTATATATATATATGTATATATATGTACAGCACATTTGTAGGATGGAATGTTGATTTTTTTCTAATTTTCTTTTCTTTTACTCGTCCAATTAATCAAGGATGGATCTGAACTGTCGCCTTCCAAAATGAATGCAGGTTTTTGTTGGATGAACTTTAGCAAAAATAAGCTTTTACTTCTAAATAAATAAACATAAACCAACCCAAAACAGTGTAAATGCATGAGGCTGGTTCCTTCATTGTTCTTGCCAGTGCATTAATGGGAGCTGATGAGGCGTTTGCTGCAGGCGTTTGCCAAACAGACTTGGTGCTGCCGGCCGTTGTTGCGGGCATCGATTGGACGCTCGCTGTAATTGTAAATGCTTTACAAATGTGCCAGCTTCATCCGCTTTGCATGGAAATTGGATGCAAAGTGTTCAAATGTTACAGCACTGTTTTTTTTAAATATCATTTTCAATCCAAGGAAACACACAAAAACAGCTTTTACTTTGTAATTCAAAGTATCTGCCGCCATGTGCGCTCCACATTTTCCTCTCATCTCACATCTGACTGGGATGTCCAATGTGATGTTTTAGAAAAGGCAAAGCAGAGAGCAGAGCAGAGCGGAGAGACAAAGATAATGGGCTTTTAACTGCCGGAGAAGTTAGACCCCGAAGTTCTGTTTCTGGCCTTGGCTCAGTTTTAACATTGACTGATCATCTGACCTTAAACCACATGTTTGGAAGAAGAAGAAATCCTTTTATTAGATTCTTTATTTTTCTTTTTTTTTTTGCAATGGAATAAGTTTTGGCAACATTGCAACTGTAAAATGAGCTGAATTTCTGAGCTTGACTTTTTTTTTTCAGTCCCCAACTTATAATATAGCTTGTAAAATTTAAAGTAGTATTGAAGGTTTGCAGCAGTTATTAGTGGCTAATTAAACAGGATAAAACATTCACACAGTAAATAACAAAACAAAAAAGATGAAATACCTTATTTGATCATTTCATGCACTGAATTTAGTTTTGACCTCCAATAATCCAGTTTTGAATCTGCGTGTTAAATTTCAAATCCTCAGCTGTAATTAACTGAACTTATAAATAACTAAAACTCGAAGATTCAGTCGGGACCGAAAATCGCTTTTTGCTTGCGGGGGAAAGCAGAAAACTGTAACTTTAATAATGTTCAAAAGCTGCAGCTACAAACTGAAAATAACAGCACGATGTATGAAATTTTGATATACTGTTTCTCACATGTTGGAACAGCAGCGGCCTGCGAACTCTGCACGCTGTGTTTTTCACAGGATTCTACCACAGGTTTCTACTTCGCTCTCTGACCTTCAGATTTGCTGGTTCAGTATGTTGAATAAACACAGATGTTCAGGTCAAGGACGATGCTTTAAATTGATGCTCAGGATTTATTGAGCACTTGTGGGTTAGTGTGAGACTCTGTACAAAAGAACAGACAAGCACAACTATTAACCAATCACAATAAAGTAAATAAGGTCAATACAGTTCCATATCAACACAAGGGCAAATTAAGTGGCAGCTGAAAATATATGACACAGCAGCAATGGAATAAATGCAGCACTTGATAAAGTACACAACCTCTACACTGATGATGATGTTCTTATTTTAACTACTTCACTAAACTGGGAGAAGCAACATAATAAAAACGGTTAGGCTTCCACAAACAGATAATAAAGCATTCAATTACTAATAGACAAGTTTGGCTCTTACAACCGGCTGCAAGCAACAAGCAGCGTCTTCAAACTCCATGTGAACCGAGCAACTGAAACTCACCTGCTCATTAACTCACAGAGCTGCCTCCCAGAGAAGCTCCAACCTCAACCATTAAGACTAACAGAGGCCGGTGAATGTTGGTGTTGGATAATCAAGGAGCCTTTTTTTCCCACAGATTTAATACACATGAAGGTTTAATTGGGAAATTCCAGCTCCTGAAACTGCTGTGAATTTTGGCCCAGTTCACGTTTGGACAGCCCGAAGTTTTATTTGGCTTTTGGTCAAGCTACTTACTAAATGAACATTAAGTAGCTTTAGCTGGTGCCGCCGGCGATGCTCATTTCAATATATTAAAAAAGGGGGCAGTAAAAATGACGAGCTTGCATGTTGGCCTTTGCTCATAAAAGCAAGATGAGTTAATGGTAGGTTAAAAGATTTGTATGGGAGCTGGAATTGAAATCTGCAGAATATTAGAACACCTATAAATAAGTATTTCAATTATTACCAGGTCTTTACATTGCTCTATATTAGTTATAAAACCTTGAAACAAACAAAAAAAGAAAAACAATATCTCTATTCAGCCATTTTTAAAATCACATTACACACATGAGAACTTCGAAAAGGCTCGCAAGATGTTGGAGCTTAACACAATGGTGAACCAGTTTATCCACTTTTGAACACAAACCAGCTCGCCGGGTGTTAAGACGCTGGATGTCACAACTGGCATAAATCGTCTTGCGCGTCTCTCGTCCAGATGGAAGGATTTAGACGTACGGGAAGGGAATGAAACGAAACGAGGGGAAGGCGGTCTTGGCGATGTGATTTCTGGACGGACGGCGTGCAGATGTGAGCGATGAGCAGGTGTAGAGATGATAGGACGCAAACATGGGATTAATCTGCTGATAATAAAAACAGGTCAATCTTATAGGAGCTGTCAGGTTTTTCTGTTCTTGCACACGGGGTTGCTCTGACTCCTTGATGCCTAATTAAACCCTAACAGGGTGATCCTGTCTTCATCTCCTCCTCGCTCCTCACACTTTCTTTCCAACTTTCATGCGGTTTCCAGCAGGAGGTCAGGACCGCAGCGTGCACCATTAGCATGCAGCGAGTCAGGCGGCGCGGCCTCATCGCCTTGTCAAACAAAATTACAGGTGCAGAAGACACAGCGAATCATTCGTCGCACTGTCCTCCCCCGGCCCCCGACCGCTTCCTCTTTGTTTAGCCGCGGCGCTCTATTGGAGATTCATCCAATCAATGTAATTGCGGGTGATTGTTTGACTCAATCCAGTGCCTCCTTACAATCACGGCTCCGATCAATGGCCACTGCTCCCGTCCTCCTGCTGTCACACTGAAGGATTATTCAGGCACGCCGCCAAGAAGAAGAGGAATTATTTCATGTGAAGATTTATCTGATTATTTCTGAGGGATTAGGCATTTTTATACCTGTGCCGCCGTCCCCTTTGTTACCTCTTATGTTCGACCTTATGAATTGACCACATTATTTAACAAGCCGCACATAAAAAACGCTGATTCACATTGGAATTCAAAACGACTTCCTCTTTAATTGCCCCCGCTGTCTTTTCGTATTCAATACATCGGCCACAGGGAATGGAGAACGTCCTGAGGAAAATTTTGCATTAAATACTACATTTATCTCTTTTGTTTTAGGGCTTTTTAATGGCTCTCCACATCAAGTCATTTTACATTAGGTGACACCGGCTTTTAGAGTTCAGGAACAAAGGATTTGACGGCTCAGCATTACAGTGAAATCCTGTGAGATATGTGTAGATCTATCTTCATGAGCTTTGTAATAACTGAGGGAAATTAATCACCAGTGGGTTTTCTATTTATGGGCCAGCGATTATGATCAATGAAGCTGTGAACTTGTCTGAAATTATGAAAATAGATCTTAGAAAGTGGCCATGGATCTAAATATTTCCAATTTGTGGCTATGACTCAGAGTCACATATTTCTTTGTGAGACAAAAAAAACAACAACTTTGTATCTGCAACATTGATCATGTGTGATTTATTTGATGCTGTATTTGCAAATCCTCATTAGATTCTTTAATAAAGATGAACTTTGATGCCACAGACAGCTTCGGGGGGCTCTGTCTGAATCCTCCTCCGGCGTGCTGACAGCCTGCTAATCCTCCACTCTCATATCAGCTTCTTCTGAAATCACGGCTTAGTTTTCATCAAGCCGGGCCGCTTGATGGTAATGAGCTTGGCATTCTCGGAGCCATGCTGATACGGGTTGGAGTCCGTAACACTGAGGGAACTCGTTTCCTCAAATATCCATCACATAGGTAATATATTTACACAGACACATCAGATCGGATCTTTTTAAAATTAAACCTCTTCTGTGGATGTTCGAGCTGCTAATGGCTCGAGTAACCAGCAATAAAAGCATCTGTTAATCTAAAGCGAGATAAGTAATTGCAGCTATTTTTGGAGCATATTGAAATGTCAGGATAGAATGCGACTGGTGTCTGTGCATCGTTCCCGCTGTGCCTCCACCCTCGCCTCCTGAATGCTGCTCTTAGATAATGAAACTCAACATGTACTTTATAAGTGCGATTTGTCTCTGCGTTTCCAGCCAGGGCAGTGTGTGTCAGCCCGCGCCTCTGCCACGCTGCTGAGCAGTAGCGATGGCCTAAGCCGTGCTGATAGATGGCTTGGCTGCAGGCTGCCGGGCGCTGGTGCTCGCCTCGGCTCCCACCGACGCGACGCGACCCTTTAGCCCGGGGGTACGACTTAGAATGCAGCTATTAGAGCAGTCCAGAAGATTTCACGAGCTCATTATAGTCGAGTGTTGAGCGCACGTGCACACACACACACACACACACAGGCAGTGAGACACAGTGGCCACTTGGGATGCAGGTCCATGAGCACTGAGGGCAGGATTCACTGTGGAACCACAAGATTGGGCTGTGGTGCGTTCGGAAACATTCGCAAAAAAAAAAAAATCATCACATTCTACACAAAATTAGAGACAATTTTACAATTTTAGAACGGCGGCATCATTATAGCAAAAACAGATCTGCAGCAGATTTCCTCCTCAGGCAGGATGAGGTTTTTAGGACTATAGCAGGTGCACTGTCAGATTCTGTGCCTGTTAATTATGTTTGCTTGCGTAAGTAGAGCTTGTAATTTTGTTTGCTTCCTCCAGTGGCATCCGCAGCTTCTTATGCATTCACTTAAGTTATGTAGAGAAATAGATTCTATCAGCGCTGAAAGGCAAGACAGTGTTGCTTTATGTTATATGCAGCCGTTTATTATGCAGGTCAGTATCAATAAAGAATGCTTAAATGGGTCTGCGATGAGAGGCTCTGCTTACAGTGGCACCATTTCAAACCGTCGCTGCAGAGTTTCGCATTTTAATTTCCAGATTAGTTTTACTATATCAACATTTACCACACGATACCAAACAGATATATATCATTTGCTCTGCACATATCCCTAAAACACAAACAGCAGAGCAGCTCATCTGCATATGTATGACTGTCACCGGAGAGCAGAGTCTGGAGAGTCGACCAGGAAGCACAGAGACACAGAGCAATTAAGGGTTTAGTGTCTCGCTCAAGGAGACTTTTAGAGAAGTTGACACTCGCTGGGGAACTGGAGACCACCTTTAACCCAAAGCCTGTCCCAGATATGACCATTACTGAGGAGGAGGGGGGGGAGGGAATCAAGTCCTCGAAGACACTGCAGTGATACTGGATGAGCCAATTTTAGACATATCATTTTAGTATTCTGCCACTGCAGTTCTTTCTTTTCCTGCCTTCCAGTTTTTTCATATACAACTAATTAGCGCCAGCAGATACGTTTAGCATGGATTATTATACAATTTTTTTTGTATCTGCAAAAGGGTCCACTGCCAACAGTTTTCTTTTGTTTCCCCCACAATATCTGCTCCTTGAAACTGAAGTGTGATTAACATTTGGTATATTGAGGAAACTCACTGCAATTGGTTAAAGTGGCTATGATCAATATTTCTAGGGAGGTGGTGAAAAGCGAAACAAAGCTAAAAGGAGGTAAATTGTTAGATTCACATTCTTCAGATGGCTGGAAAGATGAGTCCATGTGAAGGCTAATGTTAGCATAATGTCTTTCAAGGAGCTAAATATTTTGTGCTTGTTTTGATGCCCTCAAGGAGCAATGGTAAAATATTGAACCCATCATTGGGTCACTTTTCCAAAATTATAAAAGTCCTATGTGTCACATGACCATCCATCCATCCACTCAGACCTCCACCATTCTTTGTAAGAGTTTCAATCTCCTCAGGATGTGAAATTCCAAGTTAGTTGAAATGGATGAGCAAATCATCAACCAGTTAATTCATAAAAGCTTGTGTTCACATTTCTGTCAGTCTAATAAACACAGAAACTTTCTGTGATTAAACTTCTTGCTGCAGAGTTTGTGGAAGTCCAGGGTTGTTGGCTGCAGCACTCACAGCTCCTGTGGAGTCCAAACCTGTTGTGCTCAGTAAATCCGAACCCGGCTTACTGTAGAGACAAATCAAAGGGGAGTGTTGATGCATTGTGGGAAAACAGGTGAAGTAAGGAATCTGCAGTAAAGTTGCTTACAACCTCAAATGCGTGTAGATTATTCCCCGGCTCCTCTCCAAACTGTCACTCAGCTCTTTGTTGACTTCCCCCGGCTGTAATGAGAAACACTCAGCCATGGCCACCCCGTGAGTCCAGTTAGCGTTTTGATTTATTGAAATCCACTGCTGGCCTGTGCTGAGTCACCAGTCTGTGGTGAAAGCCAGACTGATACTTCACAGTTCCTGTCCCTGCTTTCACTCTACTTAGTATCATCACACTGTCAGACATTTTTCTTTGCCTCCGCTGTAGCAAAGGGGGCAGTCATTTATCCAGCGAAGCCACAATTGACAGGGGACACTCGAGCTGGGCAGCTGACGCATAAAACCTCCAACGTTATTACACTTATAAATCCACAGCTTTTTTTTTTTTTTTTTTTTTGGCTTTAGAGAATATATACACCAGCAACATCAGCTAACCACATCTTTATGTATTTCTTTATTATTTTCTGCTGCAGTTATTTTTGAAGTGAGTGTGAATGCCAAGTAATTTTCCACCAATATACTTAATGCACCACATTTGTTAATAGTAAGAGTTTCTCATCATAAAGCATTGGATGACTTAGTGCAGCTGGCTCTGGTAAACATTAATTCAGGCTTGCAGTCTTTTGTAAAGTCATTCGGAGCTTTTTAGTTTTAAATATGGTGCAAATTGCAGCGGGATGGGAATAAAAACACATCGAGAGCAGAGAGGTGTGCAACAAGACCTGCAGAGTAATTATTTCTCCTGTGAATGAATTTCAGCAAAATAATAAACAAGTACTTCAATATACAGTATGTAGTTATCCAAACATAACTATAAATATGTTATACAGGCTTTGGAAAATATTTATGTAAGCACTAATGTTCTATACTGTCACTGCCATCTTTCTCTCATAAGGATTTCTGCCCCCACAAGTAAATGCTAAAATGTCACATGTTAAAATGTATTAAAATCACATTTTTTTCATCATTATTCAGAATTATAGACACTCTTGAAACAGATATAAGATATGGATGATTCAAATACAAGTTAACTATGTACAATATACATTATATTGTACAGTTTACTGCACATGTTTATTATCATTTAATGAATTTTGGTGCAAAATTACATTTCACTAAGCTGACTACTTTTTTAAATAGCTATTTTCTGCCAGTAGACATTGGTTGAATACTTCAAAATAAATAAACTGATATTCCTAAAATAAACAAAATAGAGCAATCTGTAATTTTATCTTTCGTATGACAGCAGCCTGTGAAGCCTCCTGCAATTTCTGACACACTTCACTCAGCAAAATGTCTTTGACTGACACTTGTGATACGTCTGTCATTTAGCACGAGTTTCCTCCAAACAGGTGCTGCTGTTGGTCACAGACCTGCTTAAAGGTATTTAAAGTTCAAAAGCAAAATTGTTTGTGACTCATCGTTATGAATGCACTTTTTTCAATAGTAATAAACAGCTTGAAAACGCCACAGCTTGTCTCATAAATGCTCAAACACCAGTTGCTCCTTCCGGCTTAATTCCATTAATTTCATTTTCTGCTTTTTCCTAAATGGCTAAACAGTTGTTTAGACTTTAATTTGTGTGATGCTGTAAGTCTTAATAGCTGCAGGGCTGAGATTGATGCTTCTATTATATTATGGCTGAAAGAATAAAAGCGTGATTTTTTTTCTCATAGCTTATCTTTTCTTGTCTGTTATGATTCCATTTTCACCACAGTGCAAGTCCTGGCAAAGACTTATACGTTTTGAAGCCTTATCAGAGCTTCCTTTCAGCCTTGCTAAGCCTTTGTAGAAAAACCTCTCTCTGCACTTGCCTCTTCCACTCGCTCCATCTTCCTTCGGCCTGCATCTCTGGAACACTGATGATAATCGCCCAAACCTTAGACATATGCCAGCAGCGCCACAATCTCCGGACATCCTTGTTTTTCCGTGTTGACCACATAAGCATCTCTCGGTCGTCCTGCCGCTCGCACAAGTTGTCAACTCGTTATTAATCGCTTTGAGACGAGACACTTCAAAGTCCTCATTTGTTAACCTTCATTTGTCATAGACTCCCCGAGCTGATCCCAGGCAATTACTCATTGTTGAGGATGGGAAGATGAGCAGTTCATAATCAAGCAGCTGAGAGTTAAGAAACTCTTTGTGATTGATAGCGAGTTGTCATTAATGGCAAAATAATAAAGGCGCAGCGTGCCACAGGGATGCCTGACAGGCAATGGAATTGAGAAAAGATGAATTAATTACACATCTTCCCATTGAATCAGTCTGTGGACCGCGTTGTCTCCACTCACTCATGTTAAGTGTTTCCTTTTTGTCCTTGAAAAAGTTTCCTTTTCAAGTGATATAGCCTGCAGTCAATCTGGCCTCGAAGAGGATATAGTTTGAGTAGATCTGCACCGCAAATAGCACCGGGAGGGATTTTAATGTTGTGACGTTTGAAACAGTATGAAACACATTCATTGTCACATTGGTTTTTAATCTTATTCAAATGATTCCTGTGAGCATGAGATCAAAATGAAGGGAGAGCCGAATAAGTGACAGGTTTCAATTTGGCCAATTGATTGGAATGTTTGAATCATATGTTTCAGCCTAATTGTGATTATTTCTACTCGGAAACAGAAATGGTATCAGTGCACTAAGACAAACATCCCTCCTGTGCAACTGAACTAAATATGTGAGCTTTAAACCCTCTGAACAAACACTGCTTTGACTTCAGACTTCAACAACAACATATGGCAGTTTCCCACAGAGCACAATGTAAATACTGTTCCGTTGAAAAAGTCACAGCTTCTTCTCTTTAATTTCTCATAATCACCCAAAAGTGTTTTTTGGGGTGAAAGAAACGACATCGACAAAGCAACACGTCGAGATTCCTCCACCGCGGCGCTTTAACTGTCAGTGTTGTGATTTTCTCAGGAGGAGGTGTTGGAGAAAACAGTTCATTAAAATCCGAGTGCACGCTGAAACATAAAAGAGATATCACCTTATGCTCCTCACACAGACGATGGGTGAGCACCAAACCGGCCCCCTGGAGGGCTGCAAAGCATGAATGTCAAAACATAAAGTCAGACGGTGAATTTTTTTTTTTTGCCAAATTGAAGTCCCACAATACCTGCAAATGCCAGGAAATTCTTTATTTTCTCGCAAATTATTTTTTTTATTGGATGATCTGTCGACTGTATCTACAGAAGAAGATCCCTCTGCTGTTGTTCTTTCTTGGGTTTCTCCATTTTTTCCTGTCAGATTTTTCTGGCTGGTTGTCTGTTGGCTTTGTTTGTGGAGTTTTTGCTAACACTGAATTCATATTTATATCTTTTGTTAAATCTTCACAAAGTATTTAATCCATGTTGTGTCGTCTTTGATGTTGCATGAGAAAGCTAATTTAGTATAGGTCCACTGGGTCACAGTGAATATAAAGATTAAAAATAATTGTTACTTACTGTATAATACAAAGCATTTTTGTTCTTTGACATTTTAGCAAAACTAAATTTTTCTCCATATCCACTTCTGAACTGTTTAAATGAAAAAAGGTGGATAGTGTTGCCTTGTTTCATCATAATTTTTTAATGGACTATACCAATGAAATTGAAAAATTCAAAACAAACATTGACAGATAGACACTAAAGCAAAACATAAAAACACTTAATCCCTATGAACCATGGACTGTAAATTATCAGAATAATGTAATGTAATAAAAAAAAGCATTATTATGTTTCAGAATTATGCTTCTTTGTTGGCTGTGATGTAGTGAATCCACTGTCCTATCACAGGACCCATTAATGAGCAACTGAGGTTTCCAAAAGCCTCGAATCCCCCCCGAAAAAAAGCCAAAGGAAAAGACAGCGGGTGCACACGGAGTTGAGCATGTGCCTTTCATCGTTGCATGACAAACAAGGGAGTCACAGCGGGGGGTAAAGCAAATAGTAATGTGTATGCCAGGAGGAAGTGCACTGAGGAATACAAACTAGGATGAGAGCAAAGACTCGCGGAAGAAAAGAGGTCGAAGGAAATCTGTTTCAATTATGTCGAGAAAGGTCAACTGTTGTGATGACAGATTATTAAACATGCAATGAGAGAGCACATTATTAATAATCTGTACATCTATATAATGAACATCCATGAATACTAATTGTTGAAATGAAAGACACTTTATGTGAGAACACATCCCCTCACCCTCTAGCTTTTTTTTTTTTTCTGGATGTTTTTCCCTTGATGATTTCTATACTATGATACTGTAAAGCCCCAGCCACAAGGAGATACACCAATTATTTTGACTTGACTTGACATGTAGGTCACACATCCAGCCTCAACAAAGTGCTGAAGTTAGTGTTGTGCAGTAATGGTGGAGGAAGTGAATGATGGGCAGAGTCTTAAAATCATCACACGAGTTTGTTCTGTTTTAGGTTACATACAGTTTGCTTTCATTGCATCACAGCTGATTATTTATTAATGTCTGCCCCCCCCCCCCCTTTCTTTATCTGTTTACCATCTTTTTTATCTCACCTTTATTTTCATCTTTTATGGTTTTGGTCTTGTGGATCATGTCAGATGTTTACAAGTGAAAAAGTATTTTCCTATTCATTGTATGATGTGTTAAAAAGAGCTCACTTCTATCATATATGCTGTGAGGAAGGCTTCACGTTGATTTGTATAAATTGTTTTGTCGGTTCATTAGTAGATAAAACTCACAGAAATTATCTCAGCAAGAGGTAATTCTTCTACTTTTATAACACTTAATTTGAATTACAATGTTTATCTCACAGTTGATTGTCATCCAGACTGCTAATTATCTTTCAGACGATATTTATTGGAGATGGAAAAAACATTTATTTTTTCAGTTCTTTTAAGAATTAAATAAACCCCCTGAGGAAGCTGAAGATGATGCTGTTATAGTTTTAAGCTGACCCTCTTTATGGTGTTCCACAAGGCTTAATTCTTGGTCCACTTTATCTGTGTGCATGTTCCACCTATGTCCTGTAATTCCTCACTCTAATATCAATTATCACTGTTATGCTGATGATGCACCGCTGTTTCTTTCTTTTTAACTGTAATGACTCTATGAATTTAAAACAGCCTTAATGCAATGAAAGAATGGATTTGACAAAAATCTACAACACATCTGACATTACTGGAAATACGTGTGTTTTGTCTTTGACCTACTTGTTGGCATGCAGTGCTCATTTTAATTTCTGGCTTGCCCCAAATGTACAAGCAAGTGAAACAGTCATTGCCATGTTTCACTAGCCATGTTATAGTTTGTAAGCAGAAGATACTAGAGCCTATATACTACAATACAAGCATACTCAGTAGTGCAGGCTCACATTTACAGTTTTCTCCAGTCCATGGTTTATGTGACACGATGGCAAAAGTCATCATCAGTCAGTCTTTTAATTTAATTCTATCAAGTTATTTATTTTGAAACATGCTGACTTTCTGCACGTTTCCACGACTGCTTTGAATAAAAGTGAAGAAAAATGCCCCAAAACAAAACTAATTAAGAAAAGCGCTCCCACAGCACAGCAGTAAGATGACATACAGGCCTAATTATCAGCTTATTGGGATGTGATCTCGACTCTCTGCTTCTCACATTCATCAGCTGCCTTTATCTCTTCTCTAAAAGCCATAATTAAGCAAAGCTTTGTGTGTGTTTTGTCTCGCAGCCATGTCTAATGCTAATGAAAATTAGCTGTAATGTACATTTGAACATAAATCACGGTTTCATGTAACTATCATGATGAAGTTAGTCGTGGTGTTGTGAATGAAAATATACAGTTGAAAGATGTAGAAGATGAGCAAAAATCATTAGACAGGTTTGGCGCCGTGAAACATCTGAGCTGAATCTATAAAGAACCACATTGAAGACTGATTTCCACATGTTCCTTCATGGGTTCAGGAATTTTATACCTCAAACTGTTGGTTCATAAAACCATTTCAGAACCTGTGTGACAGTACAAAAACACATTTTCTCCAACCTTCCAACAAGGATCTTTTCTTTTCTTTATATTATGGTGGTGCAAGGTTTTCACATCAGCGTTGTAAAGACTCCTCTCTGGGACTAGACATGTTTATTTCATCAAAACATGGAAAATTAATCATTTTGCTTGGAGGTAAAAATCTTAAAAACACCACCAGACAAATCATTTAAAAAATACAAAAGAAAGATAAATAATTAGCAAGGAAGTGCATGAGAGCATAAACAAACAAAGATAATCTTTCTCTTGTAGTGTAAATAAAATAGCAAATCCATAAATATTGAGTTTTCATACAAGCGTTGCAATCTTGTTTGATACATGTGACTTTTCCAAAAGTCTGACACACTGAAGGTTTTCAGGCTGTAACCTTGCAGCTTGGTTCACCGGTCGGTTCTCCAAGGCAAACCCATCCTACCTGTGGATTGGGATAAATAAATCATCAGCACTTTCCTCCTGTATAATGCGACACAGGAGCAGGTTTTCTAACATCTCACATGAAAACAAATTTAGCATTCCCCCATTATCAGATTTAATTTTAAAACAAATGCGAATAAAATCCGACTCCATCCAAGTGGATTGAGAATGAAGCCGAATGCGATAATGAGATGCAGGTTAAGCCTCTTGTGTGCAGCATATAGTTTGAAAGCATAATTAATATTCATGTAGTTAGCGTATAAGCTACAAATCCCTGTTGAGTAAGCGCGCTTCTTGTCACAATCGGCTGTTTATGCAGAGAAACAAGTGGGGAAAAAAACAGCCTCCGTCAGCATCTGCCTCTTCATTCTGCTGCTTCTAATACAAAACTGGAATCATGAACAGCTAGAATGAGAGTCAGTTAGGAACTGGGTCTCAGAAGGTTTCAGATCATTGTTTGTAACACAGTCAATCAGCACGAAGAAAAACCAAAGGACAATTAGTGTTTTCTGCAGAGTGCAAATTGTACAGTGATAATCGGGTGTGGGGGGGTCAACTTTCTCTCCAGGGGGTAAAGGGAAGCCAGAGGAGCACCGAGTCTTACAATCCTTACAGTATTTTTCCTGGTTTAATGTAAAGCAAAACTGTGAGCAAATCAGACCCATGAGCACGACAACAAAAGCAGACCATCATTTCTGCTCAAACACAGATCCACACAATGTTGCACCACGGCCAAAGACACTATCAACCTGCCAAACTGGTGGGCACATGTGTTAGCATCATCCAGCATCTGGGCCTGACCAAATAACACCAACCAATGATCTAAATTTAGCAGCTGTTTTCTTACTTTGAAAATTGTGTAATAGAAGAAAAAAAAATCATTATTTCACACCATCTGATCCTACATTCCACAATGGTGATCCTGGTCCCCAATAGCAAAATGAATGTATCAGATCCTATGAGATCCTGTCGATCCCGATTTTTAGCGGTCCATGCCTTTAAGTAGCTACTTACATTAACCTGCTGTGTCTCGATTAGCTTGTATGATGTGTTCAAGCATAGACTTTAAGCTACTGCAAAGTTGGGAGTTCAACTAACATCAAGGTTAAAGTCCACTTTAAGAGTCTGAAATCATAATATAAGATATATAATATATTCCAGCCATGAATATGAACGAATAAACTGTAATAGTTATGATTACAGGTCAGAAGGAAATACAAACATTTTAATCAAACTTCAATCAAACTCTGGTTCAAATCTGCATCATTCCCAACTTCTACAAATAGAAATGAAAGAGTTTCAGTCAACAATCATTAGTGCAGGTAATTTCAGATTTCCTCATATCTGTGTAGATGAGTTACTAAACTGCTTGTACATCGCAGCCAGTTAAAAAAAAAATAAAACACGTTTTTTCCATTAAGATTTTTTTTCATTAATTAAAAGTTACTTGCTTGAATGAAATTTGGTTAAAAATTAGTTTTGTTTCATTTTAGCTTGTTTCTGTTTCCTAACTGAGTTAATGAAAGAGCCTGAGGCAACACTGGTGTAATAATTACATTTATGATGAATAATTGCATGAATAATTCATTGTTGATCTTTTTTTTTTTAATTGCTTTAAAGAAATTGTTCCTACAATGAGCAAAACGAAGAAATGTGTCCTTGGAGAAGTTTGTGATCAGTATGTAACAGTGTTCAGGTGGATCACATCAACTTTTAATCTTAGATCGGCTAAAGTTTCAACTAATGGAGACAAAGTCAAGAAGTCTGTGCTCTGTTATGTATCTGCTCCTCAGAAAGGTGCTAAATATCATGTGACCATGTGTTACCAAAAATTGAAGGAATCACTCTAATGTTCATGTTGTTTATACAGAAAAAGCAAGTTTAGGATTGAACTACTTCATGTTCTATGGATCTCTTCTCTTCAATTTTCAAATAACCCAAATTATAGTTTTCACAAAGTAATTTTCAGTCTCAACAGATTATATCTAAAAAAAAAAATTTTCCAGCTTGCAATAACATTTTTCCTCTTCTGTAAAACCAAGCCCACAGACCTAAACCAGCACACTGGGTATTAGAGCTCCATATAGTACTGGCCCTATAGATTTTTCTTTCACACTGTGCTTTCCATTTCTCACTTATACAGAGCCTGTGATGTTGTAAGACGATATCTTGAAAGTCTACAGGTTGTGAAATTTAAATCACGTCTGCCTGATCCTGCAGGTCCAAGTGGCCTTTGCTGCAAAGCTGCAGCACTGTGGGCATTTTAAAGCCAAGAGGCTCGTGGCAGGCGGCTGAGGCTGGAAGCCAGTCAGCTCAGCGCGAGCCTCACATGCCAGCGGCACCAGGAAAAGCCATTCACCACCACAGCAAGGTTCAATGGGAAGGGACAATAGCAGGCGAGCTTCCTCCGACTCTCTTGCCCTCTGCTTTCAGGAGGATGTGTTTAAGGAAGACCTGCACGGCTGCCAAAGTACTTCTGGCCTCTTTCACTATCAGCTTCTGCAGAATCTGATTAAGAAGGATGTCCATGGCTTCTGTCGCCGCCGCCGCCGCCGGGAGCCCTCCTTCCAGAAGCACCTGTGCCTACAAAGTGAAACCGAAAAAGCCTCCAGTTTGGCTGGAGCGAGAGAACATGTAGCCTTGGTTGGAGATGAGCCTGGACACACACACACACACACACACACACACACACTAACCACATTCCCCTCTTCACCTCTTTTGTACTGGTCCACCATTCAAAAAAGACCAAACCGAAGCCCTAACAGAACTAAGCTTAGACTCAAACTATGTCACATTAAGGTAGAGAAAAACAGGATAAACAGTAGTAGATAGTGTGATATATGTGTAACAACTTCAAAACCACATCTTGTACAACCCTTAGAGGAGACAAAGGCTGTTTCAGCCTCATAGCCCACCATGCATAACAGGTTTGCATAATTGATTAACTCACCCTCACATTTCACCTTGACTCAATGAGTCTAAAGAATGACCTCATTACGACTCCCCTCTTTAGTGCTTGTTTTGCTAATAGATGTGCAATAGAATCGATATTACATCTCGGTGGTCAAAATCCATAGCACAAAACTTCAGAATAGCAGATTGTAACAATGTTTTTGTTTTAGCATCTGTGTATTTTTTGCCTGGTATTTTAAGAAACAGGGAGTATGATGAATGAAATGTGGCTAAATAAGGAAGAAAATAGAGGTTCCAGTGAAGTGAAGTGAAATTCAATAGCAGATATGTATCAGTCAGCAAAACTATCTTGAGGTAAACTTCTAACTAGTGAGGTTTGTACATAAGGTCAAAGGCAGGAATGAGTTGAGGCACAAAAACAAACGTTCAATAGAAACCATGTCTGGTTCATTGTACAGCAAATACAGAGCAAGAAAGATATATTTAAATGGATTCTTCAAAAACATAACTGGCTCCAGTGAAGCTCCAGTCAGCTATGAAATTAAGAGTAATCAGTCTAATGAAGCAGTTTTTGTTTCCAAATTTAGATTACTACTACAGTGTCCTTTCTTGTCTTTAAGTTTCGGCCTTCATTCATCAACATTAACTGTCGCTTAAGAAAACTCGGCTCAATTTACCTGAACAAACAGGAGCGCTTTGTTTTCGCACGCTAGTTAATTAGCCATCAGGCGCTGCTAGCATCGACCGTGCAAAATATTCCCCTGTCAAAAATACATTCAAAAATGTTAAGAAAGGAAAAGAAGGAGTTGACAACGTCCATGTTAAACAGAAAATAATGCAGCACCTTCACACGTAATTCAGGCTTTGCAAGATGGATGCAGCTTGATGTCGTATCAGGTTTGTAGCTGGTAATAAAATATAATACATCATAACTTGTACAGTAGCATTTTTTTTTTTCCAAAGGTGTGACAGCGGCTGAAACAACCCGCGTCGTTTCACAGTGAAACGCTGGACAGGCTTTTATATTTTTCTTTAACATCGGCTACAGGAGCACGGTTCCTAACTCCTGTTTTTGAGCCGAGTTAATTTTTCATTTTCAGCAACACAGACGCATCAGAGGCAGCAAATCAGAGGTGACTTATCCCAGGTGTTTTTTTTTTTTCTTTTTTTTTCTCCCACTTGCAGGCAGACATAGAAATGGGAAACATACAAGGCTTGAATACCAAGTCATCCTCCCTACATTTCCTAAATGGCCTTGAAAATCCTGAGGACAAATTGACAATTTCAGGTGATTTTTTTTTTTCCCTCCACATCCACGGATGACAAATAATGACACTTGCCATTACATAATCTCACTTTGTGCAGCATGTTCAGTCGTAGCTAGCAGCTCCTTTGCTATTATGGGCACTCAGAAAAGAGCAAAGAAGGAGAAGAGGCAGCAATCATGTCCATCAATATATATATTTTCACGTCGAATCCAAGTATGTTCTATTATCCTATTATATATCTGGCTGGGGTGAACGCGGTATGTATGGAACAGAAATACTCCGCTATGATATTTTGAATGCTCCTGAAAATGTGCTTTGAAATCTTTAGTCTCCATAACATTAAAGTTCAAGTTCATCAAGTTCATGACTAAATAAGGTACAGTTATTAATTCAGATTTTCACATTCAAAAACTCATTTTGATAAAAAAAAAAAAAAAAATGCTAAGCTATGATTAGTGTAAAATAAATGATGAGACAAAAACAAACAAACAAACAAAGCTCTCCTATGAAATATCACTGATGTAACTTTGGCAGAAAATCTTCGAACCTCATGACTCGAAGTCAGAAATTTATCAAGATGATTTTTCAGGGCCTTCGGGACTTGAAGAAGACAACATCAACAACCGTGCACCAACTGGTTCATGCAGCAGGTAAAGCCATTTTTAAATCACAGATTAAAAGCCAGTTAACTGATGTAGTTTTAACAACATGCAATTTAGCCCCAACAGTCTCAGTTGGACCAATTTCATGCTCCTGTGATCAAACAAAGCACTTAAATGCTTTAGCATCTGCGAAAAACTCCGATGAGATGTGCATTATCAGAAACCCTGTCCCCACCTGTATCTTCAGCCACACACGCTGTCTGCTCTAATGCGTGATGCAACAACACCGCGGAGAACAGGAACAGGACACAGAAGAACAGTGACGCCGCAAACAAATTAACTGTCATGTACTTATGTTAATTATCCAAAGGGCACGCGCGGCACAATGAGCCCGTCTCCGTCCCACGGCGCTCCCGACCGTGTGCGGTGGCCAGGAGAGTCCCGCCGCTTTGTGGTGAAAAGGTCATCCTGGCTCAGTCTCCGCGGGCGACCGTGGCAGTCACACGCCAAAATGGAAATACCCCTGCGCCATGTGACAATTAATCTAACTGCTGTTAACAAGGTAAGTACATCAGAGGTGTGTGCATCTGTTTGGAGGGAGCTTTCTTCTTCTTCTTCTT
The DNA here is from genome assembly GCA_037975185.1 of Centropyge bicolor. Lineage (NCBI taxonomy): Eukaryota > Metazoa > Chordata > Actinopteri > Pomacanthidae > Centropyge > Centropyge bicolor. The sequence goes on along the minus strand of JBBMOC010000099.1, from coordinate 616,758 downwards.
TCCCTTTTTTTTTGTGTGTGTTACAATGGGGACTGTTTACCTCCCTTTTCAAAGCCAATTATTTTGTTCATCAGGATGTAACGACGCAAGCTATTTTTTCCCGCTCCTTGTCACAGACTGAGCTCGATTAATTCAATGCAGAGGCCAACATTTTCCTCAACGCTCCTCCTTCTCGAAACTTAATTGGGAGAGGAAAATGCTGGAAGATGGCGGCAAATTGGTGAAGTTTTTGTGTCCGGGTGTGTGCGTGTGTGTCTGCTCGGCTATTTGACCGTCTGCGCGTGTCTGAACCTTTGACCTGTCAATTCATACTTTTGTTTACTTCTCTTGACAAGACATCAAAATGAGCATTACGGGGAGGGGAAGGAAAACACAGTGTGAATGAATACAGAACGGCTGTAATTGGGTCTTATTTCGCAGCCGGCCGACACAGAGGAGAGCGTCCTGGTTTGCATGAGAATTACAACTGTTGACTGTTATTTTGATGAGAACGACTTTGACTATTCAACTGCAGTGCAACAAACAGACAAACAACCAAATGCAGTCAACAGGGGCAAAGATAGAAAAACAGATGTGGGCCTTTCAAAAAGAATATATATCTGTGGGTTTGGGATGTCTGTGTCTCACCTGCATCTCGATCATTTATCTCCAGCAGCGAAGCAAAGACAACACCTTAATTGTAAAGAAGAATAAATGGAGACTGTGAAAGGAAAAGTTCAGACATTTTTCAACCTGGGTCTCATTCTCATAAGTGTCATAACTGTAGATGTGCCGACTAAAAGTAAATACGTTTGCACTTGTAATCTCCATTGCATATCTCCAACTCCATTAGAGAGACAGCTTTGAGAAATGTAAAGCTTTCCAAGCTAAAACGAACATTTTACATAAATCATTTCAAACTCTTTTAGTGCAAAGAATCCGGGTGGGGGAGCGATCGATAAATCACTTCCAACAATTTATTCTGCTCATTTGGAGTACATCGCCGATTTAGCCCCGCGCTCCTAAAACACTGACGGACTCACAATGGACAGTTTTAGGGAGCAGATCGATGTGGCAGATGCAGAGATATCGTCTTTTTTCATTCCGCACATTCTTCTTCCGTGACAAAAGCTGGTGTCCGCATTACCCACAATGCACCTCGGCGGACGATCGTTGGGTCAGTAGCTGCTAATGCAGCCTCAAGACGCCACCTTCACCAAAGTCTTCACGCTTCACTGACTCCAATGACATTGGTCTTTACAAATACAATGAACGTCTAATATCAAACTCAGAATTCAATTTCACAGATATCAGACCAAAGTGTCCTTAAGTACGTGTACTCTGGGCAAAGTAAATTAGACATAGTTGGTATCAGACTTATTAAGCTGAAAACAGAAGTGCGACCTTCTGAATGTCACCTAAAATTTATCTCACACAGAATAATGTAAATCTTGAATATATCACCTGAGATTTTTACTAATCACTGTGATATAATATCGCCGCTGCCAAGTTCCACATAAAAGGCTTTGCTCTGTTTACCTGACTTGAGGAAAAGATTATGGATCACAAGTCAGGAGCTTACGTTTCTGTATCTCCCCAAAAGCCGATACATCGATGTCAGTTTGTGACTTTGATGAAGCTGCTTCCTGACGTTCGAGTGAAAGTCAAAAAGGCACTTTATCTCATTTAAACCCTGCACTGGTTCCAACATCTGCTTTATTACTGCCCACATCCCATTCTGATCTATAAATACAGCTATAAATGTACAGAAACATACTGTGGAGCTAAATAAATAAAGCGCAGCATCTTATATGCTCTTGTCATAATGAGATGCTGTTTTCATTGCGCTGGATCTGCTGAAGGTTAGACAGAGGAACAAAGACAGCCCAACGTGCTGTCCCATAAAGAATGGCTCTCAAATTTCACTTTGCTTCTCTCTCTCTGATACAGTTGACAGTCCTTTGTAGTATCGCATACTGATGACAGCCCCATTTAATATCATAGTGCCGAGCAGGAGCACCGTGTCATTGTGTCTTTGCTCTGAAGGGAGAAACTAGTTCATTAGTGGCCTCTTCCTCTTTCGTGCTGCACTGCATTTTGACCTGATGGTTGACCTGTAAAATGCAGGTCAACGTGTGGTGGAAGCAGCCAATCTCCTCCTGCTGTTTGTCTTATTGTTATCAATCATTTTCATAAAGTGACTGTGAATTACTGATGATGTTATAAGATTACACATATTAGCTTCAAAGTTATAATCATAACTTTTCAGAGACAGTTGCGTATCATAAAATGCTTCTTGAGCAGCTACATTTTCAACACAAGAGCAACTGTGTGTTTACAGCCAAACAAACTCACACTGCTTTAATCAAGGAGTCACTCAATGATGTCATTAATACCCACAATGCTGCTGTCATTGCTTTGGGTATGTATTTAGTTGTTTCCTGTTTTATTTTGAAGAGTAGTTTCCCCATGTGTCTTTGTTGACTTTATTTCCTGTCTTTGTCCTTTTCCCTCCTTTAGGATTGTCAATTAGCGTCACCTGTGTTCCTCCCTCCCAGTCTATATAAGGCTCCTTTGTTTGCCAGCTCGTCTTCGTCCTCATGTCAAGCTTTCCAGCCGTTTCTGTTTCCTTGGACTTTGCTTGTTCTTTAGGCTCCTCTCTGTTTTTCAACCTGCTCCTTGTTGCATTTGTTCCCCTGTCTGGACTCCTCTCTCTGTTATCTGACCCATGCCTGCCTGACCAACCAAGAAGCATTCCCCCCATTTACCCCACTTCCACACTGTCACAGCCACAAGTAGTTTTCCCAGACGACAGCTGGCAGAGTGGAGCTTGTCACGTTCCTTCTCCTTCTTGTTCCATTACACCCTGCAATATTTGAAACTGAGCCGCTGCCAAACAAAGCTGAAGCTGTCCATGTGTTGGTGGAGATGCATTTTTTTGATGAGTGATCAGCTACAAATACTTTCATTTTCTTGAGACTGCTTCACAATAAAAGCCCAGTGTGTCACCAGCTGAACAGTTGAAATGTGAAACAGTCGCAGTAGGAAATGTTGGGTTTGCATGAGCAGAAATTTAATACAGCTATGACAGAGTGTAGAGAGTGAGAGGTGATGAAGGAGGATGATATCATGAGAAAAAAAAAGTAAAACGCTGGATTAACCCTTTGACGCCTATTGTCGCGAATTCGCCTCAAACCGGTTCATGCATATTCGATACACACCTAGGAACCGTTTGCAAGCATTTGTTTCTTGGGGGACCGTTCAAATTCGGAACTACATCCGAATATTATATACGTACATTAGATATACATGCATAATATGCATTCTGTGTGCTAAAGTAAAATTAAAAATCTCCACTTAATTTAGCATCTGCTTGAAAGCAAAAACACAAATTATTTATTTTTTAATATAATTGTATATAAATTCGGGCATCAAAGGGTTAAATGCATTATTTCCTGTGAAGGCCATATACATCAAATGGCTGTTGCGGCAACAATATGAGGCAACAAATATTATGAGAATGTGGTTTGATTTCATGAAATGATTAAGGATTCATGGCAAATCAAAGAACCAGCTCTTTGTTTCCTAATCACCTGATGCAAACCTGCAGTCGTCATATGTGGTTCCAGAGGCAGATGGATTTAGTATAAATATCTGCCAGCCCTCTCACAGTCCAACACGAGGATCCTCTGCAGGGCGACTGTTCATGTCAGTGAGCCTCCCCCGTGTCCCAACAGGCGGCCGTGGGTCAGTCAGCTCGGACACAGCGCAGCCATTGACAGGGACAAAGGGAAGAAAGAAAATGAAAGCGCCACATAAACACACGGGAGATCCATTCAATGGAGTCTGATACCTAAAACGCATTGCTTGACATTTTTTCCAGCCCACCCAAGCACAATCCCAACCTTTAAAATATGCACAGTGGTGGGGGGAAAAAAGCCTCTCCTGCAATGATTTTACTAAACCTGTAGTCTGATATTAGCAGACACAGGCGACGTAAACAAAAAAAGGGCTTTCAAGTATATTTTCATTTTGAATTATTTGATATAATCCTTGTACCTCGAGCTCTAGATTTGTAAATGTAACCCATTTATTGTAATGAGCATTAAATCCCCTTACAGTTATGTGTGCACACTCCATTTATTTTTGATTAAAATATCCTGCACGATTTCTGCAGACTCCTTGACAAAATGGTAATTAAAGAATACAAATCCTCTCATTGCTTTAATAAAGGAAATTAATTCAGTCCATAGTTTTGTTATATATTTTTTTGTATTGCCATAGGATCCCGTGCTCTACCGCCACATGTTGAAGTGGGCCTCAGCCACGAGGGGGATGAGCGTCCTATTACTATACATGATAGAAAGTTCATCCAATTTAACACAGAATATGACACAAGACGCAGTAAAGGCGGATTTATTATGTGTTATTATTGTAATAGTCTACTGAGAGGGGTCATGGATGATATATGAGAAAAGCATTTTCTGTTTTTGTATTTCCTATGTTGCACTTTATTCCAGTCGATAAATAATGTACTAATCCATATTGATTAATGCATCTCGAGAGGAAATCATGTGGATGTGTGGAAAGGCCCAAAAGCCCACATGTTTTGAGCTCTGCCTCTGATTGGCTCTTTATGGCCAAAGGCGATGAGCGGTCCGTGCACGTTGCCGCACTAATGGGGATTTCATACCACAGTTATGAATTATGATTTTCATTTAGCTGCAAACCTTATTTAATTTTCAAAAAAGCACCAGTGGTGAACACACCGAGACTCAGGTAGAGAAATGGAAAATGTGTTTTTGCCGTCTTTGGCCGGGCAGCTGCTGCTTATCTTATACATGAGCCCGTGTCGAAAGGTTGATATGATTGATATTTCTTATTTCAGATATTCATAAAGGGCATTTCTTTAACCTTGCGAGTCTCTCTCTGATGCACCGGCGTGCCTGATACACACTCAGGTTTGAGGTCTGTACTGTTTATCGCAGTAAACATGACAGCATCTCCCATGTTTACCGTCACATGTGTATAAATCATGTCGAGTGAGACATAAATTCTTTATTTACCTGCATATTTTCCAGAGCACCCCCTTTAAAAGTTATGCGACATTAAACTGGGAGAAAGGCTGATTTTAAGCCAAATGACTGTTTGTCAATAACGATGTCATGCATCAGCTGTAGTTTATTATAACATGATATTGGATCATAAGAAATGATCCTGGCTGGTTTAATTGCATCACTTTCATCGTCACCTCTGCTCTGCCCACGTGCTGGCGCCTATCTTTATCTATTTACTATCCAAGTTTTATGTCAGACCTCTGCCGCTTTCTGAATCACCTCATTGACAGTTAGTTAGGTCGTGAACACCCCCGGGCGTCGATAATTACGCTCTGACATGTCCTGCACAGCAACACGCTGACCGTCAAGTTTAGTTTACAGCCACAAAGACCAATGTGCTATGACACTGTTGACATGTAACACCAGATGAGATAGGGTAAAAAAAACAGTGAAGTACAGTGTGTTGCCAAAGCCCCTTAACAGGCTCTGATGGCTAAATGAAAGCAGAGGTAGACACAGTCGGAGATAAGGTGCTAGATTCTGCTTCAAGGAAAGTTTGATCACTGTTCCTGGACGCCCAGTGTATTCTTTGGATACAGTAAAGCATGTTACACTGTGCCCTCCCAAAGGCTTGGATGTGATCTGAAAAGTAAATTAAATTAGACAGTGCTTAAGGTGGAAACTGTGCACCAACCGCGGCTCTGATGAATGAATGGTGACAGTTGTCTCCAGCACTTCGTGTTACATGAACTTGTGCTGAATTTTGTCTGACAACTGCAGTCAGACGTTAATGCATCAATAACACATTATTACTTTCCTGTCTGGCCTAACCTACATTTCTCAGGTGTATTTATTTAACAAATGAGAGAGAGAGACAGAAAGAGATGGGGGGGATCTTTTTTTTGCAGGAAGTCATGTAGGTGCGATGAATCCAAAATGCCATTAAATCCTACAGTCATCTCTTTTCTGTTCTCGCCCGTACATGAATAAATGATTGCATTGTCTCTCTATCTGTGATGCCTGGTTGGGCACATTTAGTATTCCGTGAAAGCCGTCCTGTTTCAGCATCGCGGGCACAGCCGGACAGCATTAAGAGCACGAAACTACTGTTTGTTCAAATAATGCTGCAAATTCTTTCAGCTTCAGAAACGTATGAGGTCGGTTGATGTTTCATGTCCAAAATCATTAACTAGTTGCTCTAATAAAACATCAAGTGTACAGTCTATAGTGGGCTCAAAATATCCCATAATGCAATGTCAAAAGTCAACTATTGTTGACAAACTGTGGAAGTTGATCAGCTGCTTTATGACCTGAGCAGTGAATCATTCATTGATCCATTTGAATGTATATTTGCCTTTTTGTGATAGTGAGAATTATTACACCCAGTGTAGTAGATGCTATTCTATAATACAACAAACTGTGTATCTAAATGATGCCATATTAAAGAAATGGCCCCAGTTGTGTCTGAATCTTTTTTGTAATCCATCCGATACATTATACCGTCCTCTGCAGCGAGCAGCCAATCACAGCTCGGACTCTCATGCTGTTGTTTGCTTGCTCTAAATTGTGCCACACTCTCTAATTGGGGGTTGTTGAGAATATTTTCTTTGTTTGTTCTAAATGATTCTTTACTCACTTGGTTTCACACAGACAGTGGCGAAACCATGGTTTGTAATCAGTGTTTTGTGCTTCGTCTCTTTAAGCTGCATTGGCAGAGCTGGGTGATCTTTTTTTTGTGTCCTAGATCTGATGCTTTTCAGTTTCAGCTCCATGGACAGAGCTGTGTGCCTCTATTGCATGGTATGTACTTATTGTGTACAGTATGAACTATACAAACTGTCTAACTAACTAACAGGCAGTGATACAATATGTGCTGACAATGACGCCAATCACTTTAGAACATTGCTGCCAATTCAGCTTCTCTCATAGAGACAAGCATGTTTCTCCAAAGACTTCAGGCGTTTTGTTGTTTTCTGAGTTGCTCACAAAATTGTTTCACCATCATCCCTAATTTGTTTAAATGTTTTCCCACTGTGAGCATCTCTTCCGTTTTCTTGCATCATAGGAAGATTAAAAATCAATCAGTTTTAATGTGCATGCATATGCTTGATTTGAAGTACAATCTCCAAACCAGCTCAGTTAGCAGGACGCAGCGAGAACACAGCGATGGACACTGTTTGCTGTAAACTGGATGATGCTTTCACCACCATGAACAGAGCTGATGTTATTATGCTCAGTATTCATTGTCTTTTTATTGAGATACTTAGCTTTTTTATACCAACAGGCCATGATACAATATGTGTTGACAATGAATGTCAATCAAGCTACAACTTCACAATGTCGCTGCCAAATTAAGAAAATATTTCTCCATAGACTTCATAGTCATAGTAATTGTTTTACCATCATCTGAAATTTGTTTAAATATTCTAAATATTATATTGTATTACAAAAGCCCTGCATCTATTCCATACTAAATGTTTACAATATGCACTATACAAACTGTCTTATCATCACACTCAGCCATTTTATACTAACATCAATGATACAATATGTGTTGACACTGTGGCTTTATGATGTTGTTGCCAATTAAATGTGTCTAATTTGTCTGCCTTTGTTTCCAGAGACTTCATAGTGGTTTTGTTGTTTGAGGGATTTAGTATGCGTTCAGGCTTTTTTTTTTTCAGTTTTAAAGTATTAGAGGCAATGATGCAATATGTGTTGACAATGAATGTCAATCAGACTGCGACTTCACAATGTTGCTGCCACTTTAAAAATAAATGTTTTTCCACATCTTTCATGTTGTTGTTTTACCATCATCTGCAATATGTGTGCATTCTGGCTGTATTTGTGATTTATAGTACAATCTCAAAAGAAGCTTAGAAATAGCTAGTAGGATGCATTTGGGGCACTACTGTGGACACTACTGTTCTAAACTGAACTACACATGAACAGATATTAAAAGTACATATTCCATTCTATTTACTGATTGTTTACAGTCTGATACAATACGTGTTGACACTGCTGCTTCATAATGTTGCTTCCAGTTGAACTTAGAGACAAATATGATTTTCCGAAGACGCCATAGTCTTTTGTTGTCTGATTCACACAATTGTTTTACCATCATCTGCAATTTTTTTCCATCTCCTCAATTGTTTTGCATCAAGAGAAGCTTAAAAATCATTTCAGTATACATTCTGGCTTAAATCTCCAAACCTGCTCAGAATTAGCAGGATGCAACTGGGACAGATCTATGAATGCTTTTAAATTAAATTAAAGCTGGTTGATGGTATTAGTTCAACACTTTGTTTGCTGGTCCTCAATGGACCATGATCAGCTTCAGCACCATGGACAGAGCATGATCATCTTCAGCACCATGGACAGAGCATGATCAGCTTCAGCACCATGGACAGAGCATGATCATCTTCAGCACTATAGACAGAGCATGTTCAGCTGCAGGACCGTGATCACTTTCAGCACCATGGACAGAGCTCGGCTGAGTCTCATGCTGTTGCTGGCTCGTCCTCTCCGCCTCATTCCAGCCTCGCACATTCTCCCATGATATTACAGGTATGACGGTGCTGTTTCGCTGCAACACTCCCTCAGCTCTCTCGGCTAATCCCAGCATGATGCAGTCGTGTTTTTCTTAAACATCCTCCACGCACACACGCTGGCCACCCCCACTGTAACAACCCCGCACGCCTCTCTCCTTCAGTCCTCATAAGAAGCTTCTCCCTGAATGAAATCAAAGCATGTCTGGATCCGCAGCTCTGCATCTTTAAACCAGGGGAGGAAGGGGGAAAAAAAGAGGAAGAAGGAGAAGGGAAAACACACAGGCAGCTCAGTCATAACTGTGGGATGATAAGGACTACCTCTTTTTTACTTTGGGAGAGAGCCGAGCCGTTAGGAGAGCATCCAGCATCAGCTGTTCGACACTGGTCTCTCATTGCTGGAAGTCGGGGCTGAATGAGTCACATGACAGAACTGGAGGCAGAGATCTAGAGAAAAAAGGCTCAGCATCTCAGCTCGCACCGCCATACTGTATTTTGAGCCATATCACATTTTTATTGCAACATTTTACTCCCGCTCGGTGAGTACATTTCCAATGGCTTTTTTTTTGTAAAGCATTTTTTGTCTTTTTAATTGCCTCCCCCCTTTTTTTTAATTTTTCCTCCTTTTGCTGGTGTTTGAATTTGAGCATTTGACATGGTGGTTTGGAGCGTTTTTCACACGCAGGCTTCAAGTTTTTAGCATGCAGTTTATTCAGATTCTGCAGGAGGGTGAACGGGTCTTGAGAAAAAAAAGAAAAGGAAAAAAAAAGCCTTGACTTGCTTGCAGTTTTGTTTCCGAGGGTCGAAAAACCAAGCGGCTTTTGTCAGTATTGAGATTTTTCACTGGTGGGTTTTGAAACCTTTTTAATTTTTTTTTGTTTCTGTCGACTTTTGCTGTTTGCTGTTTGGCTTTGGTTTGCATTTTGCAGTGTTGTTTGTTGCCTTCGAGTTTTGTGATTTTGATGTGTCGGTGCATCTCACCGATCCGACCTTTGCTTTTACTTTGTTCCTCTTTTCTTTGTGAGAAGGAGTCATTTTTAAAAAAAGACGTTTTAACGTGATACTTTTCTTGCAGCTGAGCTCACAGGTTTGTTGCTTTTTTTTGTGTTCCTCTCTTTTTTCCGATTTCATTATACTTTTGCTGGTGGCAGTGTCAAGTATTTTTGGATGTGATCATTTTTTTTTGACTAGATGATGCTGGGTGGACGAGGGGAGTTTTGATTCTTGGGGGAGTTTCAATGCGTTTTTGTTTTCTGTATCGACGAGGATGAACAGACATTTTCCCTTTTGCAGGTATTTAATATGAGTGGATAAGTTTGTGTGTTTGCAATAAAGAACAAGGTGACAGAAATATGCACCTGTGGCTGACGTGTTATTTTGCAAGGCTGGCCAAAAATTGCTCATTAGAGAATCAATGATATGTGAAGGTTACCTGATCTGATCAATCTTAATGCTCCAAAAATAAAGAGACGTGATGGACGGCTCAAGAACAAGAATTGCTTCGTTTGATCACAGGGTTTTCCTTTGTGTTTTTTTGAGTTCAACCATCTTCACGCCGTCGCAGCTGAGGAATAAATGTAAGTAGCTGCATTCAGGTCCCTTTGGAAGGATGCACTGTAACCACTGTAATGATCTCCCACAGATCAACTATCCAAAACTCCATCCGTATCCACACTGGCAGGGGCAGAGATAACAGTCCCCTTTGCTGCAGCAGGCGTTTCTTTAAACTGCAGTAGGCTGTGGACCAAGTTGGGGGAAATAGGAGAACCACAGTTTGCACTACTCCAGTATGCATGCATGCATGTGTAGACAGCATAGCCCCACACTTACCTCTGTGCTGCTGGACAAACTCAAATCGGCTTTTGCAGGACTAGATTCATAAATACTCTTGGATTTGTCACATCTGATTTTGCAGGAAATGAATAGAGCCACTGACAGGACTAAAAGAGGACTTAGAGTGAATTAATCCTCCAAGAGGCAGGTTTAACTTCAGATTATTTGGTGTGCTGCAGGAAATGCAAACACCAGTAAATAGATGTCATGTAGTCTTAGGAGAGGACAGAGCTTGCAACCAGGTGCTAGAATGATATTTCCCTGTGTTTTCTAGTGTACAATACTGATGTGTGCATCTACTATAACATCGCTGCTTGTCCATGAACCTGGAGATGAGCGTATAGTTAAAAAGCGCTGGTGCTCAACAGAAGCCCTGAAACCTTAATTTGACTTATCGACATTACCCCTGGTCTAATCTAGATCATTTCTCTGCAGGTGGTAGCTTCACTATTGGCTTTCTACTGTAAGAGAGAGAGTTCAGCTCGTGCATCAGATCTCACCACTGCTCTGTTTTCATCCACATGCACAGGTTCTGTCAGTGCAGTATTGTAGGCCTATAAAATATATGAGAGGGGACCATTAAGTCTGAGTATAGACCGTTAAGTCCCGGTGTCATTAAACAAGCTGACAGATCAGGATCGCTACAGTTTAATGTGGCAATATTGATAATTATTGAATTCACACGCAGGCAGGTAAAGTTTTAATAACTGATGAGAGAAATTAAGATGATACGTTTCATCGTGCATTGAAGAGCTGTTACCACGTATTGATTTTCTAGATGTAGATAAAGAGCCAGAGGGGGATTTTAATGGTTTTAAAGTTGTGAGACAATTTAGAAGCAGTAGAGAAGCCATTATAGTCTTTAAGTCTTTGCATTCAGTGTTTGGTTGTTTCGCAGGCTCCTTTGAGACACAGCTGTCATTAAGCAGGTTCAAATTCACCAGCAGGTCTGACAGTTATTGAGAGGAGGGGGGGGTAACAGTGAATCAGTGAATCATCAGGTTTCATATCGACTCTTAAAAAGAAGCTCGACAAATCTAAAAAAGCTATTAAAATGTCATTAATTACAAACATTTATGTCTTACATTAAGTCGCTTGTTGACTATTCAGGGTTTATAAAGGCCTTTATTTTTAGCCTCAAGTCACAGCATCTGATTGTGATCATGTTTTCAACAACTTCTTCAAGGCAGCACCTCTTTCCCCTCCTGTTAATCTCTGCAGAGTGGAGCCCAAACGTTTGCTAAATTCAGTCCAATCCGAGGCTTTGACAAACACATCTGTAGCTGTTAGTAACATTTCAATACAAACCCCTTCGATGGCATACCTTCAATTCAAATTAGATCCCCATTGATTCAGACATTTCAAATCACGCCCGTCGAACCCTCCAATCTCAGCCTGGCGACACGTCAACATTTCTCCACGCTCGAGGTTGAGAGGTGTTTCTGCCCACGTCGCCACGGTGCGAGCTCCTGGACACCTCTCCTGCTAAGCATTATGATAGCTTCTATTACGTCCTGCGGTGTTGTGTCTCCCCTCCAGGCAGGTTTCCCGTTATCTCGGCCAAGCCAGACCTGCCCAGGAGACTCGCAGAGAAATATGATAGCTCGTGAATGGATATACCTCCGATATCATGAATAAAACATGGTGCAGGAGCAACTTGTGTTCACGAAGCATGTGCTTAACTGGGACGGATGTGTGTCTGCGTGCTCGTTGGTCTGAATGTGAGCGGAACTGAAACAAGAGACATGACAGAGCTGGACAAATGTAAACATAATTAATATACTGTGCAGCTTGTATATACACATTGAGTAGCTATTATGGGATGATAGAGTCAGTGACACATGGTTCAAACATTGTAACCCACATAGATAAATGTTGGAAGCACAGATGCATCGTCTGTCTGAGCCCTTCTTGTTCAGTCTCAGCTTCAGTACACATGTAGTATAGGTTACAATAAATGTCAACTGTTAACAGTGATGGAGGAAGTATTCAGATTCTACTAAAGTACTAAAACCACACTGCAAATGTACTGTGTTACAAGTAAAAGTCCTGCATTGCAAATGTTGCTTAAGTAAACATATGTAAATACAATGAGGAAAACTTGAAGTATTTAATGCAGAAAAATGTCCCCTGCGACTGTTATACTATTAAATATCATATCATTAGAGCATTATTATTCATGCATTAATGTAAAAACAGTATTTTACTGTTGCAGCAGTTTGAGCGGAGCTCTTTTGTACAGGACTGCAACTAATGATTATTTTCATTATGGATTAATCTGCTGATTATTTTCACCATTAGTTGACTGATTGTCTAGTTTGTAAAAATTCTGATCATAGTAAAAAGCCGTCACACATTTACCCAAAGTGACACCTACACAGGGCTTGTTTTTCCAACTAATAGCAGGAAATTATTAACAATGAGCCGAAACAATAAAAGGAAAAGCTGAAAATTGTGCTTGTATAAACTGTTGAATAGTTTAATTTAGAGCAAAACGTCATATTTTATAAGCTCTCTGTGTGTTTGTGTGCAAGAATCTAACTTTATAAAGAAACTTAAGCTGTCAGATGAATTCAGTGAAGTAAAAAGTACAGTATTTCAATCTGAGATGTGAGGAGTACAAGTACCTCACATTTCTCCTTGTATACAGTATTTAAGTAAAAGTACATAGTTACATTCCACCACTGACTGTTGAGGCTGAATTATGTGTAGAAAATAACCCAACCTTCAGATAATCAATGTTTCATTAGAGGCTTTGGTTCCTTTCAGTCATTGTAAGATGTTGGGAGAGAATCTGAAAGAGGTTCTTATATAAGAAGCAGAACTGGAGCTTTATTTGGCCACTGTGCTCCAAAACCCCCACATAAATAATTGAAAGTTTCATTGTAAACATGATCAGCCAACATCAGCTGAACGTACCTGCAACGCCAGTCTGAAGTTTACACTGTTCCACCCACTGATTTCCTCAATCTGTTTCTCACAGGTGGTAGATTTGGTTTCAAAAGACAGAGAAACAGAAAGCATCCTTGAATGAGACATTATAGCTACTGATGCTGTAAATAATGTGTTTGTATCTTTACAACAAAGAATACTGTCCTTAACAAAAGACTTAATTAGAAATAAAAGCAGAAATTAATGATAGATTTTCTTCTTTACATCTGAGAGTAAAAGTTACCAAATAAGCATCTTAACATTTTAATCAACTCGGAGTCTGGACACCGCCCTCGTATCTATATGACCTGGAGCATCAGACTAAAGCTGGCGTGCACATCAGGTCTCACTCTCTCAATGAGGCATTGTCTTGCCGCTGCCCCCCCTTTCAACAGATAAACAGCTTACCTTTGCCATGACTCATTCTACTGAGACGAGTGTTAAGTACTTTACTGTCCTTTTCTGAGCTGTTAATTTGATAAGTGAGGGGATCTCACACTCCATATTCTGGGCAATTAAACCCATATCTGAAGAATAGGGTCAGGCTGAATGACTTCCCAGTGTCTATTATGGGAAGCATTTGAGCTACAGTGCATCACATAAATGAGCCGTCTGCACTGACATGCTGAGACCTGATTGTGCTTCAGATGAAAGCAAAGTTTCCATTTTAGTTATATTTCATTAACATTTGGTCTTGAGTGCGTCATTCTTCACAAGTTAGAAAGGAGTATTTTTTGATTAACATGCCACGTGAATATTCTTTTATTTGATCTTTGATTTGGGTTTAGGAAACACAGATTGAGAGCTGTGGTGTGTAATAGGAGTTTAAAAATGGCCAATTAAGCCGCAATCGCTTCATTTTTTTCTTCCTTATCGAGAGCTAACAAATTCACAGAGGAATTACTTTTCCTATTTTTAGCAGGAAACACGGCTCATGCAATCTGATAAGGCGTCTAACCTAAACTCACAAAGACAGTTTTACTACTTTTCCCACTGAGCTATCGATCCAACCAACCTGATAACTTCCAGGCTACATCTGTTCCAGTTAACATATTCAAGACAATTTTCTAATCACGCCGTTCATCAAATTACATTCAGAAGCATCAAAACAGTCAGAATTGGTTTTCAGATTGCTTATAGATTCAGCGCCGCTGCTCCTGATACATATGTACGTGTATTGTTTTTCTCCTCAGACGGAAATGAATCAAAATTCACATCATGACATTTTCGGCAGCAGCATCTTCCGACCTGGCAATAAACCTGATTCTGACTCTGATTCTCATCGCTCTCCCCCACAAACCCCGTCATTAAGCTGTAATTCTAGAAAATGACAAGGCTCATTGTTTGTATTCACAAACTTGTTTCAGCACACTTAACTTTTTGGCACATGAAGACCTGTTTTTTTTTTTCACATCATCATTAAAGTGGAACCCGGAGGCAGGAAGATGACCAAACATGATTCACCAGCTTTCTGCTCAGGTCTGAAAACAATCAAAAGTCTCCGCTCAGGTATATATGGAATCATGGAAATGTGGGTTTGGCAGAATGCAGCATTGCTGTTCCATAAAACATTACGAATATAATACATACACAAACTCACACAAATGATTAGACAAAAAGGAGAATGAAGCAGAGGCAAATCAAGCTGAATTTGACCTTTAAATAACAGATTGAATAGTCAGATTTTTCGTCCTTTTCTGACTCGTGCGATAAGAAAACAGCAGCATCAGATTAGTTTGTGACGGTGCTTTGAATGTCTCCAGAAAATGGCAAGAAAATTTATTCTTTAATGCTCCTAATAATCTGTTTCATCCTCATAGTACAAAAATTTGTCAACTATCTTACATAGGATAGAATTTTTAAATGATTTTTTATAAGTTGAAAAATTGTCTTTAATGAAACATAGAACAGAGTAAATAGTAACAGAGCATGATCGAACAAAGGGACCGTAAAATGCTCACAGCAGTGTTCAGAAGATAATTAACACAAAAGATGAAACATAACATAGAAAAAGGCCTGTGATCAATTTGTAGAGTTTAAAGTTCTCTTAAATAAAACCATTCTTAGTTGCCAAAGGCATTATTCATTTAACATTAAGATGCAAAATCGAGCACTGCTGGTAATTTAGAAATGACCCGGGCATGAATATAATAGCTGATGAAGCATCGTCCATGGGAAACATGTAATCTGGGAGACCATGGTGGATAAGTAGCAGAGCAGTCCTCATGGCAGCAGGTCAGAGCCTCAATGTGCTTAATCAGTGGTAATTCCAGGACACAGTTGCTTCAGTGAGGAGATCCACATATCTGACGTGTCTAAGTGGCTGCGTGACGTTCGCTGAGTCCGGCAGAGAAAAGTAAACAAACAAACCTGAAATGAAAAAAAGAGGCAGAGGAGGCCTTCCAGAGCAGGTGGCCCAGGCCTCCAGATGCTGCGGAGAAGCAGCGAAGCAGATAATGTCCTGCCTAGATTACCTCAGGGACCCCGATTACAGTGGAGCGTCCTCATCTGGGTCAGCTCCAAGCCGGTTCTGCAGGGATCAGCTGTTCTCGCTGTCGTCCTGCTGGCCTCAGCTGTCTCTCACCTGCTCGTCACCGGTTGTGGAAGCATTGACACGCTGAAAACCACAGTCTCCACAGACAGGATAGGCTGCGCCGTGCCGCAGGCTGGCAGCCATATTTGCAAGTTTACTGACAATGAGAATGTAGATTTGACGACATCTGCACATTTATCATAAGCTCTGAAGCAGTAGTGATCAGGTCTACAGGGCCCCTGACCCCTGAGGCCCCCGGGCCACAGCCTCTGTTTAGCCAACGTTTCCTGTTGGAAAGTGAGCTATAAAGAGACGCAGACTGATTTCAGGAGCTGCAAACTGACACAAAAATATGCAAAATAACAGCAGAGAGTCACAAAACGACCGCAAAGAGATGCAGAATGACTCCAAACAG
Organism: Centropyge bicolor; assembly: GCA_037975185.1. Taxonomy (NCBI): domain Eukaryota; kingdom Metazoa; phylum Chordata; class Actinopteri; family Pomacanthidae; genus Centropyge; species Centropyge bicolor. The sequence continues at coordinate 600,462 of JBBMOC010000099.1, read as the reverse complement.
ACACGAGCCGACTATGAAGAGATGCAAACTGACTGCAATGTGACGAGAACTGACTATAATGAGGCACAAAATGACGGCGAAATAAAAGCCACAAAACAACCACAAAGAGACACGAACTCAGCTCAAAGGGATGCAAATGAGTAGCAAAGAGACACAAACTGACCCCAAACAGATGCAGAGACCCAGGCTGACTACGACCACATGAAACACAGCCACATGAAGACGAGTGATCCCAGAAAGACACAGACACACACTAACTACAGAGACACTGACTATAGAGACACACACTGACTATAGAGACACACACTGACTATAGAGACACTGACTATACAGACACTCACTCACTATGGACACACACAGACTGCAATGAGATGAAAGAGACAGAATATGATGTGTCTTGTACGTCTTTCTGTCTGACTGCCTCCTTTGTAGTTTTGCGTCTCTTTCAGTCCGGGTGTCTCGCTCTTATGTGGGAGGGGCGGAGGCGGCTTTTACATGTCTGTGCCCAGGGGCCCGTCGTAACCCGTCCATATTCATAAAGCAGTTTGAAGCAGGAGTCAGAGGTTTAAAAACTTTGAAGATTTATTTCCAGAAGCAGAGTCACATCACATCTGCACACAAATGACTGTTTAGCAGCCTGGACACTCTGATCATTTTATACAAAACGCTGCCAAAGGGCGGAGGGAAGTGAAATATTAGATATTGGTTTGCAGTGTGTGGACCGAGAGCTTGTTACTGCTGCTGTTAAGGAGACAATTGGGAATTCGATGCTGAGTTTCAATTTGTCTTCTTCTGTGGGGACAGCTCCTGACACCAACCCTTAACTAACTCACAACATGCAAACTGAGGCCAGAGAGATGCTTCTCTTTATTGCACTATAATGATTTTTTTAAGGTGGTTTAAGCTGTTACGTCCGATGTTTTTACACCAAACTTTAGTCTAGTGATTAGATTAGAAGGAAATTGCAGTAGCTTTAGAAAGTATTCAAACTTTTTTCACACTTTATTGTGGTTTTATATTTATTTAAAAAGTGATTAAATGTACTTTTCTGCAAGCAATTCTGCACAAAATAGTCCATAATGAGAGTAATGTGTTGTAACTTTTCCAGTATAAATGTACACATTTCCACTCTTTGCATCCTGTTTGTAAGACATATAGATGTTGTTACAGATCTATAATTGTAGACAGATGCAATACTCCGTTCTTAAACATACATTATACAAAGAAGAAGATGCAGACAAAGAATCACATAGAGTAGAAGAGAACTGTGTATTGTTGGCTGCAAAGTCACATAAGAGCTTTGCACAAAAAATATTATATTTTGTGTATTCAGAAATATGGAGAAGGGTATATGTGTAGAAATATCCTGAATAGATATTTCAAGGATATGTGCCACGAAACAGAGGAGAAAAAAAAGAGATATTTCAACTCAGAGGCATCCTGACTCATACTCGCGAGGATCGTGACCTCAATTTTCAGTGTCTGCACTGGGAAAGCACAGGTGCACTCAAGGAGAGACGGCTAGCCTAGCCTAGCTAGCTATTGAGTTTGTGTACCCCTGAGGGCAAAAACATGTCCGCCGAGCAAACCTTTTATGTTTCTCTCAACAAACGGTTCACTCAGGGGTAGCGAGGGACTGTGGGTGATGGTGAAAATGTATTCTGCTCCACATTCAAACTTTGATTGAGGCTGACAGGGAATCCTTAACTGACTGCAGCTTATGGACGGACTTTTCATTCAGAGGGCTTCATATTCAAATGTTGTCTGTTGCCTTTGAAGAGTTGCTTTGTTCTGTGGAAACTTTATAACTAGGAGAGTCATGCAGATATTTGTACTTTATCATCACACTTGTCTCTGCTCTTGGTTTATCACTACAGGACGTAAAGTGAAGCCAACCTGTATGTGATAATCCCAATTGTGTGTTTGCATGTGTGCACACGTCCCAGCAACTATTGCATGCTCATCAGATTGAGGTTAAGAATGGCAAATGTCCATCTGATTATACTCAGAAGTCCCATAAGCTAAATCTGAGTTTCAAAAAAAAAAAGACAAAAACATCTGTCTTGCTAAAATGCAGTCCTACTCGCCCGTGTGTTTATGGGTAAAAATAGAACTCCCATCATTTAATTCCTCACTTAGCCTCAAAAAGCAATCTTCTCCTGAAACATTAATAGCTTGTTGACATCTTGCAGTGAGCCACAGTCTATCAGGTGGCGTGTGTAAATAAGGCTTCATTCTTCATATTGATTTTTCCTCCAGGTTTTGACATCAGAGGAAATCAAGGAGCTCATTGCTGTGTGTTCTCTCAGATAGATACCGCCGGCTATTACGGCCCTTCCTTCGCTTTCCATCCACTTTCTCTATTAAACATCACGAGCCGACACTCATCACTGTGCAAAGATACGCTTTGGATTTTTTTGCCTCGTTTATTGGAAATCTAAAAAACAGGCCTTCTATTCATTATAAAGCACCTGTATCACTCAAGTAGCCTGGTCCAGTATTATTAGAGGATATCGATTCCACATACTTATGGATTCGCCTGCCTCTTAATAGTAATGTGTTTCTCTGGATTCGTTTTATTACTCCTGTTGCTGCCCAGTTAGTGTTTACAGTAGGTTGCAGCTTCCAGAATATAAAAAGAGCTGCATACTTAAAAAAACGCTTCATGGCTTCCCAGCTTGTGTCACATACACACATTTAAACTGAGGAAATGTCTACCATCACCACGGTAACATGAGCTATGATCAGGTTTGATTTGATTGGTTTAAAGGCCTGAAGAAGTCAAATCATCCAGAGAATCCAAGAAGAAATTAGCAGAATGTCTTTGATAGTTTTGTAGCATAAATGTTTTTGTCTTGGTTTCCTTCCTTTGTTAATAATCTCACGACTTCTGAGATTTTTTTCTTGGGACCAGTTTGGCACCACTGCAATAAACAACAACAAAAAACAGATTGAAATGCACATATTTGTACTATGTGTCAGTTGTAAGGAGGCGACTGAGGTGAACAGTGAACATTTTACTGATTTAATATAAATATTATGTGGCATAATTAACATCTCCTCATTATTTATTTATTAAACCTTTATTTATTCAGACAGTCTCATTGAGATTAGGATCTTTTGTCCGAGAGAGACCTGAGAACCAACTGCACAGTAAACAAGGATTTAATAAAAACAGTTGCAAGAGTCATAAAAAAATCATCAGATAAGAAAGTTTAAAATCTCCGCAGGGGAAAGTAAGACTCTAATTTGAGGGCAGTTTGCAGTTCATTCCATTTAGTGCCTGACACCAGGTCTGCAAACATTAGTTCGAGGATATCTGAGGTTAAGCAGCGACTGGTTCTGTAGTTAGTAGATTTAAGTGAGAGAAGAGACGCGAGGTAGTTTGAAAACTTCAACAATAGAACTTTATAAATGAATAGCATGAGCTGGCTATTTTCTTCTTCACTATAAAGAAGTCCATCCGACCGTGTGATGCAGAGACAATGACGAGTATGAAATTTGTCATTTGTGATAAAGCATTATGATGCACAGGGTTTAACTGCTGAAGTGATGATGAGGCAGTAAGACAATACAGACTATCTCCGCAGTCAAGGGCAGAAGACAGACGTCCTTTGATTCAACACAAGAATTTGAGTTTTAATTTCAAGTCACATGATGAATATGAATCTCAATTGATAGTCAAACCAAATTCCTGTGTGTTTGCATGAGTCAGCAAGAGGGATATGGGTGTCATTTGAAGTTTTGCTTTCTTCTAAGATTGGATCTAAAAATCACATCCATTTACTGTTTAGTTATGTGATTATTTAGGATCTTCAGTCACAATGAGGTGTCAGGGCTAAAAACGTGGACAGGAATCTGAAGTTTAAAAGCAACATTCCGAGCTGGTGGCACGTTTCAGCTCTGAGATGTTTCAAGGCAGAAACATGCTCTTTTAGATGCAACACAGAGTGGACGAGTGGGCACAGCCGACACAGTGGGAGAAATTAGATTTCTAGAGGCACGCTTAGGTCGACTGCTGTTCCTAGCTGGACGGACAGATTTATAAATAATGCGAATGATGTGCACAAGTGAGCGACTGTAGCTGGTGGAACAGTCACTTCTCAGCTGCGTTTTGGTGCTAAGTAGTATTGGACGTATCCTGTATCAGCAATCTATGAAGGGGATGTTAGTCGACATGCTGAGGGTGACTGAGGGTGAGGGTGTAGGATTCATTATGTTAATAGACGGTGTAACCTGGATGACATTATGTGTCTTTCAAAATATATTTGTTGTCGCATATTTGCTGTGTGTAAATATAATTTCCAGGAGACCAGGGATGGCTAAATGTATAGTGAGCTCATCTTACCATTAACACACAGCCAGTCTGTCCAAAATAACAAAATCCACCCATCACCACCTCTAAATATCACTAATTATCTTGTTTGCTTCATCCGAGCAGCCTGATATTTAAAGGACAGATATGAGTGTGGTGTCAATCCTCTCATCTCGGTGTCTGTAAGGAAGCAAATGAGCCTGTTTTCCATAATGTTAATCTATTCCTGTTAGAGCTTGTAGCTCCCAGTACAACAGGGTCACTGCCTGTTGTTGCTCATCTCACTAATTCAACTTAAAATTTTCCAAAACAAATGCAAAAAACATCAACTGGAGCAAGTTCTTTGTCATTTGACACAACAATCATCCAAAGCTGTGATGAGAAAATAAAGATATGTTTTTTACATTATTTCATTTTATTTTCCTATTTTTGGAGCCATAGGGAAGTGACTTCAAGAAAAATCCATTCCTGTCAGATTGTGACACGTGGCTGGATGACAGTGAATACATTTGTCAGAGGTAGATGTAAAGTCAAGCCACGGGAGCTCGACAGCTCTGTAATTCAGGTAGAGCCACAGTTTCTGCTGGAGCTGCCGAACGAACCGGGACATCTGCTCGGGCCTCTACTTGTTTTGCAATCCTCTAAAAGACACCTGTCAGTGACATCATCAGGGAATACAAACATAATTAAGTAATCAAGCAGACACATTACATATGTAAATGACATTAATTGCAGACATGGGTTTGAAATATTCATTCAAATTAGTCACATCATTTAGGCGGGGATCTCTTCCCAGCGAGTGTAATCATTGAACTAATTAGGTCAGTCAATGCAAGTTGAAACAATTTGAAAAGCAATTTCAGTTTCCAATTAATTCTTGACTAAGAGAATGAAAGTAATATGGGATGCAAATGTGTGAAGTGATAGGAAGGAGAGACATGCATCTTCAGAAAATCAACACGGTGAGCGCTCCCGACGCAAACACGGAGGCCCAGAGACTGAGAGAGATTCCACCTCCAAACTTCAGCATCAGCTTTTATTACTTCTCCAGATTTATGGGTGAAAATGTGTGTTTGCCAAGCTGACGGTCCGTATGGATTTCTGGAAGTATCTCAGGATCGCTGCAGGAAAGAATAGAGTCACATGAGAGTCAAACGCTTTCAACTAGAGCAAACAGACAAAAGACAAGAAGACGAACAGAAAACATCTTCATCAAACACATGTGCAGCGTTCAGGAAACACACACAACCAAAACACAGACACGTGCTGCAAAACCACAACACAAGTGTTTCCAGAGGAGGCTGAAAAGTGCTGAACACGACTTGGACATGCTTGTTGTTCGTGACTCATGAAGTTATTTTGAGAGGAGCATTTTAAGCCTTTATTAGAGAGCACCAGCGGAGACGTGACAGGAAACGAGGGAGGGAGAGAGGCTGTGGCCAAAATGTTACAATCAGGACAATAAAGCTTATTTTGAAAATCGTAAAGAGAGATCAGACAATTAAACACAACTGCATGTCCATCTGAACCTCCTGTCACTCAAGCACAAATTACGCAACATGGCCCATTAAACCACTATGACCTGTTATTTTATCACCTTCCACCTTTATCATAGACCCTAAAGACCAACTTTACATTAATCTAGGCCTCCTACTATTGTATAGAAAAATGCAATACAACAAAAATGGAATTCTGACCTTTGACCTTTTTCTATTTCCACTGTTTTTCAATCTTGACCCTTAACAGCTTCACTCCTTTTTATAAATTCAGTTTAGACACATATAAATCATGTTTTACTATTTCATTAATTGAGGTACATGTTTAAAAGATAATGTTATTTGTGTATTTTATTTGCAGCTAAACGTGCAGATATTTTATCAGAGAGATGATCAGACACATCAGATTGACTTTCTCTGGCTACAGGACCAAAAGCAAATTGACAAAACTGATAAGCCGATGTGATGAGACAAGCCCCCGGTGCTCTCCTGCTCTTCTTCTTCCCTCCAACTTTCCCCCCCCCACACATCACCTTCATTCTTCAGCTTCCACCTCTCCGCAGCGCCGCTCTTCCCTCCGTCCTCCAACATCCCACCAGAAGCCTCCCAGAAAGACAGATGCTTTGTCCATTCATTCAGTAATTACATTCCACTGCCAGGTCTTTGCAGGCTGATTATTTAGCTGTCTGTCTCTTTCTCTTTATCTATTGGCAAGCCGCTTCTTCCGTGTTAGCTGTGACTCAGGCGCTGAGGACGGGCGGCGTGCTCACAGATAAGACTCACATCCAGTAGCATCGTCCCGGCCGCGTTAGACAATGAAAGGAGTTGAAAGCGATTGACCTGCCAGATTTGGGTTTATTTTAGCTTCCATTCATGGAGGAAAAAAACAATAATCGCTTTATCACGAACGACTAACAAATCCATGCAGTGAGTGTTTAACTGCGTCGGACTTAATGAATTTATTAAGCAATGCAATATGGGAGGAACCTGGACACCGACATATGGAGGATGCTCGTGGGTGAGCCGGAGCAATTCATCAATTTATGTAGCCTATACAATCACAAGTGAGCGTGTTTGCAGCGAAAACACAAAGTTAGTTAGAAAATGGGAACAAATGCCTCTGGGCTTTATTCTTCATCTTTCTTTTGTTTGCTTTTTTTTTAATCTTTTATATCACAGTATGACCAGCTGTTATTGCAGATGGGTAAAGCAGCATCTATTTAACTCTATTTCTATGCAGGCACACAAGAAGCTGCCTATATTCTCCTCTGTCTCACTCGCTCTTGTCTTCATCTGATTCCCCCCTCTCTTCTGTGGAGTCTCACCACTCTCTGATTCCGACACACAGATTTGCCAAAATCAGCCTTCGAGTGGGATTGTTAGCATCATGTGTCAGAAAGAAGAGCAGCGAGGTGCTACGGGGGGGCGATGAAGAGGTTGAGAGCGTCTCGAGATGCCATGAAAGCGAGGTGTGGCGGCGACAGTTAGCGGCAGGGAAAAGTTGAAGGCGACGCTGCTGTGATTCACAAATTGCCCAGATCGATGTTTAAAGAACACACGGTGTAATTAGTGGGAGTCTATTGTGCTTCTAAAAAAATCTCTTTTTGACTCTTTCCTGCATATTCTTCCATAGAATGCATGGGCGTTAAACATCCAATTGCCCAAGCAATAATTACCAAACACCTTCACTATATGAGACAGCGAGTGCATTAACCTGTCTTGTTACTTACTGCTGTGGTAATAATGAGAAGCAGTGTGGGCACACTCCAAACGCATATTAGGAAAAAGGGAAATAAGAAAGGTAAAATTTATATACACATATTAAGTCAGGCTCAATGTGTTGCCATAGTTTTATTGCTTCCCTCACGTCGCTGCTGCTGGTGGCACCTGATAAGCTCTGACTCACACGTGTACCCGTCCTGCCACTTGGCGTAAATTGCATGAGTGGGAGGAAGTGGAGAAGGTCACTTTAATAATATTTGTACTGACTACAGCCTCTTAGTGCAAAAAAAAAAAAAAAAAAAAAAAGGCTGCAAACCCGACGACACTGACTGAGATGTTTTAATCAATTTCAATTCAGAGGCACTACAGGACATCTCCATGCTGGCAGCAGCCGGTGGAAGGCCGCTGCTCGTGCTTTGGATGAGGATGGTGGACTCTGAGGTTCGGCGTGCAGCGGGACGCCACTGTGCAGAAAGTTGTTATGCATTTACAGTGAAACAGCTCCAAGTCCTTCTCCAGCATGCAGGGCAGCCTTACTGCGTCGCATTTCTCTCCCCTGGAATGGCACCTTAGGGGGCACGCTATCCTGTTTTCTTGCACAGCAGGCCAGCGTAGAGGACACTTTATCATGTTTTATCTGTCATAGCGACGTGCAAGAGGACGCTTTCTGCATCTGCATCTGCATTTGTTTAGCATTCGGGGAAATATGTTGTATGGTTTCTTGCTGAGAGTTAGATGAGAAGTTCACATCACTCTCATGTCAGTTTGCAGGCGGTTAGCTTAGCTTAGCATAAATGCTGGAAACAGGGGGAAACAGCTAGCTGGGTTGGCCCAAAGGAAACAGAATTGACCTACCAGCACCTCATCTGTAAAACTATACATCAGTTTGTTTTTTGTTCAGATTAAACAGACATTATATAAGGTGTTAATGAATGAGCTTGAAGTGTTAGTAGGTGGGTTTTGTTATTCACAGACAGAGCTGTTTCCACCTGTTTCAATGAATCAGCGAACTGTCCCTTTAACTCTGCAGAGGATGATGACAAAATGCATCTATCTGTACATGAGCTCCAAAAATAAATCATAATGTCCTGACTCGATACAATAGAGCAAAAAAAACAACTTTCTCCTTGCCGTGACAGAAAAGCAGCAAAGTGAAAAAAAAAAAAAAAAACAGCAATGCAAATTAGACAGTAGGGGGGAAAGGTTGAAAAGAGATTCTTTTCTGATTTCCTTTTGTGACCAATTCCATTATAACGTGGTCATAAAAATCAGCTGAAAAGCCCTTAAACGTAGGGGGTTTTAAGTCTGGAGAGCACTGAGAAGGAATAATTCAGATCAACTGGAGGATCATTACGCTATCTGAGTGGTGTGTGGATACTAAATAGACAGTTATTTCACCCAGGGCAGTGTTATCTCGCCAAGAGCAGGTCCGAAAATGTGCCAGAGGGGTTTCTGGGATTGACTCTGCCTTCCAGATATCCAGACCTGAACTTATCAGTCTCAGACATTGAAATGAAATTCAAAAAATAGGTTTTAGTGGGACTTGTTTGCTTGAGAATAAAAGTTGAAAATAATAGACAATAAGTGCTGTATTAATATTCTGGGTTATCTGTAATAATTCTGATTTGGTTGTTTGTGTTTTTATATCCTATAGACAAATATTCTTTCTCCAGAAAACACGGTCGAGAGTCTCCCAACCAATTAAAAATCTGTTTCTGAAGCAGATTGGAGGAGCTGATGGGATTCAGGTCTGTCCCAGCTCGACCTGTTCATATTACATTTCTCCTGTTAATAACGTATTCATCCAGCTCCCGACTCTTTTAATTTATGTGCCTGCTGTAGGAGGACTGAACTCGTGCCACCGGTCACCAACGCTGCATAAAGTATTTGGTCACGTCCAGAGCTGCGGCCACATGTCGCCTCAACACAGCTCAGACTTTTGGCCAAAAAAAATGTCAGTTTTTCTTTAATTACTTCTATTTTTCATCCCGGCATAGCTCTCAGTTATGTAAATTTTATTTCCCAACATGAAAGTCTAAATGCTGTTTCTCAGGCTTACAGGAATACGAATGGTCAAGCCTTAGTTATTGGCTATAAGCAGTCAAACTTAAAGTCGAGAAATACTGGAATGATGTTGTCTCAGGTTTTTAATTGTGCCCCCTCAATACAGACTTGATGACACCCACTAGTGCTTACATCTATTTTCAGTAAATTGAAGGCATGAGTAATTTTACACAAGCTTCATAACAGCAACTACACAGCATGTCAGGATGAACACTGTTGTCCCATTAAGAGAAGATAATGGTAAATGAAATCTTAAATCCATCGCTCAAAGTAAAGCTAAGGCATCGAGGTAACACTTTCTTTTTGTAATCTTTTAAAAGTATTGGATTTTGTAAACAGGACTCACCGGCCAATAAAGTTTCGATCTCTGACCAGGCCTGTGAACCCATGTTTGTGCTCTCCTGCACTCTGGTATATAACTTTTTTCCATTTTCCAATGTTTGACCTGGATTCATTGTAGATTCACACACAGTGTCACAAACAGTCACAATAGGCATTTTGTTGTATATGTAGTGATGCATATTTTACAGTTCTGAGCAGAGACATTTTGCAGCTAGAGCGATGCGTCGTTTCCCCGGCAAACCGCCTCTGATGCAAATGCAAAACATTGGCTGAATCATACTGTCTCATACGGGAAATCAAAAACATTAAAAGCAACAGAAATACTCCATGTAAAAACTCTCAAGATGTTTTTTTTTCCACGGCCTTGTTGTGCTTTCAAGTCTCTCCTCCTGCTTTTTGGATCAGTGCCAGTGTCATAGTAATGTGTCAGGATGTGTCAGCGTCTCATCCAGGCGACACTTTGCGGAGGGATCTGTGCAGGGCTCCCTGTGTCTGCAGGATCGGGCGGAGTGCCGCACACACACCGTCAGAGGGAGGGTTTATTTTTAGACCGCCACGGCGCTGATTGTATTTTGAGTGATTTAATAAGTGTCGGGAAACGTGGGAGAAACTTTGCCGGGTTTGAGGCGTCACCCTGGAAAGGTCAGCAGAAATTAGTGCAGTAGGAGGGGAAGTTAACCTTTCGCTGGGTTGACTGACGGAGCGACAGAAGTGGCTTGATTGCAGCCATTGTGTACTCTTGTGTTTGATGATAATTACACATTCTGTTGTTTGCCTGGCTCCATAAATATTTCATGCGCTTCCATCGTCTGTTTAGAACGACTGAAACATTTCCACTGTCCTATAGCAGAAAATAACTATAATGCATCGGCTGCTCTGGTTGTTATACAGCACTAATGACTCGTTCTGGTGCAGACGTTTGTGGCTTTCTGCCCCGACTCTTGGCCGTTTGTGGCGGGTTCTTTGTTGGAGTCTGTTAAGTTGAATTTCACATAAGCACCGACTTCTCCAAACTATTGCTAATGAGAATCAAAATTCTGTCACGTCACAAAATAAAAGTCCCTCCACAGCGTTTTTCAAGTGTTTGTTGAAGCCAGATTAGATATAATACAGAGAATATCAGGGTTGTTAAAGGAACAGTTTGACATTTTTTGGGTAATAAGTCTGTGCTTTCTTGTCAAGAGCCAGATGAGACGACCAAAGCAGTTCTAACATCTGAACTTACGTCTTATCTGAAGCAGCAAAACTATTCTCTGACAGTTTGGCTACAGCAAGTAGCTCCCCATAAAACTTTGTTTTTAGCATTTCACATTTGAGGTTCAATAACATTTTAATTAGTGAGCTTGTCATATATCTTTGGACATATCCAGGCTCGATGTTTCCCCTTGCTTCCAGTCTGTATTTTATGCAAAGCTAATCAACCTCTGGCTCCATAGTTAATGACATGAGAGCAGTGTCGACTTTCTTCTGAGTGAAGGAGCATATTTTCCAAAAATGTCACAGTATTCCTTCACTTTTATTTGTTACACACGGACTTGTATTTTAACATCTCAGTCAGTTTTTTAATACCAATCCTTTGGAGGAGGATCTCATAGTTCAGCTGAAAATCTGAAGCTTGTGAACTGACATTTATCAACAATGCAGAATGAAAGAAATGTAGAAAAGAGACATTTTGGTCTTACCACTGCAACTGAACTTTATTTTTTAATATAATTCTAAACTGAGAAACTCCAGATGCACCTTTCATTTGCAAACAGCCTAAATGCTTAAGACAGCTGCTGCAGTGATAGCTGGTGTTTGAGCATCCCCAATAATCTTAATATGCCTGAATCAGGAAAAGTGACAGAGCGATTACACCATCAAATCCAAAAAACAGCATTTATAAACAAGCCTGATCCAAAATGTTTCCTGTGTTAAGATGACTACACATTTTATAATCAAATCCACATTCAAACCATGAAAAATTATTTGATTCCATATTCTAAACTTCACACTTCTCAAAGTCTCGTGTTGCCACAACGTGCTGCTGTAACGTTACCATTGAGTATACGTGAACACATGACCATTGCAGTACTGACTGAGGCTCTGAGCTGCAGGATGGCTGCAGCAGCTTCACTTTCTGCTGCTCTCTATTGTTCAAAGAGAATTCTTTACGCCAGCAACTGGAGATTTGTGTCTTACTATATACGCTGCATAGCAAACACGACCCAGCGGCACAAACCAGCATACTTCAGCAGTCATATTGATTACCGACAGAGGGATAAAGAATGTAGCATCTGGAGACACAGCTGGGTTTTGATGAGCGTACCCCCTTTGGACACTGGCGGGTAAATTCAGCTGAACATTAAGATTCACTCCTTTTCTGATGCAACGTACAGTACGACCGTGGCATCCCTGCAACACATCCCTGGAAAGTGCTTGTTTCAGTGTCACCCATTTTGAATTAAAAGCAGTAATACGCAGCAGTTTTACCACCTTTTGTTGATACCATTGAAAACCTGGGATAGTGCCAATATAACGGAGACACAGAGGCCAGATAGAGAGGGGTCACATAGCTTTGCATATGTTTGATATACAATCACAAGTGTGAGCTTAAATGTTTGCAATGACCGAGATAATAATTTACTATCAACATCATGTCTTTGTAAAGAATCAGAATCAGTTTTATCGACTAGGTATATGTACACATACAAAGAATGTGAGTCTGGTTTCACTTTGATCTCCGTACTTACATATAAGTAGAATAACAACATATAGAAGACTAACAAGACTAAGAGAGCACAATTTTTCCTAAGACCTGAGACAGTAGTGCAAATATATATAAATATATTGCCAAGTGCAAAATATGCAGAAATGTTACAGAGTATTCAGAATGTATGTGTAATATGTGCAGATAAATACTATATACAGCCTATACCAGACAATAGGTAGTAAAGTAGTTAAAGTTGCAACAAATTGACGAAAGAAAACATCAAAATTTTCTAATTCTATTAATTTTAAGAGTCAAAAACTGTCAACAATCTCATTTTTAGATCTTTCCAATAATATCAAAGACAGAAATTCTGCCTGAAGCTGTCCCTTGTTTCCTGTGAATACTCATACAAGCATCATCTTCACACTGGTTTTCACATTTATGTTTAACCTTTTTCCATTTCCTGACCACATCTGATGTTCATATATTGTCTGGGACGTTGCATCGTTCTACCATTATACTGCAGCTTCGAGTACTCCGGGTATTAAAGGCTACATTATGCTTAAGTGACACTCGTTTCTGAGCTCATGAGAGTGCTGTGAATGAAATTAATAATGGGCATGTTTATCAGCCCACTAGAGTCCCATTGGTGAGTCAAAATGTTTTTAAACATACACAGGACATGATGTTTACATGGAGGAACCTGGCTCCTCATCCGCCTCTATTGATCGTCATGTTCTCACGCACAGCACCGGCAGACGAACACACTGTGGTTTGGATCTGCTTGAGAGAAGAAGGGAACCTTGACTCTGAGGTTTTTAGAAAACCCACACACACTCTCACCATCCTGTGAGTGGAAATAATCCAAAGCTTCCATTACGAGACGCCATTAATAGTAAACTGAAGAAAAAAAAAACAGAAGCAAATACAGGGAGAGAAAACGTACAGTCAACAGCCTGGGCCTCAAGCAAGGTCGACGCAGACTTAAAATACATCTGAACATCAAAAGCAAAAACACACCTCCAAAAATTCATATCTCTAATTGGCTTGAGTTTAAGTATAAGGTAAGTAAGGAGGTGCAGGAAACAAACCGAGACAACAAAGGATGCATAACTTAACACCAGCAAAACAACACTGTCTATGAATATTTCACTGCAGAGACGAGTGAAATCTATAAGACTCAGTGGAGCCATTTAAAAGATAAGAAACACAGGATCCAGGATAACAATGAAAACATTTCAGAAAAAAGAAAGAGAAGACAAAGTGAGTCATATACTGTATTGTGCGTCAGGCTGGAGGCTGAGTGCAACAATAGTCGGCTGCTTACAACTCTGATACAACTCTAACAACTGCCATAAAATCGATACCTCGGCATTTTCCGACTCACCTGCTGGCCCAGCGCGGGGAGCGGAGGCGTGACCTGGAAATGAGGCATCACATGTCGTAGGTGACGAATGTGAGGGGTCGTCATCCGGCAGCAGTTATAGGTCGTGAATGCAGAGGGTTTCCTGCCAAATATCTTTACTCCTCAGAAACAGAGTGTTGCCTCAGTTTGTTCTGATGATTCTACACAAGCTTATTGGGCTACAACTCTTGACTGACAAGTGTCTCCAAATGAAAAGCACCTCCATTAATAGTTCTGCATGTCTTTATGGCAGCCATTGGGGAAAGCAATAGACTTACAGTGCATCTGTCTTTCATAGAAGTGACCTCAAACCCACATGTTTGTGAGCCTTGAAGATGTTCATGTGGAGGACTTTTGCTCGCTTGAGTATTTACAGCAAACACAGTGTGTGTCCTTCAGCTGCAGCTCTGAGATTCAGCTTGCATGAAAACAGTAAGAAACTCTCCAGGTCTTTGTATAAAACTGAAATTTCTTTTAGAAAGTTATTGCACAACTTGCAGACAGACCTTAAGACAATGTCCACAATTGAGTCTTTGGGTTGTTAAATATACAGTTTTTCACTCCCTGTGGAGAAATATTCAAACCTGTTTTTGTATCTTAGCCGCTCTAGCAGTTAAGGTGTGATATAGTCATTCAGTCAGTTGAAAGTGTGAACCACTGGTGACTTTTCATCTTGTGCCACCAACAGGTCAAATTTTCATCGAATACCTGCGAAACTAACCTCATTCCCATCAGCCTCAGCTTTGTGTGACAAAGAACCACAACAGACAAACCAATTGTGTGTATGACAGTGTTCCTCTGTGTGTGTTTGTGTCCAGCTGAAACATTTCTAACTTTAACAGAAATTTTTGCATCAGTTCGTTGACTTTTTGTGCTGCTTCTAAAATACGCCGTCTGATCATAAAGTCTTGTTCTTGTTTTAGTCATTACAAATGCATATTGTGTAGCCAAAAAATGTTTAAACCCACAGGCCTTTATTTGAAACTCTTCCAACAATGGCAAAATTTGCAGTATCGTGTGTATAAAATTATGCACAAACCAAAAAAAGTGCATGAAAAAAAATCACTTGTCTTGGAGTCTTGGATTTAAAGGCTTCATTCAGTGTAAATGTCATATACATATACATACTGTCAGTGTCCTATAGGGGGCACCACATCAGGTTTTCCTCAGTATATAGAAAAATTACAAATCCAAAGTGGGCAAACTAAACTATTAATGGAAAAGAAAAACACTTCTTTTTTTTGTTATGTTATTCACGTTGTTCTAAAAGTGACATTCAATTTCAGTCAAAGCATTTTCCATCATATTCTCTTTCATCTCCCGTCTATTACACCCAAATACACATTCATCAATAAGCTCCCGGGTGAGTCATTAGTAGGAGAAAGTCATTACATGTCTTCTGCATACTGAATAATGGAGATGGCGCTGGTCGTCTTTGTCATTAAAATGCTCATAACCAAGATGCAGCATTACCGAGTGGATTCAGCAGGATGCTCCAGACTCATTGCTGTGTTACATTTGCTTGTCCCATCACCAAAACACAGACATTTAAATTGAGTGAAACGACAGTGTTTGCAGCCAAAAACTGCACATTTCTGCTCACATAAGATTTTTTTTGGATGACTGTTTTGGATGCATTCAATATCTGAAATCACATAGACACATCAACAATATTCACTTTTTTTCCTGTAACTTCTCTCTCTTATTTTGGACAATCTCAGCCTCTGTCTTCAGGCTTAAACAGAACTGAAGCATTAATCCATCTTAAACACTGTTCTCTCCATTTCTGTGTGACAAAAACCTGCCGCTATCTCAGGTAAGCAGGATGAGACGTCCTTACAGTCGGCGGTGTTGTTCTGTGTTTGCATGCATACATCAGAGTTTGACAAACTACAGTCCACATTTCTTCCTTCTTTTATTTTTTTTCTTTCTCCACACTCATTAGAAAGCATCGTATTTTTTTGTCACGGGGAGAGGAGAAATCTCTCAGCTTCGGTTTGTGTGCGCTGTCGCTGTCTTTTGAAATAACCACCGTGCTGCTGTCGCGAGTGATAGACTTGAAAATGTATTTCATGTAGCCAAGGACTCCTGATGACTAACTTGGAAGACAGACAACAACCAAAACACTTCCCAAGCCAGAGAGCGATGGAAAATGTGCTGCAGCTCTTACTTACTTTATATTATCGCTGTCTGGATGGAGGTGTGGGTTTTTAAGTAGGACATGAAATCAGATATAAATTGTATATACATCAAGCATAATACTGCTTTTTTTTCATTATAGTCAAGTCAATATATTTCTTATGGTCTTTGTTGTAAATTAATTTCTGATCCACATATAAACAAAAGGTTTCCCCCATGAGCGCTGCATTCAAAAACGCTGTCAACACCAATTACAGTACAGATATCCAGCATATGAAAATACACAGTATATGCGTCAGCTGGGACCGCCTCCAGCGCCCCCCGGCCACCCTCTGAGGATTAGCAGTATAGATAATAGATGAAAGGAAGGATGGATGGAAGCATGTTTTATAACCAGGTCTCTGTTACCTCTGAGTAACGAGAGCTTAAATTTTGATCTTCAGAATCATGTTTTTAATCAAATTCTCATAAAATGTATTGATTTATTTTATTGTTTATTTGATGTGGACATCACAATTACATTGGACAAACCAGATGTTTTGTTGTTGTTGCAGTGTTTTAGCACATGTGCTAATTACAACACTTTGAAATTCTAAAACTATTGAGATGATAAAATACTGTTTTTGAGCTGGGTTCAAGGTTTATATTGTCAAAATGTCATAAGATGAATAGTGTCACTGTGCAGAAAAAAGCATGTTTCTCCACATTTGGTGATTCTGGATCTTTAAACTTAAGGATCATGCATTGCTTTGTGAGAAAATAGAGTTTAAATCAAGCTAAATAATCCATTTCAAAGCCAGTGGGAATATTTGAAAGACACATTTTATGAGCTGAAATCATGGCTGTTGGTATAAAGTTGACGTTCTGGAGATACATGGTTTCCACAGAACGGCAACAGCAGGCTTTTAAAGCAAGAGTCTTGCCAGTAAACACAATAACACTACTTAAGACCGGGGACCACATTGTGTGCACTGTATGCTGATTACACACGATATGAGACGAACCAAAAATAACTGCAGTCAGACGGAGCCGACGGTGGCGGCTGTGCCGTGGAGGCCGGAGGAGGAGGGCTGCAGTGCAGTAGGTAACAGCAGTGATTTAGCCTGAGACGGAGCCGAGGTGATGGAGAGAAAAACATCAGGCCTGTCTGCGCAGCAACGTCCGAGCTCCTCCGAGAGACGGGAGGCAGTAAACACTAAGCCGCCTGCAGCTCTGTCATACATATTATTGGGTTAGCTATGAAGGGAACCCAGGCTTAATCCTCTTCAACTCTGCAAGGCAAAGCAGGGAATCAGTGATTATCACATGACTGTGTTTATAGTTTTATTAAAGTGAATCCGTAACTTTGCAACCAGGGAGCACATGATGAGCGGGAATTTGATTTTTTTTTTTTTCAGGTGATTCATTTCACTGTGATGAAGAGGCAAACAAGAGAATCCACAAGGGAGGCTTATTATTGTGTAATACTTGTTATTACTCCACCGGCACGACAAATTAACAGGATTCACTCTTCCGTGAAAAAGCTGCTTTCTGTATTTTAAAACCTCCCTGGGGGGGTCGGCGTGGTGCAAACGCCCCGTCTGTCATCCATCCCCTCGTGATTCTTTGATCATTTTGTGACCTCTCTGCGCTCCTCCTCCGCCCTCCTCCGCCGCCGAGGTTTATCCACATGACGATTCTTCCGGCGCTCTATCAGCATTAATAATGCAATCTGGCAGATATTGTATGAGGCCGAGTATGAGGTGTCACTCACAGCCACAAACAAGTGAGGAAATGGATGATGTGATAAGGCTTGAGAGGGAGACAGAGACAGAGAGGAGCAGGATCAAAGGTTTAGCAGTTCACTTCACCTCAAGTTATTTTAGTATTTGACAGATATAGAGCCCCTAATCCTCGTGGATAAGATTTCATGTGTCACCGTTTTTCACCGGCGCTCAAACCGAATTTTATTTTATTATTTACAGATATTTTTGGGGAAGAGTCATTTTTAAGTAATCTCTATTCAGAATGTGGGCCGTGAAGATGGATTTCACTTTGCCAATGAGAAATAGTTGTCACGGCGACACATGACAGTTGACTCAACGCCGCTGAAAAACAACCCCCGATGGTTTTTTCCATTTAAAGGTGCACCCTCCAAGCAACGAACCCCGCGTCAGAACACACGCCATTTGACTGCTCTTAAGAGAAGCTACTAGTATGTCATGATGTAGTTCGGCTTTTGCACGCTGCTTTAAGGCTTACATGTCACCTGGCATGAGGTTAAAAGGAAATGAAGGGTTTCAGTCTTTTAAAGTGCTCGAAATCCTTTTTTCATGCTCAGTCATTTTTCCTAAAACAGACGTGATTCTTTGCTCAGATATAAATAAATTCTCAGATATGATGTTTAAAACCTTTTTTTAGTAACTTCTGAGCCTTATTTCTGTGACAGCAATCATTCTAACTGAGTAGGTGTCATTTTTTTTCTCCCAAATGATTGATGTCTTATTCTGAAAAGAAACCCTTCAAATGCATATTCTAATGCTGCTTCTGAACTCCGCCTCTGAGCCGCTCTCTTTCTAATGTCTATTTTTATATACTGTTTGTTTTGTCTCATGCAAGTGATGCGTCTCAGGCTTGTGTAGTGTTATGCATGGTGCCATATGGTGCATTTTATTAAGAGGAGAAGAAGAAGTGTCGAGGCCAGCAGACAGACTCCATAAGCCTCTTCAGCTACACAAAAGACAGCATGTGCTGTCAAACTGTCAAAACTTGTACTTCAAGGATTGTGATCGGTCCGCCGTGTGAGGTTCTCCACCGCTTTTATGTTTGCGGTGTTTGTGTACAAGCGTGTGTGTTCTGAGTGAGTGACTGTGTGCGTGTGCGCTTTGACGCCGAGCGCGTCCACATTTGAGCGTTTATGCATGTTTGTGCATGTATATTGAGTACGTCTGCTCCTTTCTGACAAACCTTCCACTCTGATCCATTTTACTGAAGTCTGCAGCTCTTATACTCCGCGTCAGTAGACCTGATAAATGGAAATATGCCAGGGCAGGAAGAGAAAAAAAACTGCTCCACTTCATGAGGCACGATGACGGCTTCATTGCCCAGGGAGGCCCTTGAGGGTTCCCTTGGGCTCCAACTAGCAAACGCTTTAAAAATCTGCAACTGTGCCCTGCAATTACCGCTTGAAGTAAGTGAGCTGTGGTTTTGTCTCGTTGAAAATAGGTAGAATTAGCCACAATTACTACCTGCTGCATCTGTGTTTTTATTGCACATTTGTAAGAGACACAAGAAAGAAAGAGCGCGTGAGGTATCAGCCCCTTCATCAAGCCCGTCGTATTGTCTCTGCTCTTCCTAATTCTCCATTATTTAGACATCAAGCGAACTCTTTAAAGAGTGTGGCTGTCAGCAAATATTGAGATTGTTTTAATTGTACTTTACTGTTATACTACAAAAAAAAACAACAGCAGTGCAATTAAAGGGAAATTAAATGAGGAGGCGTGATGAAATGTCTATTTACAGACAAAGAGGGCGGGAGCCATTTTTAATGACACCACATGCAGCCAGACAATTAAATAGAGCTGTTGAACATTCAATTTCCCCCTCGAAGACACTTTTTTCCCCCTCCTCTGTCTCTATGTATGTTATCCTGCATGACACTAGCAATCCTGGCTTTGGATTTAAATTCATGCCATGCATTGGTGAGAATATGAGATGTGTCATATTCTCAGTAGTAGCAGTGTTGTGGCTCTTCTGGGACTTGTGGGTTATTGAGATTCAGCCCTTAAATGCAGGGCCTGCTAAGTCTCCTTTGATTTTTTTTAGGAACTATGCCCTTCACTACAAGAGGCCCTTCACTACAAGAGGCTACTTTGATATGCACATTTTAAATTGAGAGAAATCAATTGGATTGAACACCTTGCGAGCTCTGCTTTTGTCCCGGCTTCACTCGTGCTCGCAAGAAGATATTTGATTTCACACATACCTGTAGATTCCTCAGATCCATAAAACTAAAGAGGCGAGTGCAATCGATTATTGTGGGGTTAAGGAAACTTAACATTGAATATACAAACATGCACAAGAACAATAACTTTTAATGACCTCACCGGAATAAATTTGGAGCTAAAAATGGTTAAAAAATCAACTGAAATAAAAAAGATAAAATAAGATTTAACCCTCCTATTATCCTTGGGGTCAATTTGACCCCAATCAATGTTTATCAATCAAAAAATAACTGTTGCCTTTTTTTGTTTGACTTCTCCATGACTTTTCCTAATTTGATTGGTACAATTGATTAAGCATAAAATTATCACCAGCATCAACCAATATAGATCATTCTGTGAGAATCATGACTGTGCAACCCAAATTAGAAAAGATTTGGATGAAAGATTTTCAATATACACTAAATCTAAAACCGAAAGTTTGACCTGATGGTGGCGCTGCAGGAAACATCATATCATCACCAAAACCAATAGGGATCATACTCTTGTGGTCACTAAAGTTGTCAGTAAATTTGAGAAGATTTGGAAGAAAACCTTTCAAGATAAATTAATTCCAATTTTGGCCTGTTGGGCATGTTTGCCCCGATGGTGGCGCTAGAGGAAACGTCAAGATTTCATTATCAAGGGGTTATTTATGTTTTCAACAAATACACAAAGTGGCTGACACAAAAAAATGGTCAATAATAATCTGCAAATCATTTTTTTGGAGGGAAATATCAAATTGACCCCATGGGTGAAAAGTGTTAGTAATATTTGAGGATAATAGGAGGGTTAAAGTAATAATCACAGCTTGCATCATCGAGAGGTTTTACAACTTTTTATTCTTATTCATTTCTTGGGAGTTGCCACATTGACCATGACTAAAATCTGCAGGAATGTGTCTTCATGGAATCTGCATCAACCAGTAACTTGCCATCTATACTACTCGACTTTTGCACCGATAAAACACGGAGCCATTAAAAGTTCTAATAACAAATACAGTAATTTGGTGATGAGATATTTCAGTTTATAGGTCAAAGGATTCATCCAGCGTCACTGAGTGTGGTGAAATCGATTGAACAGGTGCAGAAAGAGAAACTCTTCCATAACATATAGAGTCTATATGAAGTGTTTTTCTTAAGCTATAACATCCAAGGCCATTTTACCTCCAGGCAATTTCTTGAAATTACAGCAATGCAGAAGGCAGCAAAGAGGAAACATAGATCTAGTGTAAGCTCCACAATGACTGGAATAGACCTGCAGGATCACCAATAATACTCCAATTCACCTTAATGTCGGGCTTCAACCTCTAATGACGTATTCATTTGCCTGGTGGCAGTTGTAATTACCAAATGTCTTCAGCCGGGGGCTTTGTGTTCCACACAGGCGAGGGACAGACTTTGTCTCAATTAGCTTTCGGTTTTATCTCGTCTCCCTTTCTCTACACCTCACACCTCAGTGGCGCTGACAAGGATGTTTGTACCTGCTATACACAGCGGCACTATCAGTTCAATCCTTGGCATGACTTTGAAGATTAGTCACCGAACCATGAAGAAGCTTTTGAAGTGTTGGGGATTCTTTGAAGTTTGCGGCGCAAGGTTTCTTCTTCTTTTTCTTCTTCTTCTTCTTTTTCTTTTTTTTTTTTCTTCTTGTCAATGCGTTACACAAAGTTTCTGCTACCTTTGAACATTTAGCCTGGCAATAAGAGGAGGGAGCAGTCACCGGCATAAACATAACATGATGGAGATTTGTATCATCAAAGTCCATGTGAGGGGTGTTTCAAGCTGATATGTATCCTCCAGGTCCCTTCACACAGAACTGTCAGAGCTGTTTGCTGTGATTAGCATCTCCACAGGAAAGAGAGCTTCGTGGACACTTTATATATGAATCCTTTATTATTGGTCCACATGTTGTAGTTTCTAAGACGCCCAACAAGAAACTCCAAATGTGTAAAACAACTTCCCCTTGGTCCGAAACGCTAACGGCTCTGGGATGTTTATTCCTGTCATGTGGGGAACGATGAATAACTAGAATAAACTTCTCATCCATTCTGCACTTGGCAGGCAAACGATTATGAATAAAAATGAAACTGACATTGGAGACAGCAAAGCAGAGGAACATGCTCATTGAAGCCTGATGGCCACATAAAAGAGGGCCTGGCCAAATTTTCTTGGCCAACTCTGCATGTGTAGGCAGAGTTTCCCTGGCTGCTCACCTCAATATGAAATTAATGAATTTCCGGTGACTTGATTGATTGTGTTGCTCGCGGTGCGGACGTGCGGTCAGGCCAGCTGCTTCTCGCAGCAGACGGAGAGCAGGACGTCGCCTGTCTGCGCGTCCAAGCCACCGGCCCAAATATGTACACAAACCCAAGGAGGGTGACGGGCGAGCACCTTCTAATGAAACCGTCTGAGCGCCAGGCGGGGAGCTACGGGCAAGGGCAGCTGCTGCTGGACCGGGCCTCTGCTGACACATAGGTCGCGGCGAGGCTGCAGATGGCCGCCCAGCCCCTCTGCATAACGCCACCAGAGAAGAGGCGATGCCAAATATACTTTCCCTATAACCTCTCGGAATTTGACTGAAAAACAGAACCTTCATATGCATGAAGCACAGGACGAGCAAAGGGCGCATAATTCTGAAAAATGTGCTTATTTTGATGCCATTATACAGATAATATTCCTGCGTTTCTGCATCGTAATTCCATAAACGAAACCTGTGCATTTTAAGGTCATTTAAATTCCACTGAGCCGTTGCCAAGCCTTTGAAGCCAAAAAATTGCCTGTCATCCTCTTACAATGCAGGCTATTGAGCACGGCGCGGCTCGCAGGGGCACCCATAAATAAGAAATATCCTTCTGCAAACTGTTAATTGTGGGGAGCTGAGAACAAGATTAAATGAAATGTCCCCTGCTCTGACAAAACACGCTGCCGTTTGGCTGCATGACTCTCGCTGATACTGGAGCCTGGGCTGCAGTTTGTGTTTTCAGTACACTTTTTAAAGTGTAGATTAATGCTCCTAATGAAGAGTTGGGACTTTGTTTTACCTCTCCTGCAGAGTAGATGTTAACAAATGCTAATTCGCCCCCATTAAAAATTTGTCCCAGCTGCAGCTGCAACTTGGAGTGCTAATGATGACACATCCAGATTTAATTAGAAGAGCAGAACGGTCAACGGCCAAATACATTACACCCACCAAATCAAAGCATACCTCTGCAATACTTTAGCATGTTTGAACACTTTCGGTTATGTTATTCAACATTTTTTATTAGTTTCTCCGTCGGGATTTTTAATGTGGTTTGCTGATAATTATCAGTTATAATGTCATTGCACCAGATATTCATTTACAGAATAGCCACAGTAAACAGCAGGAAACAACTGACAACAATCATACCAGCAGCGTCCCACCTGTCTAATTGTCCTGTTAACTCTTGCTTAAATGCCTGTGTGCTGTTTCAACATTATGCCCAAAGTGACAATACAAAGTGCAAATGAAATACTTTCCTCAACAGATGTGTTTGAAATAACTGTCTATAATTGACATTTTAAAAGTAACAGTGGATCACATGACTCCTTGTATGTGAACAGGTCATTGTCTTGGAGTAATGAAGACACATACCAGCAGCTTGTTTGACACTAATTGCAGTTATAGCAGTCGATAGTTTTAGTTACCTTAAGACTTGAATGGCCTATTTTTTGAAACCATTTGTGATTAGTGAACATGTCACAGCCTCAAAGCCTTTCAAAATAAAACACTCTGTGCTGACTCCTGATCATAAAAAAACAGACAAAAGGAACCATTTAACTACATATCCTACTTATCCATGGAAGAAGCACAAAGAGCAAATAAAATTGGGCAGGAAAAACTGTCCATTTCTGAAATGCTCCTGTTGGGGTATGAAGCTGTGTGTTGAAGAAAATGGAGCAGTGTTGAAACATGCAGAAGTGAAGAGCGTAAAGTTTATTTACATGCCAGCCCCAGGAGAGTGCACTTAAGTACAATTTGCACTATTACTTTTTCCATTTCTATTGTGTTGCTGCTTCATTTACACTCCAGCACATCTCCCAGATAATGATTTGCATTCTGAACATCTGACGTGCATAAAACATGATGCATTGCTATAGTAACCAACAGTATATGAAGAAGTTGCTTGACCTTGAGTGTGATTCATTTGTTGTTTTGCCACTCGGACTGAACTGAAGGATTGCAACACTTTTCCACCAATGCCCACCAGTGCCTGCATGTTGATTTTATCCTAAAAAGCCATATGCCTGATGTGCTCATAAACACCCTGATTGTGCTTCTCAGAAACAGATGCTGTTTGTCTGCCTGCCCATTTTGAGAGAGGGGAATATCTCTCTGCACGGTGGAGGGAAAGCTTTTAAATATCCTTCGGAGCTATGTTCCATAGTGTAGAGGAAGCTTTCACAACAATCATGCAGAGTGGGTTTTATGCCCTTACCAATCAAATTGGATTAAGAGCAGACAGAGATTGATCTATTCTGCGCTCGACAGCTCACTGTGTTTGACCAGATTAGTTGTGTGTGACCATAGAAAGGAATGAAATCTTGTCGCTGCAGCCCAAGTGTCTCCCTGTCCATCACAAGCAGCCCACTCCCACCGGACAGTAACAGATTCCACTCGTACATCATCCCGTGTCTGCCGGCACACAGGAGGCTCTCCCACCTCATTTTACACATTCCCCCACTGCAGGTGAATGTGGACCAACTGAGAAATGGCTCCATTTGCATCTTAGCTAATTGTATCATTGCTCTGGGCTTTCTAATAGTTAATGAATTTTCTCAGAACAGAGTTCAGGCGGATGAAAAAAAAATGGAGCTGCAGAGCATATAGTCAGTGCTGGTAGTGAAATGAGATTTGCTGCAGGTAAGAAGAAAAGGCCCTGCAGAGGAAAGCTGTGGGACTGAAGTTAGATAAAATGGATGAGGAATGTATGGGACAGTCTTTCTCCCAAGACCGTAAATATACAGCAATTCAAGTCAGTAAAGAAGGAAACCCTCAGTTCTTCCTCAGTGGGGGCAATTAACAATGCTCCATTAAATGCAAGTGAGTGACTAAAGCTTGGAGTTGTTGTGATGTCAAACCTCAATATTTACTTTTTGAAATTCGTTCTCACCCAATTCATAAAAAAAAAACTTATAAGTTTCATATAGGTTGTTAATCAAAGATTTGTCCGTGACACATACTGAGCCGTCATGGACCAGCAGTGTCCTGGTATCAATAAAAATCTTATGCTACCAAGCTCATAGAAGTAGTATTAATTGGTTGTTTGGCCACTTGGGGGCAGCAGAATCAGCTGTGAAAACAACACTGACGTATTATTACGTTATAAAGTTGACATGGTGAATGTTGACATGCTTAACAAACACAGAGAAAAGTTAGTATTAATTTGTGGTTGTGTTTCCGACCACCTGGCTAATGTAAGTCCAAATGTGTACAATGGGCTTATCTGAGCTTCTTTACTAAAAAAAATAAAAAGATAAAACAAATCTCACATCTGCACGCTCATATCTGATTCAACATTCTTCCAGAACACGAAGAAAAACTAAAATATCTTGAGTTCCATGATTGACGTTAGCAGACAAAATCAAACAGGGCTTAATGTTTCCTCACAGCATTACAGGTTGGAAAAACACTTAACTGCTGTCTTCTCTGTAATTATTACTCAGGGGAAAAAAAAGGTAATCCCTCAGTTCTGACTTGTGACAGTCACAAATAGCGATGTTGTGTAAACGTCTCTCACGGTAATTCATTTATGCTTTTACAGCACTTCAAGCACTCTTGGTGGGCGAAATCAGACTTGTTCCTCTTCCTTTTATAGACCCTCTTTGCTGTCTACTTACTGAGCTGAATTCCAGCCTGACGCCCTGTGTGTGTGTGTGTGTGTGTGTGTGTGTGTGTGTGTGCGTTGACTCATAAAGCCAAAGGGCAGCGACTGATTGGAAATGTGGGGAAAATTAGGTTTGTCTCTTGAAGACTTTTCAAGGGAGAAGGTAGAATTGTAGATTGTCCCATGTGGAATTAAATTGCTTTAAGGCCATTATCTTGTTCATATTAAATTAAATTTCCAAAACTTTCTACCTTCAAATCAGACAAACTGTTGTGGCCGCAGTTTGCCTTTGAACTAAAGTGCACACATCTCTGCAGCCTGCAACACAAAACAGCCGCATTGATTCACAAATAGGAATTTATTTCTTGCTTGTTGCCGTCGCTTTCGCAGGCAGAGAGAGACACATTTTAAGACAAGATATAAATGGAAGGAATCCATGAAGCAATTATTCCACCTCTCTGGTACATGGCAGCAACACCAATGGAAAAGGTGTATGGGGCTACCTTTCTCTGTTCTGTCTCACTGAGCAGCTTCTCCAGCCTTTCCTCCGCCCGTCAAGCTGCCTTGGCAACAATCAGAGCGGAGTGGCTGAGGCATGGCGAAGAGAAATGTACAGTGGTGGAGTGGTAGGAAATTACAAAAGGAATCAATTCAATGAGTTCCCTCCCTCCATGAAAAAATGTCTATAAATCAGGCAGGTGGCCAGACCCAAACAACAACCTTTTAAGAGGCTGTCTACCGAGGCACAATGCTACTTTTGTACTAAATCCTCTCTTCTTTTTTTTCCCCACTCGACCACTTTCCCAACACAGCAACCTGACCTTGGCACTTTTTTTTTTTCCCGCTGACCTTATCCTTAGTTCTTCATCGCCGGCATGAGATTGTGATGCGTTTTCATGCCGTATTAGAGCCGAGGCACGCCAGGATTTTTTTCTTTTTTCCTGTAATGCCAGAAGAGCGGTGTTTCATTCTAAAAATGAGACATCCACTTTTTGAAAAATGTGACATCTATTCTGACACGACCGCGCTGGCATGAAAGCGAAAATGAAGACTTATCTGTCTTTGGCTCTTTACTGACAAAAAGGCAGCAGTGTAGAAGCTGTAATAATTTTTGAAGAGCGTGCTTTGAACACCGGGTCATCACTTTTCCTCTAAAAGCAGTTTGTAGACGGCGTTTCTGGCGTGAAGCTCCTCTTTGTGCTTTTTTTTTTTTTTTTTTTTTTTGATAATGTCAAGTCCTCGGAACAATTATTTTGCCAATTACACTCCCGGTGCCTATCACTTCCTGTGTTGTTTTCCCATGTTTCTCCTCACGACGCTATCACCTCAAAGGATGAGAAGCTTAATGGAGGTTGTAAATAAAAGCGAATGGCAAGGTCAGCAGGAAAACCACTGAAGCACTGGAATAAATTAGTGTCCTGCTCCAAAGAAAACAACAGAGCAGACAACATGAAATATAACAGCGAGGAGCGGTAAAAGGGCTCCGTGACTGTTGGACGCTCCTGATTTATCTGACGAGAGAGGCAATCTAACGCTTCTCCACTGATTTGTCATGTTCGCCCTGACCTGTCCACGAGCATCAATATGGGATGGGTGTCAGATTGTGGGTTTAAACCACCGTTAGCCGGTCATTGTGGAGCTCATTTGAGTTTGCACATGTATGTGTCTGAGTGTGTGTGTGTGTGTGTGTGTGCCTGCGCCACATTAATTTTCAGTGTCTGCCGCTGATAAATGTCAAGGCCACTTGAGAGATGGCGAGCAGCAGTTTATTCCCACACACACGCCCACGCACACACAGGAACAACACACACACACACACACCGATGCGGCACTGTAAACAGCCGGGTCCATCAGAGCCGAGGATCGTCACGCACCCGCGGTGGCTGCCGAATAGTCACGGGGAAGCGAATAGCATTATACTGCAGGTGATGTAATGCTAAAAACAAGTGCTGCCAAGTGAAATAATATGTGTTTATCCATGAATGAGCAGCTGAACGTCTAGCATGATCCCGGTCTCAGGTGTAATGGATGCCTGACAGAGACTCTCTCCTCTGTAAATCACATGGCTGGCTCTTGTATTTCCTGGATGACTGGACACTTTTCCTCCTTCATCTACTGTAGGTGCAGAACAATCGACCCCAAGACGGAAGTCAACCATCAATCAGTTTGTGAATTACATCCTCTCGCTGGGTTTTTTGACATAATCTCATGCCATGCTATAATTAGCTGAACAAACCCATTACAGTGCAGCACTTCACAATAAAAGTACATTGTGTAATTGTGACGATACGGAGGCCACACGGTGTCAAATCAGGGAGGCTGAGCTGTAATCTGCAGCCTCTTGCAATGGAAAATTAAGTTGGACAAAAAGGAGGGGGAAAAAGACTGCTGGTGACAAAATGTGTGTGCGTGTGTGTATCCACGCGATATTCCAACAACATCAGTGTTACCTTGGTGACTAATCCTATTTACTGAGGATTGGATCCATTATTCAGGTTCTTCGTCTCAAAGCTGAATAGTTGTTATCACCGTGTGTCAGGGACAGAGACTCAGAGGAGGCAAATATTGAATATTCACTGTTCCCTTCACAATATTTCACAGTATTTAATGTACTAAGTGTAATCCTTTTTGGAATATAAACTGTAATGAAAACCAGGATTTCTACAGCTCTAAACTGCAGTGATGTGTGTGTGGATAAAGAGGGAAATCAATGAGAAAAGCAAGGAGGAATCTATCTATACATCTATGTATGTATCTACTAATGCTGACAGAGATTACATATAAAAACATGAGTTGTTCAACAGTGCATCCTTTCCTTGGGAGATACGAGTCCCCTGATCATGCAGCCAGTCATCTTTCATGAAAACCAACATGCAGGTTATGAAAAGGTCACTTAGAAATAATTGCAGGGGAGGCCTACAAAAGCTGAGGCTAATGTACGCTGATAACTTGACAGCACAAAAAAGTCTGAATAAAACTGTAACATGAATTACAGCCCACGCGTTCTGTGATCAGTGAAACGGCACACAAAGCATTAGGGATGCAACAATATGGGTATTGAGATAGCAAAGCTTTCCCACTGACAGCTACTGTAGTTGGATTCTCACAAAGCGGAGGAAACTGCTGCGACATTCACATATTGTTGCTCCCTCTAATTCTCCCACTTAAGGCTTCCAGTGGTAGCTTTTCAACCGTGCACAAATTATGGCTTGTAAGCAGTTGACTGGCCAGTGACCTTGCACATGAATTAAATAAGGTAAACCTTCATCAACGAAAGCCTTCATCAGCAAAAAAAAAAAAAAAAAAAAAAAGTCATTGATTCCAACAGCAAATTCAAATACAAATATTGTGTTTTATGGACCCCAAAGTGTTCAGTATTAAATAAATAAGACATTAAGAAATTAGTGCTTGAGTAAAAATAGTCAAATGTAGCCTCCAGATAAAGCAAAGAAATTAAGCAAAACATTACTCATTATTATGAAATGCTGTTTTATTATTCATATTTTCATATTAACACTGTTTTTATTTAATTAAGTTTCTTTTTTTTTTGCCCTTTTCAAGCTGTTTCATTTTTAATAATGCCGTTTTTATTTCATGTCACACTTTTCGTGATGGCGACCAATTGCCACCGTCACATGATCACAGCAGCCCATCAGCAGACGACTGTCAGCGATCTAACTTCTGTTGGCCCAAAGAAACCACAATATAATTCCAATGGCTCGTCTCCATATTTTATTATAAGATCATTTATTTATCGATTTAATACTGCAGACTTTGGGGTTCACAGTGTTTTGCAGAATTAGCTCGGTCCAAACCCTCTAAAGCCCTGTCCTCCCCCTGTCTGTGTCCCAGGAGGGCAACTGGAGGAGAATGACTGGTAAAACCCAGACCAGCAACGTGACCAACAAGAATGACCCGCGCTCCCTCAACTCCAGAGTCTTTATCGGCAACCTCAACACAGCCATCGTCAAGAAGACCGACATCGAAGTCATCTTCGCCAAGTACGGCAAGATCGTGGGCTGCTCCGTGCACAAGGGCTACGCCTTCGTACAGTACTTGAACGAGAGGAACGCCCGGGCGGCCGTGGCGGGAGAGAATGCTCGCATCATCGCCGGACAGCCTCTCGGTGAGTTTCCCCTTGCTTTGTCTTCAGCGAGACGTTTCTGCCACGCTCGCATTGCAGATGCCATTAGGAACTCATGAAGGGCCGAGATACAGTCTATACAGCACTTTGCAAAAAAACTTTCCCATTGAAATACAGAATGTTTTGTCGAAGCCAGTTCTTTGCTAGAGGAGTGGATTGTCTCTCTCGGGAACACAAACTGCCTCAGGCATCTCTCAGACTTTTAGTTTCGAACTTCCCTTGGCTCCTAAATGCTGAAGTGTCTGTGTTTGTTGTCACGCTGTTTTGAAGAAAATCCCCACTGAATCCGTTAACTGATCCACTAGTGAATGTAAGCGCAGTTTGATTTTACCATTTACCAGACGGCAACTTGCAAAAACTGTGTCAAAGTTCTGGAGACACAGCACTCGAGCGGAGCACTGTGTGTTAAGTGGCATGGGATGTAGCGACAATATGCTGTGCAAGCACTGATTTTCTACTGCGAATGCACTTTGCGATGGCTTGTTTTTTTTGTAGAGGTTGACTGTGAAATGTTTTTCATACACACTTGTTTAGCTCAATCAGAATTATTTTTGTCTTTGAAAGAGAAAAAAAATGTTGAGCCTCATCTTGTTAAATCGTCGTGGTGAATCACAAAGGTACGGCGGAGGCACATTCCTCGACATCGCTGCTTTAAAACACAGTTTGGAAATAATTGTGACTGGATGATGCCGCATGCAGGCAAGAGACCTTTTGATTAAAGTCTTTGCAATGTGTTTGGTGTTTTAACTAGAGAACCTGGGGGTCCAGTGTGCAAATATCACCGGGTGTCAGTGTGAGGCACAGTTAAAAATATCAGCATGAGACAATCAAAGGGAGCAGTGCGTGATGGAAGCTAAGTGCAGAACAGGAATGGATTATTATGTGAATGCAGAACGTGTGCGGAGTTGATATTTGGCATTTAGGACCTGGCTTCGTCGCTTCCCCACGGTGATGCTCCGACCTCGCCCTGCAGAGATCAGGGGAGTGATTTCTGTAATGGAACGTAGACTCGGAACCAACAAGAGGAACCTGAAGTGGAGGTGGAGTTCAATCAGGAAGCATGAGAGAGAGAGAGATAAGCAAATATAACTGGGTGTCAGTATAATACAGAAAAAAACGTTAGCATGCATGTTAGCATGATTTAGAAATTGAATTGATTATGATGTGATTGCAGTTATTTGGCATGGAGGCTCTGACCTGGTCACGAACATCAGGCTCCACACAGCAGGGATTTCTGATGATGGGTAATCACTTCCTCTCTCAGTGGACTGGACTGGGCTGAGATGGAGGCTTTGCTTGATTATAATGTGTCACTTAATTGGTGCCATTAATGGTGTCTGTCCAAAGGAGGGCGCCGGTTCAGCTGTGGTTTTGGTATGAAGACATTTCAGCTTTTCAACACACTCTATATAATATCCTCAGGGTTGGTGGTGAAAGAAATAAAGTTATATATATATAAATAATAATGAACACAATTGAGCTAAACAATCCCAGTTCAAGGGCATTACCCAGTGACTGTGTTAATGAACATTAGCTGTAACATAATTTATGTGCGGAATAAAAATTGTGTCCTTAAAGACAGAGAACAGGGTGCTGATTTAAAGGTTACTGTGTCTGCTCTGCATCAACAAGATAAGTCATCAGTCTGCCTTTTTTTCTCTCCAGACAACATTTATCAAGCTAAACGTCAAACCAATAATCTGTCTTGACTGTCCCAGCGTCGTCTAAAATCCATCTGGCTGCTGAAGGTGGTTTGTTCATTTGCTTATCTGTTGCTGAGATAGTATTGACTTCTATGAAGGCCTCTCTGTTTGGGTAGGTGTTTAATACCATTCCACACTTAATATATAAGACTCACTCGAATAACGGATTGTCTGATCTGACATCACTGAAAATAGAGCAACAATGGTTACTATAACATTTTGAGCATCTCTGTCTGTCGTTCCTTTAGCTGCTTACTGGTAGCTAATGTGTTTGATATTTGATGTTATGGATGTTGCAATCAGCGAATAAGCAGAAAAACACATCAGTTATAAAAACCTTGTTGCAACCAGGACTGTCGCCAGCCGGAGCCCAAACCATCCCTGAGCACTCTACCATAGCCATAATAATAGCGTTAGAGATTTATCTGTTTTGTCTATGCGAATCGTTTGACTCCCTTCATGTGCGATTGCTTGTTTTTGGTTGAGAAAGCAAACACAATCGAAAGTATTTCCATTGCTCCGGAGTTCAATTCAAAGCGACCTGGCAGCGAAGCGAACCCGCCCTCGTCCTTATCGCTCAATCTACAAGTCACTTGTCAGGAGTCTGAGTGGGAGATACATCCTTAATTGACAATTGGACACCGTCACTCTCATCCTCCCGAGCTGATGCTTTTTATATTAACATGGTGGAGAAATGAATCAGCCACATAATGACTGGGAGTTGAGGAATGACCTCGGAAAAAAAGATCCGTCTTCCTGTTTGAAAACGTTTCATTAAAGCGTGATTACCTGCAAGTTGATTGCACCTCAGTTTCAGATATCACATCTGTAGTGGAGCCAATACAGCTGGAGGACATGCATTCAAATAGGCTGGCGTTTCAACTAGGGATGAGCCGGATACTCGTTTCAGACGAGTATCCGTTACGGATAAACCATTTTGGACGAATACAATTGTGATACGAGAAAAATCCGTCAATATCTGTGTTCGTGCTGAAGGAAAATCCTCATCGTATAACTGACTGTCTTCGCGGTCTATGATTGGCCAGTCACACACAGCGCCCGCCCCTCCCTACTGTGCCGGTCTGTGCACGTCTCTCGCAACACACGCACGGTGCATTTAACAAGACAGAGCTGAAAATGGCTCGCGTCGCATCGCACAATGCTTCCGCTCAGGTCCGATTTTTTTTTTTTTTTTTTACCGTCTGCTTGCTCTTAGTTTGGCTGGTGATATGAAGTCAGTTGAAAAACTTTGCTCGTCCTGAACGCGGTGCTTTTGAGAAGAATACAGTGAACAAGGCTGACATATTATTTCCCTGTTTGCCATCACTGGATGTTTGCATGAATCATGAAGTTCACACAGATCATTAAAAATAAACAGTCTCACAGACCATTTATACACATATAACTGAACATACAAATTGCATGCAGTATCTGACACTTTCTCTCTGCAGTTCATGAAAATAATATAAATATTATTGAGATATACTGTATATAGGCTTTGAATACAGTAGATTAGCAACTTCTGATCAATCCATATGAATTTCAGACTTAAAATAATGTACCGTTTTAAGCCCCACCCATTTCTGCACTCACTTCCGGTTTAGGCACCGCCCACTCCGAGTACAGATACAGATACAGATAATGTAGATGGTTAAACAGATACAGATCAAGCGGCAACCTCCGCCACTGAAAAATGAAGCCAATGCGGAAGTGCAAAAAAGCTGCAGTTCCTCCAATAACCGCTAGAGCAGGCTGCAGAAGGGAGTCAATTACATTTGAGCCCCATGTTAAAATGTCCGATTTTACGACAGAAAAAAAACATATTTACAGCCTGGTTCAAAACATGGCTCTAGTCTCATAAGCTGTTTTTCTACTCCATGACAACTCTGGGGGGGGGGCAAATTTTTTTTATAAGGCGTTCGTTTAAAATATACAGCATACATCATTATGCACAATTCATAGCTGTCAATCTAAGTGGCGCCACTTTGATTGACAACTAGCCACTGACGGTCTAAACAGCGTCACCCCGGCTAATTCTAGTCACTGAGTTTAGGAAAGAGATCGTCGTAGGGTTAGCCAGCTAGCAACGATATTTAGCATTTAACCTAGCTGGTTAGCCGTAGCTAGTTTGATTATTTCGAATAAAGCGGCTTTTTTCAGCCAATAGCGTTCATTTGACCCGCCTCAGCTCCGCCCTCGCTCCACCTCTTTGTCCATATTTGGAGTAACCGGAGGTAGGCTACCAAGATGGCTACGCACTACGATTTGCTTCATTTTTGCTCTTCAGAAACCTATGGGTGACGTCACGGACACCACGTCCATATTTTATACAGTCTATGATACAGATACAGATAATGTAGATGGTTAAACAGATACAGATACAGATAGTGGTGTACTCGCTGATCCCTAGTTTCAACCATCACTGAGCTCATCCACGGTCCGCATGAGAAGAAGCAGAGCATGTTGTTGTGGTCACTGCAGAAGAGCTCAGTGGAATAATCACATCACGCAGATCCACCTCGGCTGCTCACACTCACTGGTGATGACTAATCTGCTCGCTCGTTGATACGCACGTGTCAGAGGTCGCAGCCCGCCGCCGCCGCCGCGGAGGATGAGGCCGTCGCTCCGTGCGTGCATACGGATGAAAAACAGCTGATAAAAGAATGCAAAAATTCTATAATAACACAGCTGGCGGCACCTTCCTCCCCCTGCCGCCGGGCGGAAGAATGGATGCTCCATTACCCTATCCAATATGAATAGGAGTTTATGAGATCACATCTAGGATTGTGAGCACAGCAATCATTACTAAATAGCAGTGCGAGCGATGTTATTCTGAATGGCGTAAGTGCAGTGTCTTCACGCAATTCAGACCTACGAGCATGAAGACGTCTCTCTGAAAGCACTTCACATGAGCGCAGATGTTGAAGTGCTGCAGAGTAGACATGAAGAATCTGTTGTTGTCTTTTTCTCCATGGGGCTTCAAATCCAGACAGCGTCCCAATTAATACTATTAAGTACACAAATCTGTGTAATATGTTGTTTGGTCATTTGATATATATTAAAATGTCAGACTAAGAAATTATATTATAAATAAAAACATGAATCCATGGATGTTGGACTGCACCTATGTAAATGTATAAACCTTAAAATAGAGAGCAAAATGTTTAATGACATGTTCCTGTTGATGCTTTTCAAAATAAGTTTGAATGTTTTGCAGCTGTGAGTGAGCTCTTCCATTTTCTGCCTGAATGTCGTGTGATCGAGTCAATTAACGTGAGAAAAAACGAGCCCGAAACTTTAAATGGATTTAGTCTGCTTTTATGTCTCTCTGCATGAAACGTTTAAACTCACGCTGTTTCCTCACTAGTACTGTAAAGTATGTGAATATGTATAGTAAACTGTTACGAGTGTGTCTCATCACTATTCAGAATTAGTTTTAGTGTTATCTAACTGTGCTCTTCCTGTTGCTGTGTGGGTTGAATTGTGGTGTCAATCAAAAGCCGAAATCTAGCAAAAGAAAAGTTTGCATGCAAAGTGACATTCATTTAATGTTGTTTTTCTTGTCTCTCTTCATGATAGAAACCCTCTGCATTTCAGTGAAAGCTTTGAGGTATGCAAATATGCAGAGTGAACATAAATACACTTTACTACAATTTACCAGACATCAATCAAACAAATATGGACTTGGTACTAGGGATGAGCCGGATACTCGTTTCAGACGAGTATCCGGTACGGATAAAGCATTTTTGACGAATACGATTATGATACGAATAAAACCTGTCAATATCTGTGCTCGTGCTGAAGGAAAATCCTCACTGTGTAACTGACTGTCTTTGTGCTCTGTGATTGGCCAGTCACACACAGCACCCGCCCCTTCCTACACAGACACGTCTCTCATAACGTATGCGGTGCATTTGACAAGACAGAGCTGAGTGAAAACGGCTCGTGTCGTGTCGGTCACTGCCTCCAGTCCGGTCGTTTTTGTTTTGTTTGTTTGTTTTATTTATAGTCTGCTTGCTCTTAGTTTGGACGGTGATATAAATCAGTAGGAAAACTCTGCTCGTACTGAACGTGGTGCTTTTGAGAAGAATACAGTGAACAAGGCTGACATATTATTTCCCTGTTTGCCATCACAGGATGTTTGCATGAATCACCAAGTTCACAGAGATCATCTTATAGACCACTTACACACATACACACATATAGCTGAACACACAAAGTAGCCTGTATTCATATTTTTATTGTACATGGCTGCATGCAGTATCTGAAACTTTCTCACTGCAGTTCATAAAAATAAATATAAATATTACAAATTAAGCTTTATATACCGTATGTATGCTTTGAATACAGTAGATTAGCAACTGCTGATCAATCCATATCAATTTCAGACTTAAAATAATGTACTGTTTTTAAGCCACACCCATTTCCGCTTCCACTTACGTACAGGCCCCGCCCACTCCGAGTACAGATACAGATAATATAGATGGTTGAACAGATACAGATAGTGGTGTACTCGCTCATCCCTACTTGGTACCTACTGTAGATTGAATACTTAATAATGTCTTCCTCATCATTATCAGAAATTAGCTGTAATGGCATTTCAAACCTATGAAGGTGTTATTAGTTATTCTGGCTGCACTCTGTGAGCTAAAACTAATAATAATTGTGTAAGTAGTTCTGTCTAAACAGGCAAAGCAAAGCAAACATAAGATTAAGGGAAATGTCAATAACTGAGTTACAGAGCAAAACTAGCCATTTTAAAGATGCTTCAAATGTGGATGTTGATGCTTTGAAGCTTCAGTATTTGACGACCTGGGAATGAGACTCAGTAATCATTATCTTTCTCCAGTAACTAGTCCAGCTCAAAAACACACTGTGGCTATGCCACCTGTGTTATCATTCGATTGTGCAAACTGGCGTCTTGTCATAGACAGAATTCTGCTGCATTTTCTAACATGAAAGATCTTCAGCCCTGCT
The DNA here is from genome assembly GCA_037975185.1 of Centropyge bicolor. Lineage (NCBI taxonomy): Eukaryota > Metazoa > Chordata > Actinopteri > Pomacanthidae > Centropyge > Centropyge bicolor. The sequence continues at coordinate 563,656 of JBBMOC010000099.1, read as the reverse complement.
TCAGAACAGGGTTTTCTACGTAGCCTACTTATAACTAAGACACAGCACCATCCCCTCTCCATTTTCAATTTCAGCCCCGAAACGAGTTGAAATTTTCCTACAATCACAATAAAATCACTTACAGTTACGTAAGCACCGCAGCCGTCCGAGGTCAGCCGCTCTGCTGTGGCACGTTAAACATCTCTGTGCTCACTTGTGTTGTTTTGTGTTTCCTTCCCTCTGGCTAAAAGCTGACTGGGGGGAATTCCTCGTGACACAGTGACATGATGATTGCTGGCATCCGTGAACCTCAAATGCATCCGAGCAGTTTCCGTCTTCGCCCGCTGAGATCTATCCGCCGCATCTCGCCGGCCCCGCTCTTCGGTGGGCTCGGTGGGCCGCCATCGAGACAAAGAGTGACAGATTTTTTGCCCTCAGCCGTCCCAGCATGCACTAAGCCTCAACATGCTACTGCTGAGTCTCCGAATCTACGTGTATACAATGCTCTGACAGTATATGAGCCATATGCCTGCTTCCAGCTCGCTAAAATCAAACAGGTTTTTGCAAAGTTTGAAAGATTTTATGAAGAGTTATGAGTGTAAGATGTATTCGCACCAAATACTTTGTGATGCATATCACTCTTGGCCTTTATGTGTTTAGATGAGAATCTCTCTTTTCTTGTTATTCTCATCGACAGAGGTGCTTGTTTCGACTCTGTCCTGATGTGGCACCCTGTGCTTGTGTGTGTCTGCCTGTAGGCAGCAGATGTGATTGGCAGGTGGTGATTGAAGCCCTGATGGAAAAGGACAATGAAAGAATAACAGCCCATATTTTTTTTTTTTTTTTTTTTCGGAGAGAGGCCATGTATGAAGATACAAGCTGCTGTGCAACCTGGGAGCAGGGGAGAGAAGGAGGACGGCAGAGAGAGGTTAATAGCAGAGAGAGGGCGAACTAACAACATCTCTGGAGAGTCCGTCTGGTAGCGAGCACACCTGATAATCTTCCCTCTGTTGACTCCCGTTTTGAGTAGCCTGACCCTCCCAGAACAGATCTGCATTCCCATCCACCTGGAAGTTTCATGGTGAAGGTCCATCCCATTACAATATTAATGACCACAGTGAAGGATAATGTGTGATGGATCACCAATCATACTGGCTCCAAATGGCATTGGCAAGAGTTAGGCACATAAATAATAAAGTGATTTAGATGCAAAATCCATCCTAAGCGGATTACAAAGGCAGTGGCACCGCAATCAATCGTCATTTTGGGCCAACATGATGCATAGCAAGGAGCACAGGACGCACAAGCTGAAGTATACAGGGAGGAAGAAGAAGAGTGAGCAGGACAGGTAGAAGGAGAGTGTGCGGGGGGTGGGGGGCTGCAAGCAAGTGTTTGTGCTTTTAAAAATACACCTACTGGAGGCACACGCTGTGTTTGTGGATCAGATTTTCGAGCCAAAATTGTGCTCTCAGATCGTGGCACCGCAGCTGGTTTGGTTCATTGTTCTATTGTTTCCTCCTGCCTGTGTGGTCTGACACCATATATATGCTGCACTGGTTGTCTGCCATGTGTGGACTGTGTCTTTCATTGGTTTATTCTCTATATTGTTATTGTGTATGTTTTGATTTTCTAATGACATTGAAAACCACATTCAGTTTTTAGGATAATTAAGTTGATCAATCAATCAACCCATTGGGATACGTCAAGAAATAATGTAGAATACGCTGATGAGTGACTCCAATGCTGATGCTAAAGAACATATCAAAATCAAACTCACTTATATTTCACCTTGTCATCTTGCCCTCTTTTCGCTGACTACAACTACCTTCACAATGTCCTCTCTTTCCTATGTTTCTATTTTCTGTTGATGTGGTTGTGCTATGAATTACCCAGCAGCCCTCACAATGTCTGACATGTCAAGTATGTATTAGACCTTATTAGACCTGTATCTCCTATATAGATCACGTATTCACTCTATTGCAGAGATACATGAGAAGACATAGAAGAAGTCTACATGAGTTTATATGAAAGACAGCTAGCATGGCTCCATCTGAAGGGAATAAAATTTTACAACCAGCACCTTTAAAGCTCATGAATGAACACATTATATCTGTTTGTTTAATTGATTAAAAAATTAAAAAGTCGTTACGTTGGCTGGACCTTTTGTACTGAAATGATGCTATGAGACTGATATAGATCATCCCTTTTAACTCAAAGCAAGAAAGTGATTAACTACATTTCCTCAAATGTCAAATTATTGATTTGAGTCAGAAGTCGGTGTCTGTTCCCCAGAATTAAAAAATAAGCTTCACACTAGACTGTTTTTATGTTCGGATTCAAAGTCTTTCTGGGGAAAAAAAGGAGTAAATATGTGACTTATACAGACAAATATGAGGCTGTAAAATAAACACTCCCTCACAAAAATACATGCAACTCCTTAAACGCTCTGAGTATCACAGGCTTTACATTATAAGTGAATACCCAAGGGGGATTTTCTCTTTCATGTCTCGCCAAAACCGATCCCCCCGCATCTTCTCCACGTGGCTGCTGTGATTCCCTCCATCCTTCACTATTAGTATTCACACACTGGCTTTCACTTTGAAATTTGCATAGATAATTACAACTATGTCTACAATAACTGCACAGCTCAGTAACTTTAGTTTGAGCGTCGGGTTCAGAGGCATGAGCAGTCGTGAGTGAGAGGCCTTATGGGTATTGCAGTGTGCAACTAGATGGGCCAATTCTTCCTGATCCACTGGACTGAGCCTTGCCAAAGCGAACCCCATAAGGCCCCCTCTGTGTCTTTCATGTCCCCGTGTTTACTTCTGAGGCTGCGAGAGTATTCAGTGTGCGTTTGCATGTGAGGCCTATGTGTGCTTGCAGATGGGAAACGTCGGAGGATTCGCGTTTGCGCTTCGCCGAGAAAAGGATTTTAACCAGAGTGCAAACAGTAATATCCCATTGCACAAACGGAAATATCAATACATAATCTCTTTCTATTTCTTTTTATCTTTGCTCTCTTATTCCCTCCCTCTCCTCCTCTCCATATCTCTCCTTGTCCTTGTGGGTGATTAGAATGCACCCTGGTTGTCCGTCTCCTCCCTCATTAATCACGCTCCGAGAGACTGGGCCGGACGTTGAATGCACAGTTGGCCTGACCCAGCACTCGACAAAAGCATCCATAACACCAGGTAGAGAGCGGCGGCGGCGGCGGCGGCACGGGCTCGCCGGCGTACAATAACATCAACAGTATAGCCAAGCTGAGGATTTATCTGAGCCGTAATGTATTCAGAAAATAAGAACGTGTTTCTTTTGTGGAAACAATACAGAAGAAATTTAAAGATGGCCATTGTGCACTTAATAGGCTTTAATAAAGCCACCCAGGAAAGCAGGAAAGCACATTTCCCCGGCTGCCAGGATCTCTTTCTGTTTCTCTGTCTGTCTCTTTCTCTCTCTCTGTATCCCTCTCTCTCTCTCTCTCTCTCTCTCTCTCTTTCATGTATTCTCACAAATGCTTTAGCGGGGCATGAGCCACAGTGTGGACAAAGTGAGATGGATTACTGTGTGGATTTTGGCAGGGAAAACTGCAGCTAATTCTCTGATTAGAAACCTGGGTTCAGAAGGTAGAGAAACACTGAGCTGTGAATCAGAGTCAGAGCGCAGGGCTCAGTGGGCTCCAGGAAGCTGTGCATGTATGTGTGTGGGCACATGCATGTGTGTGTGTGTGTGTGTGGGCGGGTGCATATGGTCACGAAATTCCGAAAACAAGCTTGTTTTAGTTTATGTGCATGTTTTGTGTGCAGTTGTCTGTCTTTCAGATATGTTGTAGTTCTGCTTATACTCTACAGTTTGTAGTATACAATGCTGTGTAAAACATAAATCAAGCAGAATGTGATTTTTTATTCTAATCCTTTTTGACATATACTCAATTGAAAACAGTACAAAGACAATATATTTGATGTCTGACCTGATCATTGATTTTGTAAATATCTGTTTATTCTGAATTTGATGGCAGCAACAAAAGACTGTGAAAGTTGTGAACTGATCCAAAAACACCTGTTTGGATCCTTCCACAGGTAAACAGGTTCATTGGAAACAGGTGATTGTATCTTGATTGGGTATGAAAGGTTCATCCTGGAAAGAGAGGTTCAACACTGGGTATTATTAATATGAGCAACATAATTATGTCTCACCAAATTTCACTTTCATCACGTCTGCCATGGAGCAACAGACCAGTTAATATAGTATATTATATAAAAATCTCAGTCATGGTGCAGCGTGGTGTGCTGGTTGCCTGGCAGTTTGGATTCTCATACTAAAGCCGGTCTGTCAACGTGCCCTTGAGCAAAACAAAGAAATCTGCCTCCTCAGCACAAAACGGCCAAAATGAAAAATGTAATATCCGCTCCACAGACGCCTGATATTCGTGGATATCTAGTGGATTTCATGAAGATTTAAACCTTGACTCCAACTTTATTGACAGGTTTTCCGATGCAAAGGCTAACAGGATGCAGCAATTACAGGTTTTATTGTTTGTTTTATTGTGGCTGTAAAATGTGTGGATAGTATTGTGCATACAACGAAGGCAGACTTGTTCTTTCAATTATGACCAATTGAGAAACATAAAAATTTAAGTTAAAGTTTTTTAAATATAACTTAGACTTTTTTATGAATGGTCTGTAAAATTATTTAGCTAAACAGGAAAAAGCTATTCTGTACAGATGGAGCTTTCAAGAGTAGTTAATGACGACTCTTTGCAATGACTGTTCTCAGATTTCATGGTAAATGATGAAACGGATTTTAATTTGATTTGTCTCTTTCAATTAAAACAGCGTTACTTTCGAAGTTCTTTCACAGTGCATCTGTTGGCAGAAATCAACTGAAAACAGCAGCCAAAAACTGGAAATCTTATGTAATCGCACACAGATGAAAGGCTGCTAATTAGACACACAAAGTGTGCCTGATACAAACAGGACTGTTATTGTCTTTGAGAGCAGAGCGACGGCTTTACATTGAGCCTAATATTCTGTCTGGAGATCATCAACGGGGGTCTCACACACTCCAGATGTGAAACAGGGTTTAATTGAATGGATTGTTATATTCTTTATGTCTGTGATTGGTGTTTATGGTAATTAATCTCAAATACGTTTTGTAGCAGTTTGTTCATAAGAGGTCTGACAGGAAACAAATCACTATATAAGAACTGAACATTTCTTCATTTGTGGATGAATTTTTGAGAAACAAAATTGACATATATTTGTTTCTGCATTGAAAATATTAGTACTAGATACCTAGTATTACTAAGTATTTCCTTATTTTGTGTGATGGCAATGTGTTATGTGTCATGGTTTTGTTTCTCTTGTGTTTTACTAGTTCATTTCCAGTTTTAGTCCAGTGTTTTTGGTTTAGTGTTTTATCTTTTTGTTCAGGCTTTGCTTCAGTGGCTGGAGGTGTGGTCTTCAGGTGCTGAGGCCCCCTCCCCCTTCTCACAGCTGTCCCTCATTCCACCTAACGACTGGCAGCTTTAAAAGCTCTCTGGTTCCACCTGCAAGCTGCCACATCGCCCCTCACTTCTTTGTCCCCACTGGTGTCTTGCGCTCTGCTTGCTGGTCCCTTTTCTCCAGTGTCTTCAGTGCTCTGTCCTCACTTTCACCTTCATGTCTCCTCCATCCAGTCTCTGCACCCACCTACAAGCCTTCAGCTACTGAAGCAACTCTTTTTGGTTTTTGTTTTATGAAGGTCCTGGAGTTCTTTTGTGCTTAATTCATTCATTCATTTCTTCGTGTGTGAATGAATTTTTGAGAAACAAAATTCATATATATTTGCTCCTGCATTGCCAAGATTAGTACTTAGTATATACCTAGTATTACTAAGTATTTCCTTATTTGGTGTGATAGCAACGCTTTATGGTCATTTCTGTATTTTGTTTAATTCTTTTCTACATGCTTGGTTTCAGAAAGGTCAGAAGAAAAGAATTAATGTCATTAGTTTTAGAGCACTTGGGTCTGTGAGAAATTAGTAACATTTCCAACATCTGGTCTTGACAGGATCTGAAATACAAAATTGATGTTGCCATGACTCAGTAAGTAAAGGACACATCCGTCTTCATCTCTTCCCTCTGACCAACCAACCACCTCAGAGTCTCAGGCGACAGTTCTTCTTTTCCATTAACCGTCCGAGGATCCCCGAAGCTTCTGTCTCTGACTTTTGCAGCAGTTAGCGAATAAAACTGATGGAAGCTGGTCTGAAATGAGCGGCCGGGACAGTGAGGCTTCAAACTAACAGGATTAGCTTGAAGCCTAACAAGCATCCTGGCTAAGATGTGTTCATTAATATTGCATCCATCTACAGAGAACGAGGGAGAGGCAGAGAGACACAGGCAGCGAGGGGATGTGGCTCTGGACCAGTGGAGGAGAACGGAGTTGGATAATTGTTCCCTATGCATAATCACAGATGCGTGTTTACTGCTGAGAGCTTAGGTTTTGTCGCAGGTGTGCGAGCGGGGTACAGGGAAACAAGAGGTAAGAGCCAAGTGTAGACGACGGAGGCGGAGCTGCTGCAGTTTAAATGATTTTATTACAACCATGATTCCAACTAAGAAGGGACACTGTGTGAAATGTACATAAAAACAGATGCATTCATTTACAAACAAACTGTTGACCAACAATGGTTTTATAAAGTTTTTCCTGAGCTCATGTATTAATCTGCTTTATACAGTCATGTGTTCACAAAGTGTTGACCCTCTCTCCATCCTCGCTTGTGAACGACTGTGTCTTTCCAGGATGAATCTTTCATACCCAATCATGATCCTATCACCTGTTACCAATGAACCTGTTTACCTGTGGAATGATCAGGTGTTTTTGGATCAGTCCTCAACTTTCACAGTCTTTTCTCGCTCCTGTCCCGACTTGTTTAAAACATCAAATTCAGATTAAGAATAGGCAGATATTTTTCAAAAATCAATGAAATTGATGAGGTCAAACATTGAATATATTGTCTTTGTGCTGTTTTAAATTGAGTATGTGTCAAAAGGTATTAGCAATTGATCACAACCTTTATGGAATTGGGGTTGTACAAAAAGAGGCAATGTACAAAAGGTTTGTAGGATGGTGAGGGTCAACAGGTAAACAAGTCTGACAGGGTGCAGGCAACAGTCCGAAGTCCCAAAAACAAGCAAAGGAGTGAAACAAAAAAGAAACACTAACACTAAACAGGAGGGGAGGATAAGGAGGGACAGGTGAAACCGATCAGGAGGAGGCAGACAAGCAGGTGGGAAACACACAAAGGCAGGAAGTGAAGTTGCTTGTCTGCAAGAAGAGGAGAGATGAGTATTAAAAAAAAAGCAGAAAACAAAGAAGGAATGACATTAATCAAAAAAAAAAAAAAAACAGAAGCCAGGCTGCAGGGCAAGACATGACAAGGTTCACATTTAGGTCACGCTGATGCAGACTGGATGGATTTGAATAGATCACTGATTGAAACTTGAGATCTAGACTTTCTCATAATCCAAAAGCTAAAACTTTTGCACTCGTTGGCACGTTGCCTGCTACGATTAGGAAACACATTTGGAATAAACATGTTAAGTTAAGAGGCTTGTTTTCGCCCTGCAAGAGCCGCAGTGACGTGCACAAACAGTAATGAGCGTTTTGTGTAGGATTAGTGTTCTTGCAGATGCTCTCCCCTCTGCATGCTGAGAGATAATACTTCAATAAGAAAACCTGCGAGTCGGTGCCAGGTGTGCGGTCTTGCCATGACAGAGACCACTGCAGTGCGACCTTTGCACGGCGCGTCAGCTAAACAGACAGACCTTCATAACAGACCCCCGAAATGGAAAATCTGCCCTTTAACACTCCATAATAATTGATCCAGTCAGTCATGTCTGTCTCTTAATTCACGCCGTAATCGTCGATATGCACCTCGGGCTGAACGACAAAAGAGAAATCCGAGGCGATAAAAGGTGACACATTGTGTGAGTAATGGCTTGTGACTCGCGATTACACATGCAGTGATAATTACTGCGACCCTGGAGGGTTTTGCGCGGACCCGTGCTCGCAGGGCTCCGCAGCGTAACCCCTCTGACTCCCCCCCCACTTAGCGTGCGAATTAAGAATCAGTGTGACAGACTCACTGGGGAGTTCTCCCCCTGGAATGAAGATGGACAGTCTAAACAAAATAACATTAAAAACAGCCCATAACCTCGCCCCGAGCCATCTCTTGCTCTCTCATGTGTTTACTCTTCCCTCTCACATTTCCTTATTTGACTCCGCATTTATTCTCCCTCCGTCTCCTCGCTCTCTCACGCTACTTCGCCTCCACCCTTCATCCTCTTACTCACAAGGCCTCCTCGCCAATTACGCCGCAAAAAGCTGAGTGAATCGCCGCGTCCGGTTGCTAGCGCGGAATACTGACTCACAGCTGGAGGAGGACGGGAGCCAGCCTTGGGCTTCCACTGTCCGGTAAAGGTCGCGCCGAGCATGATGGCGGTTAACTACCTCAAGTTTATTGCAGTCAACACTCTGCATTAGCTGCCGCCTTCAGTAACCTCTCTGACACCATCCAGACACAGTTTACAGTCGGGCCATAACCATCGCAAGGTACTCAGAGCACTGTTTAGATCACTGGTGCATGGCAGAACTGCTCACTTGGCCTTCTTAGACCTTAAGCCTGTGCTATTTTGGGGAGTGGGGGGGAGCGGTTAGACGGATTATTCCACCACTGAGAGGTAGCAGATTTAGCCAGACAAAAGATCCACATGCAAACATACAGTATGTAATTTAATATGAGGTGATTAAACACAACAACTGGTGCATAGTTCTGATTTTTTTGCTGCCTTTTTTCCCACTTATCTCAAAGCTTAAAACTCTTTCCTCAAACTCAGCTTCTTCTCCTTTATCTGTGTCTCCTCCTTTGTGACTGGTGTAGATTTAATTAGGGAAATCAGTAAGGGATAATGACTTCTACCTGAATTGACCTCTTTATAAAAAAAAAGTGTCCCGAATGTTTTGCATATTCAGTGAAGATTTGATTAAAACACTGAACTGCCTGCCTGCCTTCCTCGCTCGCTCGCTGAAGTTCACTTTGCAGAAGTCGCCGGAAGAGACGCTCGATAAAAAGGTGCACGCCGCCCTGGGCCGGCGGGATGACCAAACGTCTGCTGCAGCTGTTGAGGGAGCGTAACGCACAGCTGTCTGCTCCGTGTCTCCGAGGAAAAATTGACAAACGCCAGCTTTATGCACACGGGGAGGGGTTGTCTTCAATAGACAGCAGCTGGTTTTGAAGTGCGTTCCTGACCTTCACAGCTCCTTGTGGCTCGTTCACACGTCCTTATTAGCCTGTAGCCTTGGTGGAGATGGAGAAGTGGTAAACAAGTTACAAAACTAATGATTATCTGAAAGGAGGAACATTTGTTGGCAAATAAATGGCAGTTTGATACAGAGTGCTTACACATGAAAAAAATGAATGCAACACATGAATGATGGATGCATGATAAGTGAAAACAGGATTCTTGTGTAGTCCTATGGAAAATTAGTACCAAGGTCTTAAGCATCTTCGTTTTCAAGACATAGCATGCAAAAATACCTAAGTGGGCCTTTGCAGCTGATGAGCTCTGGGACTCGAGTGCCTGAGCCGTAAAGTGTGTCACCGGTTTCTCCGTAGCCTACCTGTGTGACAGAATTATTAATGAGCTGTGTCTGTATTTATGCACCTCATCTAACAGGGGAAGATGGGCCGCCTTCATTACTCTGAGTTGTGGGAGCCGTCCTGTCAAATGAAATTTGAGCCTCAGCCAAGACGAGCGCTTGTTATAACAAAAGGGGAAATTCATTCAAGTGTTAATTTGGTTTGAAATGATGGGTCAAGACAGTGTCAGTCTCCTCTCCTCATACATAGAATAAATTGAGATCATGGAATCAGAAGTGTGTGTTAGTGTGTGTGTGTGTGTGTGTGTGTGTGTGCAAAAAAGGCACTTTGTCTCTGTGTGGTTGCTGAGCGCCACACTGTGGTACACAGCTGTTATTACCACTTGTGACTGTCCAAACCTAAGCATAACCAGTGTTCATTCAGTTACAATCATTCCTCACATATTTATGTCCATTGAAATAGTTATTGTCTTTCAGCGTTTCTTCCTAATGAGCTTATGAATTGGAATTTGGTGCAACTGGTTTTGACACATATCATATTAAAGGCCTGGAAGAGCATAGCTGACAACATGTATATAAATAACATTAAATTATATGCTGTTGGTTATAATGCACATGTGCATTATAATAAATTAAATTCTCTTAAAGAGGTTTATTAACTCAGGCATGTGTTTGTGTCTATGTCAATAACAAAAATATTGGAACCATTATTATATGTACTTTTTTTTATTACATAGTCACAGTAAATGTATCTCAGCTTTATTGCAGTATTGCTTGTTCACAACGTGCTGCAGTCATTAATTCACTTCTCTCTGTGCACTCTTGTACAAGCCTTCCTCTGTCTGTGTGAGGACCAGTTTTTGTTATCTTGAGAGTGAGGACATTTGAGAAGTGACAACAATTTCGGGGCGCTTCTTTAAAAGGCTGTTTGAGGATTAGGAAGAATTAAGAATTAGTTAAAGTGAGACGATATAAGAAAAAAGTCATTCTTCCTCTTAAGAATGAAATCCTGAGTGCACAAGAACAAGTCACCATTAACCAGTTCAATACACTCAGCCTTGCTTGGTCTTGAATGACCAGCAGCTCAAGGTGGCGAATGTTAAGATAGAAACTGTTGTGTAACTGACATTACTGAGTCAGATTCCTGACCTCATATCTCTTCTCCACTTCTGCTTCAGTTACACAACATATTCTCATTTATTAATAATCACATCTCACCACAGTTACATACCACCACTTTAAGACCAGGGTTAGTGGACACTGACATTTTTTTTTACCGCTGTAAATACACATTTGCTGTTGAGTTCACAAGCTCATCATAATCAGCAAAGACATGTGACAACTAAATAATTTTAATGCAATACATGTGTTACCAAGAAAACAGTCATTTCTACTTTGCAAATATTTGTTTGCTCTTTTTAGAGCTTTTAAATATAACAATAGCTGATTTAAACACCTCTAGTTTCATTACAGTCTATAAAAAGGGGATTTCTGTGGAAGAAAAAGCGACCCCTTCAGGCGACAAGAGGAGATGCTTGAACACTTTTAAGTTTAATTTTGCTCCATTACAATCTAGTAATTCCAGCCTCTATCGCCTTTGGCATGTAATTGCTGGTGTGCAGAATATGATGACACCATCTGTGCCCCCCATGACACAGAAATATGAGTCTCCTCTGATGCTGCCTGCTGTTGGAGGGGTTCATAGGAAAAAGCTCTCGTCCTGCTGTTTTAACAGATTGATGTGCTGTTGATTGATGTGTTATAGATATGAGAATGAGCTTTGTTATAAAATGTGGTGTTTGCTTCTGTTTCCTCATCCAGATTTTTTTTTCATGCATGTTGTGTGTTACATGTGTTTGTGATTTGAAAACACCTTCAGTTACAGATCTCTTTTAACAGTGTCCTTTTTTAATCTGCCAGCTCTCAAAATTTCTCATTCTTCTTGTTGCATTAATCAGTGTATTCACAGCCTTGTTAAAGTCAGGTGCAGTAGGTAGAATCAAAACTGAAGTGAAATCCATCTCTTTTGCTCTCTCTTTTCTTCCCGGCCTTGGGTTAAAATCATTCTACTGTATGGGCGACGACTCAATCGTTTGTGGCTCCATTACATCCCCGAGACATTATTGTCTGTGTATGGGGTTTTTCTAACCCGCCACCCTGTGTGGTTTGTATTATCTTCCACTGACTGGGTGAACGGCTGTGGCGCCGATAGCGTCTGAGCTGAATTAGATTTGGCAGCCTTTAATGCCTGTATGAATAGCAATTGCGACTAGTTCAACATTTGAATACTTCTTAATGTGATTCTTTGCACTCTGCTGACCCTGACAGATGGAGAGAGAGCGAGAGAGAGAGAGAGAGAGAGAGAAGAAGGAAGGAGGGGAAATAAGGGAAAGGAAGTAAGCAGAAGGGAGGGATGATGCAGATTAAATAAAAACTAAATGAGGTCTTACTTTAGAGGACGTCAGCTGGATAAATGTAATTCATGTGTGGTGCATGAAAAGGTGGATGATTAAATGAAAGTACATGAGACGATGGTTTTCTGCTCAGCCGTTACAAAGCAATGCTTCAATTTAGAGGAAATATATATATATAGAAATAGGGTGTTTACATTTGTTTACTTGTTGGGGATTTGTGGATTTAGAAGCATCTACCCAATTAGGAACAGCTTTGCTTCAGTTGCCAGTAATTGAAGAGCTTCTGTCCACTCTTTCAAAAAACAGGCTGTGTACACTGTGACAGAACAGCTGCTATTAAAATCAACTTTACTACAGATGCTATCACCCGAACAGACCTGTGGTAACAAACTATTGTTATTGGAAGGATTTTATGCTAAATTTTTGAGATATTGATCAAATGAAATGAGGCTAATGAGACAAGTCTTGACCATAGATACTAACTTGATTTGTGTGTGTGTTTGTTTTGTGTGTATTTATGCTCTGTAATAATCTGGCAGTCAGGCTGTTCTCTGCCTTTGGTCCATGCTGCTCCTCTTTATATAATCTTGAATAAAATAGGAAATGAATGGATGAATGATCAGAACTTATGTGTTCCAGTAAATAAAGGCAGGTAATTTCAGAATCAGTCTAACTAAAATTTGGAGCGAAACATGAGGTGATGTCATTATGGTCCAGTGCATGCTGGGATTGTCTCCAACACTGGCAGAGGACACATTCTGATCTTTTACTAACGGGGCTTTACTGTTGTAGTTGTTTTGAGGTAGACATAGTATTCTTTAACCATTTTCTTGAGGACCACAGTTAATGATTATTTTCTTTAGGCACTAATGTGATGATTGTTTTCTTGAATAATCAATTGATTGTTTGGATTGTATAAAGCAAGAAATACCTTGGTAGTACTGTAATAAGGCTAAATCCGGCCTACAATACTTGAGATTTCAGACAATAAAGTCATTATGTACAAACACAAAATACATCTTTTTGAGTCACAAATTAGAGCAAAACAAATTGATGCTGATTACTTAAAGACATGATATCAGGGGGAGGGTTTTTTTTTTTTTTTTACATGTAAGGTTTAATCATCTGAACAAGAAAATGTAAATGGAAGCTGCCATCGCCGTCATGCTGTTTCTTCTCCACTAGAGTGCGCAATTTTCCTTCCCAGGTTTGGGTGATAGTCAACACTGGAACCAGAGGGATGCTCTTATGGTTTGTGTGTGTGTGTGTAGGACAGGATGTCTTTTTCCTCTTATTAATGTTATTTTATAAGAACTCACATTTTCGGTCATGGGATTGTTCCTCCTCCCAGTATGAGGTTCCTCATAGCCCCTTTGTGAGAAAGTCATGACATGTATCCAGACACACTGTTAACAAGACAATAATGTGGCAGTGGTTTGTAATCAGGACCATCAGAGATTATTTGGGCACAGATTTCGCTGTGAATGCCGAGAATTTAAATGTGCAGCTCGTCATAGAAAAAAAAAGAGCCTCGGAGCCTGAGAGAGTTTGTTTTATCTCTTCTGTCTTTTTAAATTTTTTGACACCTTCAGCTTGTCTGTCGAACTGGACCGAATCCAAACAAACGATAGCAAAGAGAGACGATTTGCTGTCACAGGCCGCTAAGCAGTTGCAGCAGTTGACACACCAGATACGTTTGCAATTACTCAGTGCCAAGAGCGGTGCCTGTCTAATGAGCTAAGAGAGGCTGTAAGTCATAGGCCAATGAGATCTGATGGCTTGAGCAGATTTATATCCATCATGTAGAAAATCTTCCCCGTGGGCATCTGCGGCATCCCTCCATCCCGGCTCTAAATGAGGGTCATTTGTTAACGGGGAGTGTGTTTGAAATGCCAGCAGAGAATGCCGAGCACTTTAGATTAGGTTGATGCATGTACATCTTCGAGGAAGCTCTTTGTATCTTCAAAAGGGTAATGATATGCTCAGTGCTTTGAAGACTTTACGAGCTTCCTAGAAACAGGATACGCTCGTCTAAAAGGAAATGACCTCATCACAAGTTCACTCTGGCTGGTAGTTTCTCCTCAATCTTTCCTCCCGACTGAAGCAGAACTCAGCACCTGGGTTGTTACATGAAATCACTTTAACTGGATTTAACTAGCCCCATGGTGCCGGACAGTGAGGGAAATAAGAGCGGCTGCTTCAGAGAGGCTGCAATATATTACCAGCAGTGACGGATGGTCACTGTGGAAATTTGACAGCAGCCGTGGTCCTTTGGGAAGATGTGTATATTTATTCTTTCTTCCGCATAAACACTGGGGATTTAGATAATATGATAGTGAGCGTCACGCTGAGAGTTTAAAACCTGCAGTACTGGATTTTTTGGCCACCTGGGGGCAGCGGAAACCAGCTGTGAACACAACATAGACATATTAGGTCATGAGGCGAAGTCTCTGTTTTTAGCTCTGTGTTTGATCTCCACCAACTCCTGAGGGAAATATCTGGATCTCTAGCTGCTACTTGCTAACTTTTGCTCTTGCTAACATTTTTTGCTAAAACCAGCTGCTTGCTAGAGCTGATGACAATAAGAGTGACCCAAAACAATAAAGTTGTGGGTCGGAAAACCAAAACAATGAGCTGAAAGACACTTCAAAACTTTGAGGGGGATTGCAAAATTGGGTCATAATTATCTGTGGGTTAATCATTACAATGTTTTTCATTTCGCATGTGTAGTCATGTGATTCATTGTTCTTATAAATATATTGCTTATAGGTACTTTAATAACCTCATTAAAATCAAAGTCAATCAGAAATACATTTTTTTTATCTAACATAAAAACAGAACTTTTAAAATTCCACATCTAATTAGAACCATCGGAACTGTTTCCACGACCCACAAGGCTGCTGAACTAAAGCCTGATTTACAAAAGAGCATTTGATTTAAAAAATCTACATATTTCTGAAAATGAAAATGTGAAACATTTAAATGAGATGTCTGGCTTTAAGAGAGATGTATTCAGTCTGATACCTATTGAAGCAGGCCTTGATCAGGTGGGAGTATTAAACACAGCCAGCCTTGTGTGAAACAATTTCTCATTTTTGAGAGAAAGACATCACGAAATATAGCAGATAAAGTTTTTTTTTATTGTGAGGAATTTTAACGTCATCACTTGATTAAATGCTTCCTATTGTGTTCTTAAGGCTGTTTGTTGTATTAATCCATCATGAACAGCAGATGTCCCTGCTTTACTTTTAAATACAGATTTTTCTCATTGCTGCCTGCTGATGTAACATGTTTACGCCTTATTTTGCTTCCTCAGCCAAAGAAATAGTTTTGAATGTGATAGCTAAAAAGCCATTTTCACAACAAATGACTTTGACCTATAGCCCAGTGCATCAACCAGTAATCATATCCTCTCTATTGATTTATTTGATTTTCACAGAATTCACTGTGGGGAATTTTTTATCTTTTATAAGTTTCAAAGTAAAAGTATAAAGGAGACCATTTGTCATTGTGGAGCATGTGAGAGCAGCGGCGGTTTCAGAGCAGAGCAAAATCGATTGAATTCCCGCTACTTCCATGCAGTTGGCTTCAGAGTTGTTTGTCTCTGCTGCACAATTCATCTCGGGGGCCAAAAAAAAAAAAAGTGTTGTTATTCAACCCACAAAACAATAATGTAATATCGTGGAATGAATCGCACAAAATCAACATCCGGGCCGCTTCCTTATCCTCGTCTCCTTAGCAACACGACCCCCTTTGCAAGCAAGATGAGATGCACCTTCTCTCAAGTGTGCCCAGAGGTTGTGGAATATTATTTTTGTGCCAATGTCACTGTGTGCTCATATGGAGTGAGATAATAATCAGAGTATTACAGAGGAGAGTGGCTCGCTGCCGGACGCCACCGCTTTCATGTCTTAATATAGAGAGGATGCGTCGCTGGCTTTTGTGGCGCGAACCAGGAAGAAGCGGTGTCGCCCTGAAGGTCACAGACGACACTTGATTTCAGGGTTGGGTATTTTTCAAAGGATGGATTCTCAGGGAATCTGAAGTAGAGGTTGTGTACTGTGAATGGATCTGGATTCAATTATTATCAGCAGAAAGTCTGAATAAATCTGAAGCATTTTTGACGAATAGTGACTTTGATGACAACACATTTTGCCTTTTTAGCCAATCTAGAAACATGGATGGTGATGTCTGTTCACCACTTTGCTCCTAACTCAAATATAACTAAATAACTAATGGGCGAAAATGAAGATGTGTATGTGCAGACATTTATTGTCCCCAGAGGATGAATCCTACCGACTTTGGTGATCTCCTTTTCTTGCGCTGCCACCATGAGGTTAACATGAGGTTTTGGTTTTTAGCAACTATCAGACGAGTTTATATGAAAGTTGCAATATTCATGTTTCACCTCATGATGAATTGTAACTATTCATCAGGTCAAAATTTAAACTGATCAGATATTTACTGTACTTTGTGTTTACACTTCCACTAAAGGTAAAGAATTTGCCTCTTTCTTCACAGAAAACAAAAATAATATTGGGCTCAACATTCAAACCATCCCAGGAAACACTTGACCCCCTTCGAACCACCTCTCTGTTGTTACTGGATTTAAAGTAAAATAAGAGATTTCTGCTTTCTATCTTCTTCTACTTCGCTCCTGTTTTAAACAACCTACACTGATTCTGTGGATCTTTGAGGATTGATTTTAGTCTGTTTTTAAGGCACTAACTGGCCTCGCCCTCTTCCCTATCACAGACTCCCCATCGCTTTATGATCCTCCACAAACCCCGAAGATCCTGACAGCTGCTCTTTTAACTTTTCCCCAGGTCGCCACCAAATACTTTGGAGATGCTGCTTTAAACCACTACGCCCCAAAAATCTGGAAAAATCTGCCTTTAAATATTAGACTTGTTGCCTTGGTGAGCAGCTTTACACGACAAATCAAAATGCATCTTTTTAACACCGCCTATAGGCCGAACCAACAGCTGTCTGTTTTAATCACACTCGCTTAACATCAACATGTTCCCATACTTAGCATTCAGCTCCAAGCACATCTGTGTTTGTATGGCCTCACAGCCACCAACATGACTGCAGACTGGTTCAGACGAACACACAGACGGTGATTTAAAATAAGCTCCAGCAGCTTCAACCTAAATATTTCACTCATATTTTTAATCTTTTAATAATCAGCTCAGAAAAGTTTGGCTTGTAAATGTTGATTTATTTCTATAAGATGTGCTCAAAATAACAAGTGAGAGGAGACGTTTGACATATTCACTGAGTCCAAACAGAAGGATTTTGTCTAAAATAATATGGGACGAGGGGAGATGTGATTAAAATGAATCGTGACACAGCACCGTTGTTTTGTAAAGTCATGGCTATTTCTTTTCCTCAGTGTCTGATTTCTGCTTCCTAATTTTGTTGATTTATGATTTTCACTTCACCAGTGTGTGTGTGGTGTGGATCTGTGTGTGTGCATATGTATGTGTGTGTTTGTGTGTCTCTTTGTTTCTGTGTGTGTATCTATGTGTCTGTCTCTCTGTGTCTCTCTCTCTCCTTCTCACTGTCTCATTCTCTCTCTCTCTGCCATTGTCTCTCTGTCTCTCTCTCTCTCCCTCTGTCTCTCTCTCTTTCAGTTCTTCTCTTCCTCTCTCTCTCTTTCAGTCCCCCTCTCTCTCTTTCTCTATCTCTCCCCCTCTCAGTCTCACTCTCTCGCTCTCTCTCTCTGTCAGTCTCTCTCTCTCTCTTTCAGCTTCTCTCTCTGTCTCTCTCTCTCTGAGTCTCTCTCCCTCCCTCTCTCTCTTTCTCTATCTCTCCCCCTCTCAGTCTCACTCTCTCGCTCTCTCTCTCTGTCTCTCTCTCTCTCCCTCTCTCAGTCTCTCTCTCTGTCTCTCTCTCTCTCTGTGTGGATGAGATACACTGTACTCCTCCTCCTCCTCCTCTTCCTCCCCCTCTCCAGTCTCGGAGCATGGTATGATCCTCGCTTAAGCAGCGCCTCCGTCTGAAGGGCTAATTTATATCTGGTCACAAAGTATCGCAGCAGAGTCGAAGTCGCTCCGTTCACTGTCTCTATTAGCGCCTGAAAGCGGATCTGACCGAGCGCAAAGCTGGACCCCTACATAATGACCATGTACAAGGGGAAGCGTCGCAACCATCGATGTAAGTTTTTCTCAGCATCGAGCCTCTGAATCTCTCATGTGTCCGGATGCAAGTTGCAAATATTGAGCCTTGATTTCCTGCAAGATGCATCCGGACGCGCAGGCCTATTGAAGTTGTTGTAATGTGCGTGAGATTTGGCTTCAAGTTAAAAATAATCACTGTGTGTAGAGCTGCATGGATTTGTAATATTGCATATTTTTAACCTTACTAAAGTCACCTGCTGCTCACTGTCTGATGAGTGTGTGCATCCATCCTGCACCTGCTCTGTTGTCTGCTGGAACAGAGTCGTTCTGCTGAAGTTAGCACACATTATCATTAAATGTGTCGACTCACCAAGGCTCAGGAGTCAGCTATTAATAATGAAAACAGTCATTTTGGGTTCACTTCACATTCACCCAGCTCCTACATGCTGGGAAATGTAGATGCCAGTAAACAGTGGGAACGTATTCTTCTGTGGTGGAGACACAGTTTGCATGATGAGAGAAGAAAATGTTGAAGTCAATTATTTGGATAATCAGTGAATTGTTTGCCTTTCACTCATTCAAGCTTCTTAATTTGCTGCTGTTATTTGTTTAATGTGATTGTAAACTGACTGATTGTTGATTTGTGGATTCTGAGGTGTTTGTGATTTGTCAATATTTTCTCACATTTCATGGACTAAATGATGTGATTTGTCAGTTAACTGAGGAAATAATCAGCAGATTGATTTGAAAAAAATGAAAATAATGGTTGGATGCAGCCTTATAATGAGGGTGTTAAACAGCCTGGGGCCTGATGGAGCTGCATGAACCAGAACATGCTTTGAAATTTAAAGCATGTGGATGTTGTGGTTCACTAATTATCCATTAGTTAACTTGTTGTTTTCCCACAGTCAGGTTCAGTCATGACCTCCCTGCTTCGAGTGTGATACAGATTTCGATTTAGAAAACACAACCTGATTTTCCTCTCCTCTCCAGAGGAAGTGAAAACCATACCATAAACCGCATAGGCTACAAATAGATCGCACTGCATAACTTTCTGAGCTGGTTTGGAGGCGAGGTAGGAGGAAACTCAGATTTGGACGGCATGCACAGAAGAGTCAGTGTCAAGAGACTGAGAGGGGGTGAAGAAATCCAAAGAGCAGGGAGGTGGTGGAAAAGATGATGAGTGTGCCAGTGGGCTCAGATTGGTGAAGAGCTTGTTTAAGATGCTGCTCTGGACTTTATCTGTCAACCAGACTGCGAGAGGTCCAAGCCCTGAATGTATGGTTAAATTCACTGGTGCCTGAAATGTGAACAGGATCTGATGATGGACAGTAAACATGTTGATGTTAAGATTAAGATAAGAATGAGAGCACTACTACTGTGTCACCTTTAACCATCAAGATCCAGGTGAAGTAAATTCAACAGCTCCCTCTCTAGCTCCTTATAATGTGCAGCACATTTGTAAAATCTGGAGATGTGACCTCTACTTACTCTTCAGCATCTTCATCAGGCAATAATGGGAACTCCCTAATCTGCAGAGTGAAAGGCTCAGGGTGTTCAAGCACGAGCAGCAGAATGGTGAAGGACTGCTGGAAGTGATGCTTCCTTCTGCTTCTTTTGTGGTTTTTCTACTGTGTTTTTTTTTTTCAGCAAACGCTTGAACGACGGCACCAGCAGCTCTTATTTTGAAATGCAACAGTGCTGCATAGACGGGATAAAAATATCACACATGAAAACCTTTTGCAAACAGTGACTGTTTTTTTTGTAATTGGACAGTAATAATGTGGTAAATGTGTCTCTTATGTTGTTATGGATGTGCTGTGTAAAAACTCATCCGTGTTCTGAAATACCCATCTGGAGGGAAAATTTATCCTTGTGCTTTGTTCTTTATCAAAAGGTGAACTCTGTTGCCTGTGAGCATGTTTATGCTGTTGCCTTTTGTGATTAATTTAATTAGGAAAAGAAAAGCTCTCGGCCTCTTTTCTTGCGAGTCTGAGCGTGAGTGCGAGTATTTGAGTTGAAGTCCATAAATATTCAAGATTTTGCAGCTCAGGGATCTTTGGAGATCAAATGGGGTTCCAGCCCTCTGCACCACCAGGATTTGTTTTCTGTGCATGCATGTGTGTGTGTGTGT